>JAWPHD010000218.1:0-562731 GCA_037043455.1 Cyrtodaria siliqua
ACAGTTTACTTAGAACATTTCACCTGGACACGAAATTATAGCAAAATCATTCGAAGTGTAAGTGTGACCCTGACCTGTAGACATATGCCTAAAGTCGCGAAAAATTGACTTGGTAGACAAATTATGTCTAAAGTCGTGACGATTAGACTTATGGTGGTGAACATTTTTGTATTGTTTAATATTATTGGAATCCAATGATGAAGAAGTTATGGCCCCGACTCAAAATGTTTAGCAATAACTTTCATTTAGTACGAAAGTCACCTTCAAGTCTGAAACACACCGGCTACCATAGTGGCAAAGGGTACGAACCCAACCGGCACAGCCCCTGATTATCATGAGGCTCCTAGTTGCAGTTAGGAACCTTCGGTTCCATCTTAACAGGCTGGCAAGGAGTTCCGTGGTGTGGTGGAAGAAGCTGTACTTAAAGGTGTCTGTAGAAGACATATATACTGTTTCAGCATTTTCGAGTGAGTTGATCTAGTTTGTGATGATGCAAAGGTGAAGTAATCCTCAGCTAGTATATCCACTACCAAGTCGGAAGCTGGCATGGGAAGCTGTCAGTGGCGTAGCTGCCTTTAGAAACTGTAGGCAAGTGCCTTCACATCGGTACTAAAATTAATTCTATGGCTGACAGGAGCGAAAAAACTCGAAAAAACCCTGGCTGAGCATGACCAATGCAGACCCCTATAGCATTCAATAAACACATCGTTTCAAACACAGCTACACCCCTGGCTGTATCTTTGCCAGCATGGATTCAAGTGTTTCTCAGTTTAGGCCCTCTAGTATCTCTGTGATGCTGCTGGTATTCCAGTACATGTTGGTTGTGTACCTAGCCACTCTCCTCTGGACTATTTTCAGTTTGATCTTTGCTTTGCCATTGGTCGTGTGAGGGTTCCAGACTGATGGCAATAATTATTTATATTATTTATACATGTATATACAGTATCATGCTGTAAATTATAAAAACAAATCAAATATTAACCAGCAGGTATGCCATACATGGGGGACTCCCATGGGTTTTGGGGAACAAGGGAACATGGCCATTTATTTTTAGGGAATAAAGGAACATTGTCTGTTATTTTCAGGGAACTGTGACTGGCATATGATATGGGAACATGAGTTTACAGAAAATATAATTCTAACATCTAGTTTTAATACAAAAAAAACACACCAAAACTTTCACAAAAAGAAATTTCAAACAAATTGTGATGGCAATGTTGTCTAAGATGAAACCATAATTATTATAGACCAAATGGTTTGTTAATTCATCAGATTCAATGAATTTTGGGGAACATTTGAGAATATTTTCGGGGGAAAAGGGAGTATTGGAAATCCTTTTAGGGAGCATTAGGGAACATTGGAAAAATTATTTTAGGTAAAAAAAATAATATTTTTGGGGAACACTGGGTTATATTTTCAGGGAATAAGGGATCATGGACCCTGCCCCATGCCCGCTGGGAGAGCCTCCTACATCGGCGTAGCTACTATTAGGCCATGATATAGGCCCGGGCCTATACATCAATTTTTGAAAAATAAAAAAAATGGAAAGTCAAAAATGCAATAAAACCTGAAGCCAGAGGTGGTGGGTGTTAAGGGTCAACATTTGTTTCTTTACAGGTATAGATAATTCAACTTTGTCAAATGTCAACTCTCATCTTTGTCAAAAAAAAATCTTCAAATATCACACGTAAGACATTTGTGTTCAGATATGCACCTTTACATAACTAAGTATAAAAAATAATGCCGGGGGACCATGACACCCACCCCACACCCACCACCCCCGTGTTTGTCGGGCCTATATATGCATTTCAGGTCAGGCCAAACAAAATAACATGTGTGGTTCAGGTAACACTCGCACTCGAAAAAAAAAATAGGGTAGACTAAGGTAGGCATTTTTTTTCTCTCAATAATGAAAAAAATTCAATTCTGATAATGAATTTACTATACCTTGAGTTCGATTTTTTTGCATTATTAACAAAAAACAAAAAAACAATTTTTTTTTTTTTTTTTTTTAATTTTTGCATAACAAGTTTTAGGGTCGGCCCCTTCAAAAATAGGGTCTGTCGGGTTACCTGAACCACACATGTTTTTACGTGGCCTCAGCTACAGACAGGGGCGTCTTAATTACGTATGAATTCAACTTTCTCTAATAATCATAATTTTTATAATTTTCGATATACATACAGTATAAACACGTAGATCATCAACTGTAACGTACGCGGTCCTATAGCCGTCACGGTCCTAAAGTCGTCAGTTTTCATTCGTAGCGATTTTTGCTTTGTCACGTGATAGAAACGTCACAAGGCGGGTTAATTTTAAAAGGTAAGAATTTCATTTTCTTGCATAATTGTTTACTTCCTTCCGTATTTCTCACCATTAGCTTTGATAAGATGTTGAAAACAGCCATTGAATTTTATGGAATATGCTTTCATGGGCGAGAGCTTTTGTTGTTTTCATGGTGATCCGGCGAAATGTAAATCTGGGTACATCAGACGCCTTATGCTAACAAAACCCACGTATATGCTTCTAGAATGATTGAACTACCAACAGTTACTTCCCTTTTACACCCATCTTGCATAATATAGTAATTATTAGAAGAAAAGCAGACTGACGAGATTAGGGCCAGAGTGACGACTTTATTTTCAATGAAAATAACTCTTAAATACATATTACCTGTCTCACCTGTTTATTATTACTGCAGATTGTAAAAGGAAAGAAGAGATTAAAAATAAGAAAGAAAATCAAAGGCTGAGAAGGAAAACTAAAACAGGATAGAGCTATCAAAAAAAAAGAAAGAAATCTGAGTCTGTGGTGGTATTGAAAGTAAATGACAGTTGAGTGACCTTGCCTTTTTCATTGTGTTTTTACAGCTTACAAAAGGCATATTTAGCTCATCCATTTTCAACTTAAAATAATAATACAATTAAATATTGACATTTATTAACGAGCATGTCATAATTGTTTCACCTATTTTTGGCCAGATAGTATCCTTGCATGCCAATATTTATGTTATAATAAAAGATTTGTCGTTATGTTATTCTGTTCCATTTCTGTTTTTAATCCTAATTATGTGTGTCGTTGTTAACGTTGCATTTCATTTTCACGAATTTCGTAAAGGTTCCCCTACTTTGCGTTAATCTTTCCAAATGTCCGTTTCCAAGGGAATTGGCTCAACTCGATCCATTGTACGGTTAACTTTCTTTTAGTTATGCAATAAATGTGCAGTTCTACCTATTCACAGCAAATGTCTGGCTCTAAATTATACATGTGTATACACGGCGCCGAAGCGCTAAATTCTTGTTTCCTTTCTACATGTTTCTTACTACAGCTCCCAAAATCCTCTCCCTAACCCTCTTCAATAAAAATAAGTTCTCCCCAAATTAAGAAAGATCACGTGACAGCGATGTCCAGTCGATACCTTCGGATCCGCCCCCTAAATGCGAAACCAATACGTCACGTGATCATATCATTGTTAAATGCGTAATAAATGTCATATTAAGCGGATGTCAATAATAAACTAAAATTCATGCTAAATGTGAAACAAGAAATAAAGAACTTGTAACAATATTAAATAGAAATACATATATACAGTTAATAGACAACAGAGTAATATATTCTTTGCTACAGTCTTTAGATCTAAAATATTTTTCAAACTGCTTTAATTGTTAACTTCACTTTTTCACATGTAGATTTGTTTAAACTTTACATTTCAGTTACCGACACAATTTAACTCAATACTTCAAAATCGTCAAAATAGATTACATTAAAAGAAACATAAATGTTACACTCTAACATTTATAAAAAATATTACTCACCAATGGTGCATAAGTGCGAACATGCAGTGTAGGATGAATTAAAACGGTAATTAGTCGAATATTACCAAACCATGTATATAATGTTGTTTATAAATATGTTTGTAATATTTAGTTTTTGATCAAATCTGCTGTCTGTGGTTAAGAAATTAGTTACTATGAAAACATGATATACTTGTTTCGTAATGAATTTCTTACAAATCACGTCTAGTCCATTTATAACACTCACTCTTGATGATCTTGGTATATTATTAACATTGTCATTCAGATTGTATGTGTTTCTATTAAATTATAGATATGTAACATTTACATAAATTACATTGAGAAACGAAGAAATGGGAATGTATGACTTACATGGACGTACGAGGTGTCTTGCTGTCACGAGTTTGAAAAGATTATTCCTTCATGAGTGGTACTTTGATCACCACACATTATATATGATCTCCATTTAATTATACGTAACCTCGTGCTAAAGTAGACAGGCGTTGCACGTGCGGTGATCGAGACTTATAACTAAATGGGAAGCCGAAAAAAAGGTGGAAAATGCAGACTATGTTGTCTTGGATAGCCATGTTTTTTCTCGTGCGCCAGCGACTCCGAACGCGAAAATTTAGAAATCTTGGCTGCAGATATTGAAGTTCTCTGGCCATGTTTTGCTTCATGAACATGTTTATTTAAATCGAAATCAATACGCAACAATAGATATTTACAATTCACACATTGCAATATCTATGAAAAGTGAAAATAAGATTTTATTTGATGACGTAGTAAAACTTTGAACAGGTAAATTAATCCATAGGTAAATGTATTTATCAATTATCTGGCAATAGTTGGTTGTGCAGCTATACTATTCAGATTTACTTCATTTCCCCGTGCAGTCACGCAGTGGTAAAAGTAGTATCTACGTCATGCAAATAATACTTATTTTTACATACAACTTAGTAGCGTTTTCAATATATATGTTTCTCTCCAAGACTATCAAGAACTGTTCATATGATGTTTAAGAGTCAAATTTGTTAATTGATAATACTACAAAAAGGGTTGCCATTCGTCTTTATTAAAGGAAAATTCACTCTGAACTTCTTCCGAAATACTATTTAACCAAAATGGAACGTACATGTTTGATGGTATTGATATTTGATAATTAAAATTAAATGTTACAGTATGCAGTATGGTGTTTTTTTTACAACATGCAAGAACTGACGACCTTAGGAACATGGTGACGAGCTTAGGAACACACCTTTGACGACTTTTGGACATGGTGGTCTTAAAGTCGTCAGCCGTTCACCTATGCTAAAACTACGCTCATCTTGGTAGAAAAACATCATCTCACAAGCCTATTTTTGCTATCTTGATGTGTATGAAAGGTGTCTGTATTGTTTAAAAGTAGAGCTATTACCGCGGAAGTCTTGTGAGATCGTGCGCGTTGTGAAATATCGGGAAACGTGACGACATTAGGGCCGCGTACGTTAGACCTGTCTGACACTTGTAATGAAACGTTAGACCTGTCTGACACTTGTAATGAAACAGTGAAAGATACCTATTTGACTTTCACTTTCAAAACGACCTACCCGACTGCATTCAAGGCACAATATCGCCCCGTTAGATACGGTTTTGAATATTATTTTGCAGTATTATAAACAGATGAAACATTTATCTGGAAATGTATTACATTTTTATCTTAAATTTCCGCGTTTGAAATTTTCACAAATCCTGGGGCCAAATATGGCTCTTATCGTACGTAGTCCTTTATTATGTCTGCCGTCTGATGACTAATGAGTAATGTCAATAATGTCAGTCAGAGACGTAATAAACTTCTTAAATCACTGTGTCAGTACATTAAGTATCATGCTACTAATATAATCTTGAAGCAGGAACAGAAATGTGCATTTTACCGTATATTTTCAGCTGTGTTATGTCAGAAAATCTCGGTCATTCAGTCTTCCGATTCTCCGAAAACGAAAGTTGACAGTATCGCCACCTATCGTAAACGACACATGCGCAGTGATGCAGTCTATCGGTAAATAGGTTGAGGGTAAAAGTCGTATCGTACGGAAACAATACAGGTTCGACTGCTTGTATGGCTTGTATGCATGTCCGTTTTTCACGTTTTTCAACTTCAAACCAGTGGCGTAGATGCCTATAGGCACTGTAGGCACGTGCCTACACGGCACTGTAGGCACGTGCCTACACATTGTTCCCAGAAATAAAAAAATAAAAAATACCAAAAATGCAATAAAAGCTGAGTGGGGTAGGGTGAAGGGGTATGGTCAGCTAATACCAATTTTTACTCGTGGTCTTAGCAGAGAAAAAAAAAGTCTAACTGTCTTTCAGAACCAAACACACCGTGATAGTGTAAAATTTAAAATTTCGAAAGATTTTCAGAAACCAAGTATTCATATTAATATATCTTATTTTGTTCTGTTCCGATGTTTTTGTTGCGAAATCGCAGATTAAAAAAGCTTGAAATCGCTTGTTAAAAACATATTGTTTGCTGCTTAAAATACCGTCAGAATGCAGGATTTGCCTTTCTTCCAAAAAAAATAATTCAGGGGAGTATGCCCCCGTTCCCCACTAGACCTTGTGCCTACACACTGATTTAGGCAGAGCTACGCCCCTGCAAACCAGTTGTGGACCAGTGTACAATACACATTGCCACAAGGAAACTGATTTATCTCATGTCCACGTGGCACAGTACGGACTTGTAACCTCGATAAACATAGGCCTATGGCTTCCGATTATATTTCATAAAAAAAAATATTTACGCGAAATTGGGATTTGAACCAGGGATTTTGCCCTTTTACTTGTTCTTCAATACATACATATATAACCATTAGATTCATCGATCGATGTTGTAGCATAACACTAAATAGGCAGACACGTGCACAAACGTATATACCGCTAAATAAAATATCTATGCTAGTAAAAAAATGAAAAGTTTGCTCCACCATATAATTGTTTACCGCCGCCCCGCCCCCACCTTCCCCCTCCCCCCACCCCCCAATAAGTGAAACATACTTTTTTTGATTGTCAAATATATTTTTCAAAAAGTTTGGCCCACAATAATTGAAGCGTTCCTACGCCCATGGTATATGTGCCGATTAAAATTATAGTTTTATCCATTGTTTCTTAGAATACCCATGACTGAATATGCGTAAAATGAATTATGAGTTGGTAACTCTTAATTCGGCACTCCAGTTTTTGGGTTTGGTCTGGCTGGTTAAAGTTTTAAGAGTTTGTATTCTCAAAAAATGTAAGTTATATAATATAAATACCTCATCGTCAGTAGGTTTAGAAACGGTGTACATGTATTGTAAAATGTGACTGTTGTTGGCAGGATACAGGGCGTAGCTGACCTGAAATGCATATACAGGCCCGACAAACTAAGAGGGTCCGGGGTTATGTTCCACGGCAATTTTTTTTAACTTATTTATGCAATGGCACATTTTGGCATATATCTGACAGAGCACGTATGTGGTATTTGAAGACATATTTTTTTAACAAATTTGAGAATTAACATTTGACAAAGTTTAATTACCTGCGCTGTAAAATAAAACAAGAAACAAATGTTGACTCTTAATCCCACACACCCCTATGGCTTCAGTTTTTATTGCCTTTTCTGACTTTTCATTTTCATTTTTCAAATGGATGTTTTTTTTTATTATGTCTGTGTTCATATGTATGAACCTGCATTTGAAAATCGACGTACTGTAGTTCAAAGTTAAACCAGCGATCGATTATTTATTTAGAATAGCCACATGCGTAATAACATATATCTGTGGAATAGCATGTGTTATGTGTTAAAGCTGACGTTCAAGACGAATTGTGATGCAAGGCATCAAAGACGCCGCAATTTTGTGTAAGAAAATCAAGGGATGCAACTCTGCAATTGTTGGTCCAATCTTGATAGAATTCAAACTTGTCCCAGATTTCATTCATATATGTTTGTTAAAAATCATAAGAAAATTGAAGGCCCCATCATCTGTACAAGGCAAAATATAGCATTTTACATTACAAAGCTCTGGTGTTACTGGTCCAATCTGTTTTGTTTTCAAACTTGTCCTACTTTTCAGTAATATTAACAATCGGGTAAAGATCAAATGAGAACTGAAGTCTCTATTGTCTAAAGTAGGCAACATATAGCAATTGTACATATATCAAGGGTCGTAAATCCGGTGTAGAAGGTGTTTTTTAACTTGTCCAAGATTTCATTGATATCAATGTTTAGTTTGTTAAAGGTTGTGAGAAAAGTATCCACAAGACACACGTTTAGCGATGTTTGTTAATTGAAGGGCTATATGTGTTACAGGTCCGATTTGGCTGGTTTCGATTTCGTCTAAGCTTTCACTAATATTAACAACGTGATACAGTAAGATCATATGAAAAAAAATATAAAGCGGCTGGAATGTAGACACGAACAAATATAGTAGTTTTCGTTAATTCCAGGGCCATAACTCTAGTGTTTCTGGTCAGATCTTGCTGGTTATCGAATTTGTGCTTATATTAACAATCTGATAAAGTTTGATAAAGATCGGATGAAAAATGAAAATGCTACAGCGCTGGAACAAAAAAAGTTAACAGACGGACGGACAAAGTAGAGCTAAAAAAATAATTATGTACAAAAAAAGGTAACATATATATATATATATATATATACGTAGTGACAATGTTGAACGTTTTATTAAAATGATAATACATAGACGTCTTTTAGCCAGATGCTAGATTTAAGAGTAATGATTTCCCTCAATTTATATTACCGAAACAATTTGTTTTTGATATATAGTTAAGTCATAGTATTAAAGGCTTTTCGGACAAACGCTTTCTAATGTTCCATACCGTTCAAAGCGGCATTCAAATATCCATAGACACGAATATCTTCGCAATAGATAACGTCTTACCTTGTTAAGTAACTTCTATAATTCGCGGAAATAAATATGATCAAAAGTTATTATTTAAATGCGTAATTTTTATGGAAAACGCATTCGCAACATTTCGATAACGGTATTGTTTATTTGTGTTTAAATTTAAATATAAGGTTTAGTCGGAGAATCGGAATGGTTAAAAAAAACTGATTTTTTTTTTCGAAAAAACGAAAAAAAAAGATCAATCCTTACCGAGATTTGAACTCGGGACCTTTGAATACCGAAGCGGGCGCGCTACCACTGAATCACACTATTGGTTTGGCATTTGCCAACCTTGTTATAATATATAGATAGACTATAGTATTCTTTACAACTTTTCAAGATTTCGACGATGACATGACGAAAACAGACACAAAAGATGTACTCAACAATATTAAGTATAGCATTAAAGCATAAATGACGTGTCCATGAAACGACCTTTCTCTTATGATGTATCCGTTTCCATAATAACAGAAGTTTAGCCCCTACCCTATTTTTACTCGGGAATAACTTTTTAGAATTTTATAGATATTACAATACTATATACCATTGGAAAGCTCAGAATATGCACTTTCTAAAATAATGAATGCAACACATATACCCATCAGAATCTCAAAATTGCCTTATTTTGATCGCTAAAAACACATGGTCCCCTCTCGGAATTATTTAATACAGCTTTTGACCTTTAATAACTTATATATTTATTTAGCTGAAATAACTACTTTCTAAAACTGTAAGAATAATTTAAATCGTGTAAAAATTGGCAAAATTATACGTCGCTAAGTATCAATATATATACATATGAAATCGTATTTTGTTAGCCGCGGCATTTTGGTTCGGAACACCTGGCCCCCAAAATATTTCAATGAGGTACTTTACCGATATATTTTTTTGAAAATTGCTAATGCTTTTAGCAATGTCCGCTGACAGTTTTTCGTGCTGTCAAAAGATTAGTACATGAATCAACTATTTATTACTGTACTGCTTTGAATATGTGTGTACTTCTATTATTTTATTACTTTACTATTTTATCAAATAAAAGTAAATTTGTAAAATGCCATGACGTATTTAAGTACGTCTTGGTTTCTGTCTATAAGGTCTCGGCTTAACGTCAATGATGCATTCCACGATATTGTAAAATGCATCATTGACGTTAAGCCGATACCTTATAGACAGAAACCAAGACGGATAGAGCTCTACAGCAAAGCTGACTGGGATGGCTTTAGGCAATAGATGGAGGAAGCTCAGCAATCCTTCCTAACCAACCAAAATGACAAATCGGTCGAGAATCTCTGGAAAGAGTTCAAACAATATATAAAATCAGGCATTCCAAGTTTGTCCCCACTAAGACTATAGGCACTAAACCAAACTTACTTTGGATCACTCAAGGTATAAAAAAGCACACAAGAAAAAGAGACAGCTTATATCAAAAAAAGAAAACTTCAAAGAAGCTAAAAGACAAAAACAAATTTACAAAAATTAAAAACACAGTCAAACATAAGATCAAAAAAGCATACAACAACTATCTCCAAGACATTTTAGCGATAAACTCCAACACAGATGATAATACTAATAAGTCGACATTTTCTAGAAAAAATATTTCTCTACTGAAGAATTCAAAACAGGACTCACGAGGAATCGCCCCACTTGAGAAAAACGGTAATCTTTTCACCACCAACAAGGACAATGCCAATATTCTTAACTCCCATTTCCAGTCCGTATTCTCCCCAACTGCACCCCTTGATTTGAGCAAGCTATGCCAAAAAGTAGTCTCCGATCAATCCGACAATGGGAAAATTGATCCAAAAACAATCCCAAATGAAGACAAATGTGAATTCCCAAATTTGCCCGACATCACTATCGCCACAAATGGTATACTGAAAGTACTTGCTAACCTTAATCCATCTAAGGCAGCTGGCCCAGATGCCATCAAGCCAATTGTTCTAAAAGAACTGAGATGCAAAATAGCGCCAATAATACAGGTCATACTCCAACTGTCATTGGATCAAGGCACTATCCCATCCGAGTCGTCAAAGGAAATGGTATGTCCCTTATTAAAAAAGGGAAACAAGGGCTGTGCTGCCAACTATAGACCCATATCACTGACATGCATTCTTTGTAAACTTATGGAACACATAGTTGCTTCCAATATATTTAAGCATCTCAAAGATCAAAACATACTCTATGACCTCCAGCATGATTTCCGTGATCGTCGATCCTGCGAAACCCAACTTGTGCAGTTGATCGATGACCTTGTCAAGAAACTCTCGCAAGGAAAGCAGACTGAGCTCATATTACTAGATTTCAGTAAAGCGTTTGATAAGGTGACACACTTGAAGTTACTGCACAAACTACTTATGCATGGAGTCAAGGGAAAGGCACTCGACTGCGTTAGAGCTTTTTAATTGGTGGAAGGACGCAGACGGTCATTATTGATGGGGAATCCTCCACAGAAGTCCCCGTGACATCTGGGGTGCCCAAGGGATCTGTCTGAAAATATCAAATCCCGGGTCCGTCTGTTTGCTGATGATACAGCAGTCTATATTACCATCTCTTACCCAGAAGATGGCGCCACTCTCCAAAGGGACCTTGACACATTACAAGTTTGGGAGAAAAAGTGGGATATGGAATTCAACCCTGACAAGTCATGCACATCACAAGGTCCAGAAACCCTATTCCAACCAAATACTCCCTCCATGGTCAAACCCTTGAAAGCGTTGATCACGCGAAATATCTCGGTGTCACGCTGTTCTCAAATATGAGTTTCAACCACCATATTTATAAAGTCTCCACCATGGCTAATAAAAGTCTAGGGTTTCTGAAAAGAAATGTAAAGGTCAAACACCAAGGCGTACGCGAAACAGCCTATAAAATATTGGTAAGACCCCAGCTAGAGTACGCCTCAACAGCCTAGAGCCCATACACACAGACTAACATAAACAAGCTCGAGATGGTCCAACGAAGAGCCGCTCGCTGGACAATAAACAATTTCTCTCCATATGATAGGGTTACTGAAATGCAAAAATCACTCGAGCAGAGACGAGCTGACACCAGGCTAATCATGTTTTTCGAAATCTACCATGGCTTAGTTGCAGTTAATGTCCCATCATACTTCAAGCAACCCCTCAGACCGACACGACACAGCCATCCTCTCTCGTACTGCAAAATCCATCCCAACTTTAACTTCTACAAGTATTCTTTCTTTCCACTGGCTGTAGTTCAATGGAACCGGCTTCCATCCAGCGTGGTTTAATGCTGCCAACCTTAGACAAATTCAAGGTGGCGGTAAGATCTCTAGATCACCCCATGCCGTAGACAGCAAACACTTTCTTTTTTTTCACACTACTAAACAGTAAAAACATTATCTTTTACTCCAACACTTGTCCTTTCCTTTCACACTTTTTTTTTACTTTTATCTCACTAACATACACTGACACGCACCTGCATATAATCCTCGAGAGGGAGTACTGCAGTATATGAAGATAGATAGATAGACATCATTGGTGTTCACGTGAATACTATTACATTCCCACGGCGAACTGATGCAATGCATCAACATTATCCCGTCCATACTTGATTTTAGGTTGCAATCATTAATATGTCAGATTTGAACGGTTGCCAGTCAAAACGTTCCCTAGTCAAAACGTCCCCTGGTCAAAACGTCCCCAAACATGTTCCCCGATGTCCATAGCTACTGCAAATATTATTTAAGAACTATTATGAAAACCATTTATATAAGAATAATTTGTTGGACACCATCTACTTGATGGATAAATGTTGATCACGCCATAATGTTAGCCTGCTGTTATCATCATCGTTGTTGTGCACTATGTTTTTCAGCTCCTGCTGCTATTATTTAACTCCAAGGCTGTTGGTGAAATCGTGTTTTATGATGCTAACCATGTAATTGGAGTGTTTAGGCAATATGTTTTCTTAATGCGGATAAGTATATCTCAACAGTTTGTTGATATCAGCTAATTTTAACTTGCTGCTATTGACTGTTGATGCTAATAAAAGTTGTTGGTCTGACAATGGAGGCAATGCATATTCATGACCCAGAGCGGTAGGTTACGTCATACTGTCTGGGCGTGCGTCTATGATAGTGCGGAAGCATTGTGTTGGATATGGCATTATTTTCATTTGAATTAATACTGTTTAACAGTTTAAAATCAATTCATGCCTCCTTTGCCTTTCTTCTAAATTGACTGTTTATAAAACATCCAATGCTTTTCGTCTAGCGATCAGCCTTACATTTATTCAGTTTAGGTACAATGATGTCTTCATTACAGTTGTTTATATGCGGATGCTGTTGCTGTTGCTGCTTAATTATGATTGGATCTCTATCACTTCTTTCAAGATTTATTTTGTTTCATTCTCTCGAACATTTTGCCTTATATTTCAGTTTGTGTAACCATCAAGTTCGCTTAACAGGTCATAGAGTCCTCCAGTGTTGGTATTTTCGTGTAACCATCAAGTTGACTTAACACCAGTCAAACGTTTCTATGTCGGTATCGGATGCAATGTGTGGAACAGGTCATAGAGTCCTCCAATGTTGGTATTGTATGTAAATTTCCACTTTTTACCTGTTATACAAGATAAACCTACGCTACATAGCAGCTTTGTGATTTTCAAAACTATGTCGTGTAGAGTTTGGGAATATATCCCTAAATTTGTTTAATACATTCATATTTAATGCATCGACAGTGCTTTATCAATGGTGTACATATTCAAGACATGGACAAAAGTTACATACTTATCATAATGCCTCAATTTAAGGCTATTCCATTTTATCATTGGTTTATTGTTGGGCCAATCCATTCGATCGATGAGGTTTCATTATCCTGCACCAGGTTGATGTTTTATTTATCCTGCACCAGGTATTTTTGCAAGGGGTTCATTGAAGTTTAGTTATCTGTTCCTTTTCGGCCTGTCCCTAGTCAATACACAGCACTTTACACCAGTTAGTGCATGGTCACCAACTTATAAAACCACTTCTGTGCTGTGTCGATTCAAAATAAAAACTTCTCTGCAGGGTTCCACACTACAGTGTGTGTGTGTATGTGTGTGTGTGTGTGTGTGTGTGTGTGTGTGTGGCTCTGGGGTTTATAGTCAAAAGTCATAGTCAAAGTTATATAAACAACCGGGCGTCCAAAAGGTATATGCACAATAGAACCTGTGCAGGTTGCAAATTGTATTTTAATAACACATTTCCTCATACAAGAAGGTGATAAATGAGATAAATGTCGTTCCAATAGTCAGCATCACGATGACATCTTTATGTATTAGTTAAAGGGAGTTTACACAGTTGTGTAGCTAACCTTTTTAATGCGGGCTAGTTTACTTGAAAGGGATACATGTTCTTCGTGTATTGTTGTCGGAGTGTTCGATGGTTTAGCCTTTAGATAGTTGTAGATCGTTATGCAAGTACTTGGTATTTCTATTGTGGCTGAAAAAACAGTGGAGCACCGACATACATTGAGCTTGAAGCCTATAAACAGTCATGTACCGATTGATTGATTTACTGTTCATCAATTGCTTAGGCGCCTGATGATGATGATTGATTACAAAAGTCTAAAAACGATCGTCCTGTTTAAAATAGAAATAAACTTGATTATCCAGGAGACAAAGGTTAATACACTTGGGAAAATGTGCATATTGTACACGAACAAATGTATGTCAGTTGTTTGCTGACTGAAATGAAAATAAACACGGCACGCGAAACAGTAGGAAAGATACATGCTTTATCAGAAATCATTCAGCGTTCTAAGTCTGCAACTGAGTAACATGTCCATATTACACTTCATATTATTTAACCGATTAAGATCGATATTCCTGATGCTAATTTAGGAACGTTTAACAGTCAGTTTGTTTTACGAGACACACCCCAATGTCTGATGCATCAACTCATGGGGTCGTGGAGAAATGATTGAGGGAAATACCCATTAAGTTTTTTTTAGATGTTGTCGTTGTTTGGTCTTAAATACGTCCTCGGCTTTCATGGCGTTATTCTATCACTCCTGTAGCAAGGACAAGGGCCAGCAAGCGGCTAAACAGTTATGCTGCTAAGGCGATAATAGATATTGGGGGCCTTTATGTGCTACACCCAGACATTCAGGCTGATGATACATGTCTTAAACGGGATGGTGTTCATTTATCAATTGTGGGGAACACCTTGTTTCTTAAACTAGATAGCTTCCGGCTGGTGATACCTGTCTTGAACAGGATGGTGTTCATTTATCAAATGTGAGGAACAACTTGTTTCTTAACCAGTTAGCGGCTCGATTTTAATTTTGGCACCGTTTCTGTTTTGGGCGTGGCATTAGGATATTTTGCTTTTGGTAGGCACTCTTCGCTGCTGCCAAAAAATGTTTCCCCTATTTTTGGCGGTGGATGGGGGCCTGAACACACTATGACTTGGAGTGTCCAGGCACCCATCCATATGGCGGGCAGCGAAGGTGTGAAAGGAAGGACATATACGTTTCAGTTTAACTTTATTCAGCTCCTGTATACCCAGAGACTGAATTGTAATCTAAACATAAATTATATATAAATTTGCTGTCCGTACGAATTGCTAAAAAACATTTTAATTGATTGAATTCGGTGCACTTGTAATTATGCTTGAATATCAACCGTGCTTTCAACACTTGCTTAAATCAGAAAAGTTGCTTTCATAATGAACATTTAATTTGGTGCACATGTATTTATGTCCTTAATATTGTAATATTCAATTTGCTTTTTTGCTTAATGCTTTCTGCTGTAAGGGCTTGCCATAATGGTCTTTTGTGCTTACCGGCAGCCCAATTGTTAAACATTCAATATATGCCACGCCCAATATTTGCCAAATCTATTAAAGTTTAAAAAATATTTTTATGTGTTGTTATTACAGTGCTCTCCAATAATGAATAATTATTGATTGATTTTATCTTAAAATATTTTTTTAAAGGGGGACGTTTTGACTAGGGGAGGTTTTGACTATAATTATTATTATGTTTATACAAGTCTTTGATTGTCGCCAGGTATAATAAATAATTAGTTCACTGAATGGGAAATTGATTAGAAAGAAGAAAAAAATAATTTATTTTATGATTTTTATTTCACCGAAAACGCATTAAAAATAATCAATAACATTTTTTTTTCTGTGTTGTTTTAGTCAATTCTTACGCATATAAATAACTATAACACATATATCTATCTCCATGTCCACCGCCATATGCATGCCATCTTCGGGATGGTTAAAATTGTGTGCTGTTGATTTTATGAATATTGAGTTCTGCTCAACCCGGGGCTAGAGGGCGTGAGCGGTAGCTAGCATATTTCACTACCGCTCATGAACAGTCTCAATCAAACCAATCAAACCGAGACTGCAATATTTCGTATGTGTCGTGCTCGGCCGTTTCCAAAGGTCCATTATCATACTCTTTTTTTTATACTTGTTTGTTACATGTATTTTTTAAATTGGATATTATATTTTGGAAAAACTTGCTAGTTGAAATAAATAATAAATATTATATATTACTTTTTTTCTTTACTTTTTTTTTTAGATAATCTATTTCGACTCCTCAGCGAGTCTCATCAGGTGTTGGCCTATGTAACATTAACCACTTTTAAGACCGCGCCAGAGGTGGTTTATGAAATTGTTAATAAATATTAAAATGATAATTGTATCTCACAACCTTAACTTACGGGCTTTCATGTGTTTCTGATGTTGTCAGACTTTCATGTGTTGTCTGACTTTCATGGGTTTCTGATGTTGTCAGAATTACATGTGTTGTTGGAATTGTATGTGTTGCAGATGCTGTTTTTATTGGCGAAAATTCTAGTTCCACATCCATTACCTCTACCTTTCTGGAATCAAATGCTTGTTCAAAACCGACACTTGTTTGTATTTGTGGAATTCTTAAATTGGTTGATTGCCAAGAATTTTTTAAGTCAGTCAAACAGTTAATTTTCTCATTAAATTCTTTTTCACCACGTGACGAAAGAAATTGGGCAAAATCTTTGAAAAAAATTGTTGCTGTGTTATGTTTTCCCCGTGGCGTCATTTTTGTGTTTTTGTTTTTTCTTTCTACTAAAATTATGTTGGTAATTGGAATTACAATTTCACTGTTTTTTATTTCTTTAAGCCAACGGGTTGTTACACATTTTTTATCGAATAAATGAAGGCCTAAATGTGTTCTTACACTAAGGCAAGGAATATACTGTGTGAAATGCGCACGTGCAAACCTCAGCATTGTTCGTGACAGTGTATGTGTTTTCGTTTACATTCGCTGTGTACGTCTTTTCGTCATGCGTCGTGATAACATATTTGTTGTGTGTATGTTTATCTAGTTGCCGAGACAGGAGATCTGCCGCAGCATGCTCACACACACTGGAAATTTCCGCATGAAGCGGTGATACGTTTCTCGTGTTAATTCGAGTTTATAAGTTTTTGAATTGATTTAAGTGTTTTGATCTGTAAGTGTCATGTATAAATTTGAAAAGTCGCTTAACAGACTGCTCTAAATGGTTTGTTCTCTTGATATACTGCTTTGTTTTTGATTATGACTTTCGATTCTGTTGTTAGTGTGGTTGCCCAAAAATTCTAATTTCTCCCTAAAATAATGAACCCAAAGTTGAATACAGTTGTGCCCATGTTTGTCATAATATACAATGAAACCGGGGAAAGAGGTTTTGAGAATGTTGTAGTTATCTGAATAATCATCCTCAGATTTTGCATAGCAGAGAACTGTCAACAACTTCATAAGTGACTGTTTAGAAGGTATGTCAATGTCACATTCGCTTACTTTTTTCTTGAAATATTTCAGTACGTGGATTCAGTACGTGGAACGTACATAGCAGAATTGAGGCCGAAGGAATATTGTCCGCAATAACATTCATTTCGTTCGCATCTTTGTCAACCATGACTATTTTTACAGACGCTGTGTCGTTATTTTGTGTAAAGATTTCTAATACTCTATTAATAATAATCAGTGAATAATTGAGAGAGGAGATAGAAGGAAAAGTTAAGGTGCCACGTGATATTTTGGCTACTTCACTGGTTAAGATAGGAAGTTTCCTATCTGTTTAATAATATGTCTATGCATCCATGGAGAGAAGTGGTTTGATTTTTATTATTTCTTCTGAGTTTAATCTCCTTTGTGTCGGATAGTGTTTTAATGTTTCGGATGATACCGCGTGATTATGCGTTTCTTCAACAAAAGTTACTTTATAACCATATTTTTGATCTAATGCAAGTCGAATTTTTACAAAACACTGCGTTGGGAAGTACGACTGGTTAAGCCGAACTGAATTTCCTCTTACACGTGGTTTTCCGCAGTGTTTACATACGTATACTACGTAAAGATAAAAAAAATCAGAACTACCATCAGAGTTCTTTCTTGAATCTGAAATCTTCATTGGTGATGCAGTTTTTAACTTCCACTGCTCAAAACAAATTTTTGAAATTCGTCATATGTTTGAAACGTTTTACCATGTATGATATCATCGTCCCCTCCGCCTTTAAGTGTTGTTGGTGCTGATGGTGGTGTATCCACTGTAGCATGTGGAGTTCGTGTCATTTTTGCGTTTGTTTTTTATTTGAGTTGCTTTGTTTTAGACTTCTAGTTTTTTACTGATGTACGTAGGTTGCACTAACTCCTCGCCATATTCATACGTTGGTTCAATATGTAAGCTGCTGAATCTGTTTGTGCATTCAATTGGTGAAAACAGAATACTCACTCTATTGTGCGTAATGTGTGTTGTGGTCGACTCCATGTGTTGTTGTTTTTTAACCATAGCGTTTGTTACCATTGGAGCTGGTTTAATAGTGATTGTGTCTGTTGTTGATGGTGTTTGTGTTGGTGGTGTTACAGCAATAAATGCGTAAGACTCTAGTGTGGATAGAGACTTATTAGTTATACATACCTTATAATCGCCTAATTTGAAGCCGTTGTTGTTGTTGTTGTTGTTGCGTGGAGGAAACCATATGTTCTATGTTCCTCTCTCGAAACCTCCTTGAAAGGAGAACCGTCTGTCGACGTAGTATAATTCCTCCACCCGAATATATATGAATAATGGAACAGTCCAATCCACCACCGAGAATACGCTACGCTAACATTTACACAGCTGTTTATATTATGATTGTGTTTAACACCACAATTAATGCATTCACTCAGTGGTTACTGTCCCACTCTATGTGTTTAAAACAATTTTTAACAGTCTGTATCGGGTTATATGCAAGCTGTATAGCAACCTTCTAACTTGAAACTCAAAGTTTTGTAACAGGGGGGGTGCAATGGATCTTAGGGATGGGAAGTTTGTGTAGTCCAAAAGTAACTGTATCTTCTGCTTGGTACACAGTACATTGAAGTCGGAAAATCCTAATTCTTCAAGTCGGGATTTCGGGATAATAAAGTACATTTGGCTCAGTTATATAAGAGAGCAATATTCAGAGTTACCTTTCCTTCATTTTCGATAGAGGGCGATACTGTCCACTTTCGTTTCTGCATCTTGGAATTTCCAGAAATAGACAGACGACATTATTTGTGGGAATGAATGAGGACAAAATAACACTGAAGTAAGGTTCATTATCCTATCTTTAAATAAAAAAATAGTATCATATTGCTTCATATATGCTGACAATGACTGACATAATTTGGAAAGTGGTTTATTCAATTGAAGACACTGTCGTTTATCATTAATAAAATTATGGCTTTTATGCAAGCATAATTTCAATTTGCATGATGTCTTCAGAATCTCGCTGGTCATATATCTGTTTTCGACCGCCGTGTGAATATTTTCGACCAGTGGCTCAAATTACGTCTGCGCACGTCAATAGCATGATTTCGCCCCTACGTCAGAATATGCTAAAAATAAACCGAGCTCATCACGTGACGTCACATTTTTTGTGTTACAAAACATTGCTGACAGTGCATGGTTACCTATGTTAAAACATGAATTTTCTTTCACCGAGAAATTCTGATCGAAATGTAATTAAAAATATTTCACTATATATGTGTTGTTCATCTGATGTATGTGTTGTCTGGCGGTCCCATCCATGTTATATAGAAAAACTAACAGGATATCAGAATATGAAGAATCAAGCTTAATTAAAAATGTCATGATTGCCAGATATCCCTTTAAAACTTGAAATGGAATACACTTGCATATAGTTGAAATGAAAAGTAAACATAAACATTTTTTTTTTTTTTTTATGGTTTTCTTTACATTTTTCAAATTGATATATAAAAAGGAAATTTGATATTTAAAGTCAAGGTATATATATATCAAACTCTAAAGATGAACAAGTTGATCTGCATGTGTTGTACACCTGGTCGTAAATGCAATACGCACATTTCCTATGTTGCAGCATGTTTGTTTAATCAACATTGAGTGTCATTTGATTATTAGTACATATTAGTACCTATGCAACTATAGGTTGTTGAAAGTTTACCAAACAACTACACACAAAGACAAGCTGACTTTAAATCGGTGACAGGCTAAGCGGTATAATACCACTAATTAACTGAAACTTTTTTACCCTTTCTATAACGCGTTCAACATGAATTCTAGCTTTTGCAATCCTCCTTGTTTTCAATTCCTCTCGGGGTGTAAAGTGAGTTTGTTTACCTAAAAAAGGAGGAATATTTAAAGACACTTGTCTTGGCATTAGCATATCTTCAATAGTAAAGCCCCTATCTGCCAAGATGAGATCCCCTGGGTGTAGGAAATTGAGAAATCCACTTTTTTCAATAATGCTTCTATCAGTAATTGAACCTTTGAATAAATCCGACACATAAACAATGGCTCCATTTGGAGCAATCCCTATCAAACATTTGCAGGTATGATGATGTTTGTATGAGGAGTAGAGGTTACCTTGGCGTCCAAAGTCCCTCGGCATTTGTACAAAAAACTCAGTACAATCTATTATGCATCTAATGTTTTTGAATGTTTTGAACACTTTCGGCATGAATTTCTTAAAGTGTTGTCTGTTAGGAAACATGTCCTCTCTTAGCTCATTAAAATGGGTATACATAAGTTGAATCCAAGTACTAAATATTGTACTGATAGTCGATTGAGATAGATTTAATAAATGACTCAATGTCTCCAGTCCAAATCCTCTTCTCAATCTAACTAATGTAATAAATAGCTGGTCAATTGGTGCTAACTTCCTCCTATGTTTTTGAGTACTTTTAGTTGGTGTTTGTGATGACCAGTATTTTAAGTTGTCAACACCACTGCCAAGAAAATTGAACAGTGCCATAAACTGTAGATATGTTAGACCAGTGAAGTATTTCATTTTCTTGTCATTGTCTTTAATTTCATCAAGGCTCAAATTTCCATATGATGAACGTTTCTGTTTATGATTTGTCTGTGCCCGAGTTTTTCCTAATTCATTCTTTAATATTATATTATCAATTTTACTACCAAGTAAATAATCATTGTATACAGTCTGTGAGGCAGTGCTGGTAGTTTTGGCCGTTTCGGTGGTTGGTTCATCTGAAAATGATCCGCAGGTCACATTTATAGGAGTAGCTGTATACATCTCTTCAGCTGACATGGAGTCGTGTTCATGTGTTACCTGAAATCAAATAGCAACGCACTAATTAACACCAACAGTAAACAAGATGTGAAATTGCAAAATGTGATATATGAGAGAGAGAGAGAGAGAGAGAGAGAGAGAGATTAGTATTAACTAATTTAATTAATGTGGTTTACTTTGATTATGAAAAGAAAAACAAATCACTGTCGATCGCACGGAGTCGGATGACAGCATATTCTTGATGTCGGAATTCTGCGAAACTGACTTCAGTTTCCTGATTTTCATTCTACCGGATAATAATTTAGGAAAATTTAGGAAAACAATATTTGTTATACAAGAACCATACGAAAAATAGAATATTTTACCATGTTATTGTCAGAGATGTTGTGCAGGACGGTCTGTTCCCACATTTGTAGAAGTCCATTTGCAGCAGACAGTCGGTCCTCATTCGCTTCAGCTTCAAGCCGCCGCCTCTTCGCCGACCGTCTTTCCGATGGTGGTGGGCGTTTCACAGCCTTTCTTTTTTTCTGTAAAATAAATGAACAGAAATTTTAAAAGCATTATTTTGCCTCTCAGACATTTTAAAGGGACACATGGCAATCTATAGAATATATGGCACCAAGAAGGTCATTAAATCTATGATAGAATAACAAAGAAAAATAAAAACTCAACATTTAATATGCAAAAACATTTAAAGATAGCTGTCCCTTTAATAATGGGTATGTATGTAGATCTATGCTTTAATGAACAAAATAAGTTATATATTAACTAAATGGGGCATTTTAATATATGCTGGTCATTAGTAATACACATATTAATCGGCGGTTATTGCATGTTTTAATTTACTTGTCTTGTGTTATGATCACAGACAATCCCCCCACCCCCATCCACAATTTTATTTTGTTCTACAACCCCGACTAAATGGAATGTGTTTAATGCAAACTGAAAAACTGGCATAAAAATATAAATAAACGCAGATCGCATGCGCTCCTGGTTTATATGTGGTTACAGAGTGGGAGGGGTATTCCATTTACGTACTTGTTCAGTAGAATCTCGAGCCGAGAATGGGTCGGGATGCTGAGCAGTAGGTCCTTTCCCACCAAAAAAATGAAGGCTGCAAATGTATGTACTTCTTTTGATATCGGATTCCGATGACAGTTTATTTGTTGCACACAAATGTATCCACCGTCGACATTTCTCGAGCTGTGTCGTAGGCTTCGGGAATGGTATTAAGAAAACGCCCTCCATTTCCTTAGGCCGTTTCTCCCGGTAACGGGAATCACTCCTGCATTGTCCCCAGCAACAGTGTTTATTTCCTTCACTAATTCCTTTCCATTGTGAAAGATTTTCCTTATCCCCGTTTTTACCGTTTGTTGCCTCATGTACATAGCTCTCAGCATCCATTTGTAAACAGAACAAATGTCTGACATACGGGCTCTTTGGAATGATGTCATCGATAATGCTGGAAGTTACTTCTAAAAATAGCACAGGCGAAGTTCGCTATTGTGCAAATTTCGTCATAATTTTGTTATGACCGTCTGCTTAATCACGGTCGGCAAACAAGAATTGTGACTTAAGCACAAATGATAGTGTTTACACGGCAATTGGCATCCAATTCGGATAAAAATATTCAGGAAACAGGGAAAACTTTTTTGTTTGTTAATGTATGAATCTAGGAGTACTACAATCATATCGAAGGTTTAGTGCAAAACTATTGTATCTCCTTCTTTATTCATATGTAGTTACAATAGTTTTGCACTGACCCCTCGTTATGCACATTAAAATGCTGTTTTTAGCCATACTGGATGTGTACCAGTTATCGTCATTCAACATTTTTTCGTCATTATCGATAAAACGCTTGATGTTCATTTTTGTGATTATTCAGACGATTGGAGAGGAAAAAGTATTTTAGAAATGTTAACGTACACTCTGAAACCAACCTGTTTACCTATATAAATACCGTTATAAACAAAACACAATCGGGGGAATCACGCGCTAATGGGCATGTGCAGGAAAATTTCCTTTTAAAATATCTGACCCTTTACGTCGAACAATTGAATAAATTTTACATGCCCAAAAAACGTGTGCTAAACATTTTCAGCTAGTGGAGCGGACGAGTACATATAAATGTGCGAATAGTTATTTCCCTTTAAATTATGAATGTCAAAGTGAAGGAAATTACACCCGATGGTATAGTTGAAAAATCTTTTTAAAATTGTAGATATAACTTTTTTCAAAATATTTTTTTGTATTCAATGGTATATTTATGTTTCAATGAATAACTACACAAGTTTTCATCATCCAAATATGGGTTATTTGGTATTAACCTGAAGATGATGATAACTACTACATTCAGCTCAGACTACCGGCCGAATTCAGTTCATATTTAGTACCGGTCAAGTGATACTTGTTACCGCGAATAGAAACAATGCAAACGCAAAATATTTACAGCAAAGGGGTAAGCTTCTCTACTGACAAAAGTATTTTTGAGAGATGAATAGTTTTGATTTAGATATATTAAAGAATCAACAAAAAAATGACGATATCTGGTATACAGCCAGTACATCTACTTTCTCTCATGTTTCTGGTCATTGAGAACATTCGGGAAGTTTGGTTAAATTTGGCATTGATATAAATCACGAATGCCAACAATTTTGCAGCAAAAATCGGATTTGTATCAATTTGTTGCGTGAGAAAAACAATGTTCTCAATAATCATAAAAACATGAGAGAAATTATTTTCGGTATTTACATCACTGCTGTATGACCTCATTAGGTATTTAGAAACTTAATCCTGATCCAACACACACAGGTGACTATTTCCGGTTATTGTGACATTGTGGTTTTGTGTGCGTGTCACTAGTTGGGCTGTGTTAAGTCTCCAAATACGGAACAAGATCAAATGAGAGTGACGAATGTAAATAACAAATTGGCGGAAAATATCGAGTGGCTTATAAAAACATACTCGATTGGCGCGATATTCTTCCCTTTGGTGAGAATAACAAAGGGATATTGTTAATGGTGAACATTTCTAAATTAATATCAATACAGGAAATTTACTTCTTTTTTCTTTTCAGGTTATTGAATAACAATTAAGCAATTGTGGTATAGCATAGAGAACAAGTATACTTGGCTTAGGCACGATGAGATGCCCAGGCCAAGTGTGCGGCTGGACCACAGCAGGAACCTGCACATTCTGTGAAAAATGCGGGACCAAGATGGTTCCCAGCTCCACTGACCTTGTTGTCATCTGTGATGGTATAATGGAAGACAACACACCCTGCCCGGCCGAGCTAACAGCCAATCAGATGTTCTGTAAGAACTGTGGGAAAAAAGTTGACCAACAGCTGTTTACATGTCTGACTGAGACCTGTACAAGATGTGGTACTGTCCTGGAACCAGGCTATGTAGTTTGTCCAAAATGTGGTATGAAAAATACAAGAACCTTGTCGGGTATATCTCTATATCATAATCAGATCACACCTGACACTGACTTGTTAAGCAAATCCGGGTGTCACATTCCAGTGTCAAAAATATAATGTCAAAACAAGGATGTCAGTATATATTTAGTCTAATTATCGAGAAATGAAATGAAATGGGTTTTTACGTCCTGTCACCACATCATATTAGGTTATATTGGGACAGCAACCTCAGAGATGCCTTCCCCACTGCTAAAACTATTGAGAAAATTTTCACTGTATAAGTCACTGTAAGAAATGGGACACCCTTGAATTTTAGGAAAATAATTATTTTCCTTGTCTATACAGTTTGGGACAAATCACAAATTTCATAAAAATCCCGTAAGTTCAGTCTTATAAGAATTAGAATACTTGAATTATCTCAAAATTTAATTTGCATCCAGTAAATAATTACCATAATAATTAGGAAACGTATGCACAACAAAAGTGCTAGCACTCCCTACATTTCTCAAGCATTAATTCATGTACTTATAAGTTACCTTATAAAACTTTCATAATTTCAGAAAAACACAAGCCATCAATAAACAGTTATGAATTATTCCATACATAGCTTGTGGAATCAATTTCTCTTGGATATCTAGTAAAAACATGTGTCAAGGCTAAATAACATCTCAGTTAAAGGGAGGTTATATTTTTAGCTCACCTGAGCTATTGTGACCGCTTTTTGTCTGCTGAGGTCAGTGGCTTTCAAGTTTGTTAACGCTAGGTCAAAGCGACATACAATAAAAGGTCGAACTTGCAGCGACGACTACTCCGAAACTACTTGATGGATTTTCATGAAACTTCACAGGAATGTTGATCTAGCTATCAAAAACCTATCAGTAGAGCTTCAAGGTCATTGACCTCTTGCTAGGAAATACTGTAATGTCACACATTTCATATTTAAAGAAACTAATCCGCCAAATAATGGCAAAAATTACACTACAAAATTGTTTATCAAAACTATATTCATGTGTTCAGGTCATATAACAATGTATATGTGCTGATTAAAAGTATAGATTTTTTCATGGGTTCTTAAAACACCCGCGATTGAATATGCGTAAAATGAATTATGAGTTGGTAACTCTTAATTCGAAGCTTCAGTTAAGGGGTTTGGTCTGGCTGGTTAAAGCCATTTATATTGTGTCTATAGCAGTTGAATTCTCAAAATATATAAGTTATATTTATAAATATACCTCATCGTCAGTAGGTTTAGAAACGGTGTACACATGTTGTAAAATTGGCTGTTGTTGGTGGGATAGCTACTTTAACTCCGATGTATTTTGCTGTCGGATGTATGCATTCTTACAAATAACTTAAGGTGTCATTGGTTTGTTCTTAAGGTGAAAAACAGTTTAAAGAAATCACCATGGATTCTGAACTGTATCATTTAAACCTTAAGGTGATCTTAGTATTGATAATTCATAAACAATGCTGCTGGGCTTTTAGATACAACAAAGAACTAGATTTTAACCTCTATTTCATTTTCTCCTTTGTGACTGAAGTTCATATTATATTTTCCAAAAATAAAATCAATAACCCATTGACCTATAAAATACTACTTTCACTTTCATTTTCCAAAATTTGTGACCTGTTAAATGTACCAGGTTTTACTTTCACTTTCAGTTGTTAAGGTGTTGTGCAATTTCTGGGATTTTGTTTTTATCAATTTATCAATTCAATTTATCATTGATAAAACGAGACAGATTAAGCTTGTATGTACAGTGTATTTTGTAATGCATATAGGTTTCTGTAAAATGAATGAGATTTTGTGAATGTATCATGCATGGATTAAACTTAAGGTACATATAGCATTAGAAGTTCAGTTTTGTTACCTGCATTTTTTATACACATATGAAGTCATAATCACAATATCTTCAGATAAACCGCTTCTTCTCATAACTGCTATTGTGAATTCGTATCAACTGAATTAGCTAAACAAGGTATAAAGGTACATTTATGTAGTACATATTAAGCTGGATTTCATTTTGTTAATAAAAGCAATATGAAAATATTGATTTTTCACTAAATTTGGTTTGAAATGTTTTGTTTCAATGAGGGCTATTCCGTTAAAACATATCCGGGAAGGCAATTTAATAAACATCTGGGTGAACACTATTTTCCAAAATTTGGTTCTTTAAACTCATTTAACATTAAACAAATTTTACATCTATGGGTGGGTGTTCAATTTCAAAAGTACCTTCCTGGGGGCCCATGTATGTTTTAGTGGAATAGCTCTTAGATATTGGACATCATTTAAAAATGAGCAAACTCAGAACGTGTTTGTTCAAATGGTGACAAAAAGTTGACTTCTCTGAAACTACAAGAGCCAGAGGTTAAATATTTTAATGCTCCACGAAATTTTCGGGGGTATGTAGTTTCATCCCACTTTCTTGTTTGCTCAACTCCTCCTACGTTTTTTGTCCAATTTTCATGAAACTTCACAGGAAGTATGATGTCTAGTAATGAATATTGTCAGGGTGTTCTGGTTGAATGATTTCTGGCGGAGTACGGGACTTTTGAAGTTTTTTAAGCGAAAGCTTGTTCGCTCAACTCCTGTTTTTTATTCGATTTTTATGAAACTTAATAGGAAGTATCAGTGTGATGTCTAGTAGAGCATATTGGCAGGAAGTTACGGTTGAATGATTTTTGGTGGAGTAACAGGACTAGAAGTTTCTCAAATCTATAGCTTGTCTGCTCAACTCCTACGTTTTTTCATCAGATTTTCATGAAACTTCTTAGGAGGTATCAGTATGATGTCTATTAGTGCATGTTATCCGGATGATCCGGTTGAATGATTTTTGCTGCAGTTATAGGATTTTGAATGAACTTTTTCAAATAAAAAGCTTATCCGCTCAATTTCTACATTTTTGTCGGATTTTTATGATACTTTTTATAAAATATCATTATGAAATCTAGAAGCGCTTATACGTTCTAGTTGAATGGTTTTTGGCGGAATTATGGGACTGAGGTTTTTCAAATATAAAGCATTTCCGCTCAACTCCTCCTACATTTTTCATCGGCTTTTCATGAAACTTGATAGGAAGTACAGGGCTCTGGAAATATTTTGAAAATCCACTTGCCCAGGGCAAGTGGATTTTCAGAATCCACTTGCCCTGTTCAAAATCCACTTGCCCTGTCCAAAATGTCACTTGTCCCAAATTCAAAAGTCACTTGTCCCAAAATCAAGCCTTTGTCAACGTACCAAACTTTTCTAGACGCTGCGCGCCACCGACGTATCCACGGTGGGTAGTAGATTATGTTTAGGGCTGGATTTCACTGGAGAATCACGAGAAATAGATCCATTTTCAGATTGGCTGGGTGAACACAAATCAACATCATCACTACTATCCTTAAATCCAAGTTCACTGTCAGACTGACCACCAGAATCACACAAATCAACATTTCTAAGATCACCAGGTGTATTTTCCTCAATAATTTTAGACACATGTTTAGGTTTTGTCCTTACAAGGAACGTTATAGAGACATGGTTAATTTGTAACTTTTTTTGTAAGATTGTTGAAATAATGAAGGATCTTTTATTAAATACTGCATCATGTAATTACCCACAGGAATCGGACATATTGTAAATGCATGTAATAAACCACATTGACTATCCACTACTAGTATATTAAAATATATTTTTATAGTAGTAGTATAAGTTTTTATTTACCCTCGCCGTGTTGAAACTAGTCATTTTGGCGAGCTTTTCCAATAGATGATTACGGAAGCCGAAGAGTCCTGTTGAAGCATAACGTCTCTCGTCCAAGTAGATTATTGTAGAACTGTAGAAGGCATCAGCAGAGCTGTAGAGGAGTAGAAATCCATCGCAGATAGCCTGTAGTAGATTAAGTTTTCCAAGAAGATTAGAGTTGAATTGAAGATTTCGACCAATGGGATGACCGCAAAGATGGCAAGTAGGTCAATCCCATTTCCGGCTCGAAAGAAGTTTGTAGCTCTCCGCCAATCAGAAGGCTCCACGCGTCTGTAGAGTATCCCATGTAGATCGATCCAGCTGTTCCTTTCTGTTGGTACTGGCTCCTCCGTTGTACTCACTGATATACATGATACTTATATCAGAGAGTATCTCGCAAGGTTAATCCAACATCAGTATCCGTGGTGGGTTATAGTGAGTAGTACAGTCTTGTTCCATCGTAGATAGCCTCTTGTCATCATATGCAGGGACTCGCAGTGACCAGGGGCATCTCGCTGGTAAAACGTCAGTCTTCAGTAGATTCATCAATCGTCCATCTTTAGGGCCACATTAAAAATATGTAAAAACATGTACAGCATATGAGGTAAGTCTAAACCTCCTCGTGGCTATCTACACTGTACCGCACAATGTACAGTGTAGGGCGGATGATTCCAGACAGCGGCACGCCTTGCAGAGTCACTTTGTCCCAGACGGCCGCAAGACGTCCTGCCTGTTGGGTGGTCTGGAATATTTTTATATACATGCGGGGACCTTTATATGGGGATACTGTACTATGTTTACAATACGTCCGATTCCTATGAATTACCATATAGACTCATGAATATCAAAAGAAACAATGACCCCTTTCACACATTTCCAAACCGCCTTTGATTACATCATCAATTTTACATCAACATTCGTGAATGCGTTTCAAAAGTTTCCCTTTATAGTAACTGCGAACAAAACATCTGCCTACTCAGCTTTAATCGTCAACGCCAGGCCACAAATAAAGTGATAATCGTGTTACCAAATGTGCCAAACAAAATACAAACTCGCAAACAAAGTTTGTTTAATAATATGTGTCAAAATAACTTCAATAAAGCAACCCGCTGCATTCACATACCTTCCTTAATTAGTGCCAGTAATTAATTTCTACGTTATTTGTGTATAGTACAGTACTTGCCGTAATCGTTTATAAATTGCTGTTTGTTTACAATTTTCCAATGACCCGCGTTTCACCTTTTACACAGCTATAAGTACTTGGCGGACTGATCAGTGTGTATTCATTACCTTTTCCGATAACATTCAGCGTCAATACACAATATGCGTTGCATAAAATCTTGGTGCGGTTATACTCTTCAAACATAATTCGAAAGTTCGGCTAAACATATGATTTATGTTGCGCGTAAAATAATGCATAACAGAAGTCTACAAACTTTACAATGGTTACGTTTTATCGATTATAATTGGATTAATTTGATTATAATTGGATTAATTTTTGGGATGGTCTTATCATGTTAGTAGAGGACACACTTTAGTATAAATAGGGAGATGAATATTATTAATGCTATCGGCGCATGGACATTTTTGATTGGCACCTCAAACTTTCCTCGGCCAATCAGGTTTTGACAAACTGTCAAAGTGGGAGGGATTTCTTAATTACCGCTCGCGGCGAAAGCGATGGGTTCGTTATCGGCACACTTTATGATAAGCCGAGTTTTCGTTTGATTTTTTGTCTAAAACGGAAACGTCCAGTCGGGCAAGTGTCGGACAACCAGATTTGCGAAGGACACCTGCCCGCACCCAAATTCCACTTGCCCGTGGGCGTCGGGCAACCATATTTCCGGAGCCCTGAAGTATCAATATGATGTCTAGTAGCTGCTCTACTAGTTTTGTTAAAATGGTGACCGCATTTGTCCCTGCCACAGGGGTCACAGGTTTTAAAAAGACTTACATACGGAAAACTTGAACAACCTTCTTCTCTAAAAGCACAAGTCACGGAGATTTCATATATAACATGTAGCATCAGCCCATCTTATGGTCCTCTACCAAGTTTGTTCAAATGGTGACCCTGGCTCTGGCCCCACCCCAATAGTCACAGTTTTACATAGAGTTGTAATTTAGGAAAGTCCCTATTTCGCCATCAACAGGCAAATTTGACAACAGATGTACACCGCTTCTAAACCTACTGCTGATGAGGTATATATATATATAACTTGCATATTTTAAGAATCTAAACTCTGTTGACACAGTATAAGCGGATATAACCAGCCGGACCAAACCCCGAACCTGGACCGTCCAATTAAGAGTTACCAACTCATAATTCATTTTATGCATATTCAATCATGGATATTCTAAGAACCAGTAAATAAACTTATACTTTTAATCAGCACACATATATTATTATATGACCTGAACATCTGGATAGAGTTTTGATAAACGGTTTTGTTAAGTAATTTTACGATTATTTGGCGGGATTGTTTCTTTAAAAAAAGCTGCTTCTCTGAAACTACAAGACCTAAAGGTTTAATATTATGCATTTACCATTAGCTTATGGTCCTCTGCCGAGTTCAGATGGTGACCTCTAAGTTAAATTTGGTTGTGCCCCTGCGATCACATGTTTTACACAGATTTATATAGAGAAAAATTTAAAAAATCTTCTCTTCTGAGTCCACGAGGTATAGAGCTCTCATATATTGCATGTAGCATGGGGAGTCATAGATTTATATGAGCTATATAGGAAGATCTTCAAAATATCTTCTCTGACACTACATGAGCTAGATAGAGGTCTAGTATTTTGCATGTACCATAAGCTTATGGTCTTCTATCACATTTTTTCAAATTGCAACCATGGGGTCAAATTTTGCCCTACCACAGAGGTCGCAACCATGTGGTCAAATTTGGCCCTACTGCAGAGGTTGCATTTTTTACATAGACTTGTATAGGGATGAATGATTTCATTTTAAAAGATTTTCTCTGAAATATTCTGTCTGAGCATGAAAAGATGGATACAAACATCCAACCAGCATTGACCCCAGGGTCCGTCCCCGCCACTTGGGGTGGTGGGGACAAGCCTTTGGGTCAAAGCTTGAAAACTGTTGAGATCCCCACTCTATGACCATATATATACTTACTGGGCATGAACAGACAGATACAACCATCCAACCAGCATTGGCCCTGGAGTCCATACCCACCCCTTGGGACATAGTCCCTGTGTCTTGAATATGTGATGTTGTGCCATTGACAGTGATCTCATTTTGTAATGAAATTATAAGCTTGTTTAACAATTTGTTCATATTTGCAAAAATCATCTGGTGAGCTAGGCCATTTTGGCCCTCTTGTTTAAACTGACGTTTGAAATTTCATTCCCCGTTTATGGAATTTTTCCCCAGTTAAGGACAAAAGGCCCCTTCCCCAAAACTATTAAAAAGGCCCTGACAAGATACATGTAATATTTGATGACAGACCATTTTTGCTTATTAAAATCATAGTTATGGCCTTTGTTATTGTTAGAAAATGAACATTTGTGCTAAAGTGTGTAAGTTGCAGATAATTCATTTCTACCAAGTGGATTGCAACCAAAATTATAGTGATGCTTTACAACTTTAAAATACAGATTTAGATACGGAGTGAATATATAAAAAGCCTGGGCTTCTAGGATTTTTTTTTTTTTGTATTTATATATACACGAGCGTCTTTGTGTTTAACTTATATTGTCTATTAATGCAGCCTTGTTGGTTAGAGAATAGTTCATGGTGGGAATTTCTTTATTTACACTGTCCCATTTTATTTGGTTGACAGTAGGGTGTGTGAGGTTTGTTGTTCCCTAGAACCTGGTTTAAATCCCCAGCAGCCTTTTTTGCTACTGACCGTTCCAAGGCGGTAGGCCTATTGTCAAGCCTTTTGTGTTTGAGATGTCTTATTTGGCCTTTTATTCATCTTTAAATTTGTTTGGTTCTGTGTGTTTGTGGTTGATTGTCGTCCTTGAATGCTGCTTTTCCTGTTCGATGTTTATACCTGTATTCATAGAATTGTCATGTTTCCATTTTCTTTGTTGCTTTGTATGAAAGAACATGATAGTATTTTATGTACACTTCCAGATAATTTGTCTAGGACGAAGTTGGACAGCACTGCTGTGGAGAGTGGAGACAGTCAAAACAGTGCTCCTCTTGAGAGTCAGCTGAATGAACACACAGTTCCATCGCCCAGTGGTGATAGTAAGTCAAGCATTACAAGTATGGAGACCTTGTCATTAGCAGACAAACCATCGGATTTAGTAACACCCAAAGACACTATAAAAAATGATATTGAACCTGAAAATATAGGCCCTGACAATGGTAAACAACCAAGTACCGACCAAAGTGCCATTACAGCAGAAATGGAGATGGAAGCTGAGCCTGATGTTAAAATTGACCAATCGATTGAACCATGTGAAGTAGAAAAGAACGATGAAACCAAAAGTGAACAAACTGGAAATCTGAATATTACATTCCAAGATTCTGAGAGCATTACTCTATCTGAGAAGCTTAAAACTGTACAAATAGAAACTGATAGTGATGGAAATTTAAAAATAATAAACAAGTCAGAGAAAGATAGTTCTAAGGCACCAGATAAAGCACTAAATGCTGCAACACATGCCCAAGATACTACTGACAGTGATCCTGATAGTGATGAATTGCTAAGCATCAGTTCAAAGGAAGCTGATGTTGGGGACATTACTGAAAGTGCCTCTGAGAAAAAGAGAAAGAAAAAGGCAAAAAAAAGAAATCAGAAGAAACGTAAAAAAGACAGAGAATTGAGGACACGGGAATCGCAGGTAAAGGAAAGCAGCTTGAATGATACATCACAGGATGCTAAAGTTGGAATCATTGAAAGCGAATTGCAAAGGCAGACATTGCAAAAAGAAGAAAGTAATACTAATGACACAACAACTGATAGCAAAGCAGAAAAGACACTGGACTCCACTGTAACTTTGGCAACCGTCGAGCTTCAGAGTAATTGTGTGAATGACAAGAGTATGGCAATTGATGAACATTCACTAGAACAGAACTCTTCTAATAAGCACGTGTTTGGAGCTGCTAAAAACTGGGAATCCCATACACAACAAGAAATTGCTTCAACTAAATCATCAAGCTTGTTTACCAGTAGTTCCACAAGTAGCACAGCAGCAAAGAAAGCTGAAGAAGTTCCTAAAAAAACTCTTCTAGAACAGGCAAATAGTTCGAAAAACAAGAAAGATGTTCCATCTGCAACACCTGAGTGCAATAAGGATGGAAATGATGTTGAGGGAAATAAAATGGAACTTGAAGAAGAAGATGATGATGATAATATGGACAATAATAACGGAGAAGAAGGAACAGATGTTGATACAGGGAACCCTTCAAGGCGGAAAAAGAAGAATGAAAAGAGAAAAGAAATAAAAGATACAAAACAAAAAGAGGTATACCATTGTATATACTCATCAAAACTTAGAACGTAACACGTCCAATTTTCCTTCTATTTTCATTTGTAAATACAAGGGGTGTTTGAAAAATAATGCAACCTGTCAATTTTTTCAGAGATTTGCCAATTCCGTACCATATAGTTGGCCTAGTTACCTTCGAAATAATCCATTTATAAGTTATAAGTTTTGTTGAGTATAGAAAATACATTTCATCTTGAAAGTTCACTTCTAATAATTAAAAGTGAACTTTCAAGTAAATAAAACATATTTATATCCTCTGCCAACTAATTTGAAGTGGGGCATGTATACTGGTTTGAGCTTATCCGTCTGTCCAGGTGTGTATAGACCAAAATCTTGTGTGTTCAACTCCTCATTCATATTAAGGTGGATTGTTAGACCACCTGAGCCGAAGTCTCAAGGTGATCTATTGGGATCACTTCCGTCCATTAAACATTGTTTTAAATCGACTTATTCTCAGAAACTGCTTGGTCAGTTTAACCTAACTTCACATGGATGATCTGTATGCTTTTCAAATTTGTTAAAAGTAAGTCTGTGTGATATCCAAGGTGGCCGCCTTTACCATAAAGGGTTGAAACCTTAAAAAAACGTCTTCTCAAGAACTGCTTGACAGATTTCGATAGTGTTTTTTCTTCTTCCAAATGATCACCAATGCCTAGGCTATCAAGTTTCTTCAAATGAGGTCCCCAGGATCAAAAATAGCCGTGCCCTGTGAGTCCAAAGTTTGTATATGAAGATTTTGCATGTTTTGCATAAGACTTACATGGGAACAAACTTAAACAATTTCTTCTCTGAAACGACAATCACAGAGCTCTCATATACATAACATGTAGAGCTTGCAGGGTATGTAGCTTATATGGAAAGGAAGTTTGGGATTGTATTTGGGGCCATTGGGGTCAATTTCAAGGTCAAGGTTGCTGTTACTAAAAATAGAAAAATGGTTTCCACTCAATAAATTTTGTTTGGAGTGAGGTATTGTGACAAGACTTGCTGGGTAGGTAGCTTATGTGGAAAGAAAGGTTAGGATTGCACTTGGGGTCACTGGATTCAAGGTCAATGTCACTGTTACTAAACATAGAAAGATGGTTTCTGCTCAATAACTTTTGTTAGGAGTGAGATATTGCAATGAAATTAGCAGAATAGGTAGGTTATATGGAAAGGAGGGTTGAGATTGCATTTGGGGGCCACTGGGGTCAAAGTTAAGGTCACTGTTACTAAAAATAAAAAAATGGTTTCCGCTCAGTAACTTTTGCCAGGAGTGATGTTTTGCCTCGAAACTTGATTGGTAGCTTATATGGAAATGAAGGTTGGTATTGCATTTTGGGCTACTGGCATCAAGGTCAAAGTCACTGTTACTAAAAATACTTTTTGTTAGGAGTGAGTTATTGCGATGAAACTCACGGGTATGTAGCTTAAAAATGGAAAGGAAGGTCGGGATTTTGTTTGGTTTCACTAGGATTAAGGTCAAGGTCGCTGTTACTCAAAAATAGAAAAAAGGTTTCTGCTTAGTAACTTTTGTTATGAGTGAGGTATCATAGTTTTTTTGTCGAGCCCGTTTACAGATCTAGACTTAGCTATCACAGTGTCATCTGGGTGTATGTGTGTCAGTTCGTCCATCCGTTCATTCGTCCGTTAGTAAATTCATCTGTGCATCCGTCCATTTCTTAATATCATTTCTTAATATCTACTTCGTTACTTGCAGGATTTTCACCAAACTCCACCAAAATGTTCATTATAAGACCTACATACACTTGAATCAAAACAGGTCATACATCCAATTTATCCGCCGAATAATAATTAACCCATGAATACTTGCAAGTTTAGTTTTCGTGCATGCGTTTTGCGCTAAGTTACGCACCATCTTACGACTTTATCAAATATAAGAAAACATAGTATACATATTGTTGTTAATTTATTTGTTTTGGGAAAATATTTAAGATAGCTGGCTATTTCAAAGACGAGTTGAAAGATAATTCTTTATTCGCTTCAATCTTTTTACCCAGTTTTTGAAGCAATTTTCATACTCATTTATGGGTATACCCATCAGGTACTGATGAATCGCGGACCCCAGAGCTGTCCTGGATGCATATCTCAATAATCGCAAGGGGCCAGGTCCGGCAAATAAGGAGGATGAGACAACACATTAACCTTTTGTGCTTTCAAAAATTCAACCACAATTGAGGCCTTGTGAGCAGGTGTGTTGTCATGCAGCAGATGAATATACTTAAGACCCGTGATTGGATGCCGTTTTGTCAGTTTTTAGCTCTACTGGCCAAAAGTCCAGCAGAGCTTATAGGATGACGATCTGTCCATCGGGACCGTCCGCCTTAACTTTTGCCTTGTGAACACTCTGGGGCCTTCATTATTATTCGAATCTTTACGAAACTTTGCCAGTGTCTTTATATCAAAGAAAGCTCAGTCAAGATCGGATTAATTTTACTAGAGTTATGGCCCTTGTTTTTGCTGAAAAATGCCATTGTGAACACCTAGCACCTTCATTTATTATTTGATCTTTACCAAACTTGCACAGATTGTTAATACCAATGAAAGTTCAGACAAGTTTGAAAACCAGCCAAATTGGGTCAGTAACACCAGAGTTACGGCCCTTGTTTTTAGCTCTACTAGCCAAGGGCCAGCAGAGCTTATGGGATGGTGTGGTGTCCGTCGTCTGTCGTACGTCGCCGGTCCGTTAACTTTTACCTCGTTAAGACGATAGGCCGTTTTTTTTTCATCTGATCTATACCAAACTTTAACATGTTGTTAATATCAATGTAAGCTCGGACAGTTTCGAAAACCAGCTAGATTGGACCAGTAACAGCGGAGTTGTGGCCCTTGATTTAGTTAAAAATACTATATTTTGCCTCGTTAAGACGATAGGGCCTTCATTTTTCGTCCGATCTTTACCAAAATTTATCAGATTGTTAATATCAATGAAAGCTTGGACAAGTTTGAAAACCGGCCAGATCCGACCAGTAACAGCGAAGTTATGGCCCTTGATTTAGTTAAAAATTCTATATTGCTATATTTTGCCTCGTTAAGACAATAGTGCCTTCATTTTTCATCCTGTCTTTACCAAACTTTACGAGATTGTTAATAACAATAAAAGCTCGAACAAGTTTGAAAACCAGCCATATCGGACCAGTAACAGCGGAATTATGGCCCTTGATTTAGTTAAAAATGCTATATTTTGTAAACATTTTATATTTTGTTTCGTTAAGACGATAGGGGCTTTATTGTTCATCGGAACTTTATCAAACTTGATCAGATTGTTAATGTCAATGAAAGCTTGGACAAGTTCGAAAAACCAGCCATATCGGACCAGTAACAGCGGAGTTATGGCCCTTGATTTAGTTAAAAATGCTATATTTAGCCTCATTAAGACGATAGGGCCTTCATTTTTCATTCGATCTTTACCAAACTTAATCACATTGTTAATGTCAATAAAAGCTCGAACAAGTTTGAAAACCAGCTAGATCGGATCAGTAACTGCGGAGTTATGGCCCTTGATTTCGTTAAAAATGCTATAATTGCCTCGTTAGTACGTAATCAACCACAGAGATGAAGCATAAAAAGAGACACTATAATGTGAAGTTATCACTTGAGTACTCGCATATTGCGAACTGATTTCAGAAAATGCAAGTCGGAATGTGTACATGCATTATTGCAAGTTGTTATTAATTTGGCCTTGAATAACAGCTAAAATTAGAATAGATGTAAACATGTTTACCATGTAACTTGTTTTAAACTTTACAATGTATATGCAAATTATTTTATGCAAATTCATTTATGATGATGTAGACTGTTCTCTGGCTTTGAATAACAGCTAAAATTGGAATAGATGTAAACATGTTTACAATGTATATGCAAATTATTTTATGTAAATTCATTTATGATGATGTAGACTGTTCTCATTGGACTGTGTTATGCAAATTCTTATTTTTATGATGAAATTTGGACTATTTTCATCGGACTGTTTTGGTGGAGCAGGGTTTGAGCACTATATAAACAGACACTTTGTCTAAATTGTATGAATATTTTGTAGCGGGAGGGCTGGATTTCTAATGTTGTAATAACTTGTTTTCCTACCATTGTTTTCTTGTGGTTGCCATGTTTATTTTTTGTTCATTTTTAGCTCTACTGGCCGAAGGCCAGCAGAGCTTATGGGATGGCGAGTTGTCCGTCGTCCGTCCGTCCGTCCGTCCATCCGGCCGTCCGTCGTTAACTTTTGTCTTGTTACCACAATAGGGCCTTCATTTTTCATTCGATCTTTACCAAACTTTAACAGGTTGTTAATATCAATGAAAGCTCGGACAAATTCGAAAACCAGCCAGATCGGAATAATTTCACCGGAGTTATGGCCCTTGTTTTGCTGAAAAATGCCATATTAAGCCTTGTGAACACTCTAGCACCTTCATTTATTATTTGATCTTTACCAAACTTGCACAGGTTGTTAATATTAATGAAAGCTCGGACGAGTTCGAAAACCAGCTAAATCAGATCAGTAACACCTGAGTTATGGCCCTTGTTTTTTCTGAAAATTGCTATTTTCTGCCTTGTGAACGCTCTAGCACCTTCATTTATTATTTGATCATTACCAAACGTGCACAGATTGTTAATACCAATTATAGCTTGAACAAGTTCGAAAATCAGCTGAATTGGGGCAGTAACACCAGAGTTATGGCCCTTTTTTTCTTCTGAAAAATGGCATTTTCTGCCTTGTGAACACGCTAGCACCTTCATTTATTATTTGATCTTTACTAAACTTGCATAGATTGTTAATATCAATGAAAGCTCGGACAAGTTCGAAAACCAGCCAAATCGGATTAGTAACACCAGAGTTATGGCCCTTGTTTTTTCTGAAAATTACTATTTTCTGCCTTGTAAACGCTCTAGCACCTTCATTTATTATTTGATCGTTACCAAACATGCACAGATTGTTAATACCAATTATAGCTTGAACAAGTTCGAAAATCAGCTGAATTGGGTCAGTAACACCAGAGTTATGGCCCTTTTTTCTGAAAAATGGCATTTTCTGCCTTGTGAACACGCTAGCACATTCATTATTTGATCTTTACTAAACTTGCATAGATTGTTAATATCAGTGAAAGCTTGGACAAGTTCGAAAACCAGCCAGATCGGAATAATTTCACAGGAGTTGTGCCCTTGTTTTTTCTGAAAATTTATGTTTTCTGCCTTGTGAACGCTCTAGCACCTTCATTTATTATTTGATCGTTACCAAACTTGCACAGATTGTTAATACCAATTATAGCTTGAACAAGTTCGAAAATCAGCTGAATTGGGTCAGTAACACCAGAGTTGTGGCCCTTGTTTTTTTCTGAAAAATTGCATTTTCTGCCTTGTGAATACTCTAGCACCTTCATTTATTATTTGATCTTTACCAAACTTGCACAGATTGTTAATTTCAATGAAAGCTCGAACAAGTTTGAAAACCAGCTAAATCGGATCATTAACACCGGAGTTATGGCCCTTGTTTTTTCTGAAAAATGCTTTTTTCTGCCTTGTGAACAATCTAGGGCCTTCAATATTAATCAAATCTTTACTTAACTTTGCCAGTGTCTTTATATCAATGAAAGCTCGAACAAGTTCAAAAACCGGCAAGATCGAAATAATTTCAACAGAGTTATGGCCCTTGTTTTGCTGAAAAATGCCATATTAAGCCTTGTGAACACTCTAGGACCTTCATTTATTATTTGATCTTTACCAAACTTGCACAGATTGTTAATATCAATGAAAGCTCGGACAAGTTCGAAAACCAGTCACAGAGGAGTTATGGCTCTTGATTTAGTTAAAAATGCTATATTTTGCCTCGTTAATATGGTAGGGCCTTCATTTTTCATCTGATCGTTACCAAACTTTACCAGATTCTTTAGTTATGGTTAAAAAGCTGTTTTTTGCTCGAAACTTTTAAGAAAACATAAATAGCAGTCACTCGCTTCATTGATATTAAAAGAGCCATGTTAGCCAGTAGAGCGTCCACAGGCCCTCTTGGGCCTCTTGTTTTATCTTAACCAGCCATATCGGACCAGTAACGGCAGAGTTATATTTTGTCTTTTTAAGATGATAGGGCCTTCATTTTTCATCCAATCTTTGCCAAACTTTACCAGATTGTTAATATCAATGAAAGCTCTGACATATTTGAAAAAGAGCCAGATTGGTTATGACCCTTGATTTTCTGAAATATGCTATATTTTGGCCTCTTTGGAGAGGAAAGAGCCTTCATTTGGACGGATTTCAGTGAAACGTTTCAGGGATGATCAGTACCAAGCCTAGTAGTACATATCGTCACCATGTTCTGGTTGAATGATTTTGGCGGTGTTATGTCCCTTTATAGGTTTTAATACACAAACTTTGTCCTGACTAGTTCTCCTGAACCCCTTGCCGGATTTAAACAAAACTTTTTAGGGATGATCAGTTCCTGGTCTAGTTGTGCAAATCATCGCTGTGTTCTGGTTGAATGATTTTTGGCAGAGTTATGGCCCTTTAAAGGTTTTAATACACAAACTTTGTCTGGACTAGTTCTCCTGAACACCTCGCCAGATTTCAACGAAACTTTACAGGGATGATCAGCACCAAGCCTAGTTGTGCATATCATCCTCGCGTTCCGGTTTACAGACTTTTGGCAGAGTTATGGCCCTTTAAAGGTTTTTGATACACAAACATTTTCAGGGCTAATTCTCCTGAACTGGGTTTCAACGGAACTTGACAAGGATGATCTGTATCAAACCTAGTTATGCATATCATTGCCATATTCCGGTTGAATGATTTTTGGCAGAGTTATGGCCCTTTAAAGGTTCTAATAGACAAACTTTGTCTAGGTTAGTCTCTTCTGAACTCCTTGCCGAATTTCAGCGAACCTTGGTGGGGATGATCAGTACCTAGCCTAGTTGCGTATGTCATCCCCATGTTCTGGTTGAATGATATTATACATAAACTTTATGTTTAGCCAGTAGAGCATCCGCTTGTTTTTCTGAAAAATGCCATTTTCTGCCTTGTGAACACTCTAGCACCTTTATTTATTATTTGATCTTTACCAAACTTGCACAGATTGTCAATATCAATGAAAGCTCGGACAAGTTAAAAAACCAGCTATATCGGACCAGGTACACCGGAGTTATTTGCCCTTGAATTATTGAAAAATGCAATTTTTAGCCTTTTGAACACTCTAGCGCCTTCATTTTGTATTCGATCTTTTCCAAACTTGGCCAAGTTGTTGATATCAATGAAAGCTCAGACGAGTTTGAAAACCAGCCAGATCGAACCCATAACACCGGAGTTATTGTTATGGCCCTTTTTCAATATTTGGTAATCTACATGGGAAACCCTGTGTGTTCAAATCTCACTGGAGGCATATTTTTATGCCCCCGAAAAGGTTTCGGTGGAATATAGTAATCGCACCAACCGTCCTTCCGCAGTTTGTGTCCGGACTGTACCTTCAAAATCCCTGCATGGACTTTTAATTAACTTGGCACAAGCGATCACCATAACAATACGATGTGTCGCGCGCAAACCCAGGTCCGTACCTCAAAGGTCAAGGTCACACTTGAAGTTCATAGGTCTAAAACAGGTACGCAATTTCGTGTCCGGACCGTAACGTCACAACCCCTGCAGGGATTTTCAAATAACTTTGCACAAGTGCTCTTCACAACAAGACGACGTGTCGCGCACACAATCCAGGTCTGTGGCTCTAAGGTCAAGGTCACACTTAGAGGTCAAAGGTCAAATCGTGTCCAGTCAATAACTCCGGCATTCCTGGACGGATTTTTAAATAACTTAGCACAACTGCTCACCACAACAAGAGGATGTGTTGCGTACAAAATCCAGGTCTGTGGCTCCAAGGTCAAGGTCACACGTAGAGGTGAAATGTCAACTCGTGTCCGGTCAATAACTCTGGCACTCCTGGACGGATTTTGAAATAACTTGGCACAAATGCTCACCACAACAAGACGACGTGTCATGCACAAAATCTAGGTCCGTGGCTCCAAAGTGAAGGTCACACATAGAGGTCAAATGTCAAATCATGTTCGGTCAATAACTTTTGCATTCCTGGACGGATTTTCAAATTACTTGGCAGAAGTGCTCAGCACAACCAGACAACGTGTCACGCACAAATTCCAGGTCTGTGGCTCCAAGGTCAAGGTCACACTTAGAGGTCAAAGGTCACTTTAGAGGCATTTGTCACTTAGAGTGACATTTCTTGTTTTTTTTTTTTAAATTTCTTCATAAGAAACCTTGTTTCATGGGTTCAACTTTTTTTTCTTTTTTTTTTCTTTATATTTTTTTTTTCTTTTTAATTTATTTTTTTAATTTTTAATTATTTTTTTTCTCATAAGAAACTTGGTTCATTTTTCTTTAATAGGGAGCTTAAGAGCCCTAGTTGGATCAGTTTTACATAGAGTTCACAAATCTTCTATGAAACTACAAGAGATAAAGGTTAATATTTCTTATTTATTATCAGCTTATGGATCCTCTACCAAGTTTGTTCAAATGGTGACCCTGGGCTAAAATTTGGCCCCGCCCCATTGGTCACAGTTTAACATAGACTTATATAGGGAAAAACTTCAAAAATCTTCTTCTCTGAAATTACAGGAGCTGAAGGTTTAATATTTTGTATTTATTATAAGCTTATGTTCCTCTAAAAAAAATTGTTCAAATGGTGACCCTGGGGTCTAATTTGGCTCCGACCCAGGGATCACAGTTTTATATACCGGTAGACAGATATAGGGAAAAACTTAAAAAAAACTTCTCTGAAAACTACAAGAGTCAAAGGTTTAATATTTTTTATTTACACTCAGCTTATGGTTCTCTATCAAGTTGTTTGAATGGTGACCCTGGGGTCAAATTTTGTGCCTCCCCAGGGGTCCTTTGTTTTACATAGAGTTACATAGGGAAGTTTTAAAAAAAGAGTCTTCTTCCCTGTAACTACAACAGCCAACAGTTTAATATTTTGTATTTACTCTCAGCTTATAGTCCTCTACCAAGTTTGTTCAAATGGTGACACATGTGAAAGTTGGTTTGAGTGTTTATATTAATGAAAGTTTGATTTGTTTTAAAGCCAGCCAATCTTGAGCCAATTGAGCCAAATACATCCCTCCCCCATATCTTAGTAATTGAAGACAGTTTATATAAAAATGTCTGACACAGAATCCCTCTATCCACTCCACAATCCTCCCCCACCCCATTTTCCCTTCGGAACAGCGACTTGCATGATTGGAATATTATTTGTAAAAAAACTTTTCTTGTTGTCATTGTTCTTTTGGCAATACTGGGTCTTTTGGCGTTTTTCCTTGCCCATAAACCTATTGTTTGCTTTTCGTCTGGGCTAATAAAAATGAACCTATGTCTCGTCACCAGTAATGAAGTTATCAAACACCTTTTTGTTATATTCAGGGAACTTTTTTAGGAGTTGTTTTGCCATTTTTACGCTAGAACGCTTCTGGTCTTCAGACAGTAAACGTGGAATCCACCAGGCACTACAGTAAACGTGTAATCCACCACTTATTTTCCTAACTTTAAGAATTTTCTTGAGAATTACATGAACTGATGCTAAACACAAGTTTGTCATCTGTGCTATCTGTCTTACAGTTTAGCGCACGTCTTTTTAAATGATTGACTTCGGTTCAGGTGATCTATTGTGATCACTCTTCATCCATCGTCCGTCCCTCGTTAACTTTTGCTTCAAACAACTTCTCAGAAACCACTTGGCCAATTATGACTAAACTTCACATGGATGACCCTTTGATGAATGTTTTTTAGATTTGTTAAAATTAGGTAAATGGGACATCTAAGATGGCCGCCATTACCATATATGGTTGAAACCTTAAAAAATATTCTTCTCAAGAACCGCTTGACAGATTTCGAAAGTTTTTCTTTCAAAATGATCGCCAACGCCTAGACTATCAGATTTGTTCAAATGAAATCCCCGGGGTTAAAAATGGCCATGCCCTGGGAATCCAAAGTTTGTATATTGAGATTTTGCATCTTTTTCAGACCTATTTAGGAAAAAATTTAAAAAAATTGTCTTCTCCGAAACCACAAGGCACAGAGCTTTCATATATTACATGTAGCATCAGCTTATGGTCCTCTACTAAGTTTGCTCAAAAGGTAACCTTGAGGTCAAATTTGGCCCCATCCCGTTGGTCAAAGTTTTACATAGACTTATATTGGAAAAAAAAAATTCAAAAATCTTCTTCTCTGAAACTACAAGAGCCAGAGGCTTAATATTCATTTACTATAAGATTATGGTCCTTTACCAAGTTTGTTCAAATGTTGACCCTGGGATCACATTTGGCCCCGCCCCAGGGTCACATCTTTTACGTAGACTTCTATAGGGATAATCTTCAAAAAATCTTCGATAAACACTTCATTATTAATCGAATCTTTACGAAACTTCGCTAGTGTCTTTATTTCAATGAAAGCTTGAATGAGTTAAAAACTTTTCAGTGCACACATTTTGTCCGGACTAGTTCTCCTGAACCCCTGGCCAGATTCAACAAAACTTTGCAGGGATGATCACTACCAAGCCTAGTTGTGCATATCGTCGCCTTGTTATATGGTTGAATAATTTTTGGCAGAGTCATGGCCCTTTAAATGTTTTAGTACACAAACTTTGTCCGGACTAATTCTCCAGAACCCCTGCCGGATTTCAGCGAAACTTAGCAGGGATGATCAATACCAAGCCTAGTTGTGCATATCATGGCTGTTTTAGGGCTGAATGATTTTTGGCGGAGTTACGGCCCTTAATTGTTTAGTGCACAAACTTTGTCCGGACTAGTTCTCCCGAACCCCTGGCCAGATTTCAACGAAACTTTGCAGGGATGATCTGTACCAGCCTGCGCATATCATCGCCGTGTTCCTGTTGAATGACAGAGTTATGACCCCTTATACACAAACTTTATCCGCACTAGTTTTCCTGAACCCCTGGCTTGATTTAAGTGAAACTTTGCAGGAATGATCATTACCAAGCCTAGTTCTGCTTCTGTTTCTGCCAGATAATAATATTGGCCACGATAAATAACTGATGAGTTGCGCATATCAATGTTGTGTTCCCCACCACAGACTCCATATCGCCAGTAGAATGATACAGGCCCTCTTGGGCCTCGTGTATTGTTGCCTGTGTGGATGCGTTTTTTTCTTTTGTTAATTTTCCTAAAGTTTGTATATAAAGACTTTGCATGTTTTGCAGACTTACATAGGGAAAACTAAAAAATCTTCTTTTAAATTGTTAGCATGGAGTTGTGGGTTTAAATTTCGGTTGAGGGTGTTGTTGTGTTTTGCACTTGTAAAAAGGTATTGAAAGGAATTTAATGATGAAAACCCTTGATATAAGAGCCATTTTAGCTTGTAGAGCATCCACAGGCCCTCTTGTTCTCTTGTTCTTTAATATTATTAATGATCTCTAACCCCTGGTCTATCAAGTTTTATCAGCATTTCCGAGAGGGCACTTTATTCATCATTGCAAACATTCTCAGGTGATCGATTCAGGGCCATCTTGGCCCTCTTGCTTCAACATTAGATTTGACAGATTGCAGACTTAGGTCTATCAGTGTGTTTGGCATCCTGACCAGAGGTGAATTTAGTTACCTACATGTAACTGTTGAAAATAACATTTGAGTATTCCCAAAAATACTTCAAATTTCATCATGTATGGGTTTTGCCTTGAAACCAAGTTTACACCGGGCCTTTATGTAATCCCATATCTCACTACTTTTGTCAGCTCATTTTCCTGACATTTATAACGCAGTGCATATGAATGCACTACAAAGCAATCTAAAATTACAAAAGAACTGGTTTATGGATTTCAATGATATTTATAAACAGTGTACACGAATGTTCATTTTACCATTTCGTATTGGTTTGAAACATGTAAATCTCATGCTCAGCAAGTATACAGGCTAGTTGCATTATTCTTAAGTAAATGAATTCATGTTACATTTTGAAAGAAAAAAAAAAAATCTTTAGCCAACTTTAGAACTCAGCATTTCAGTTTTCACTAAAACCAACAAGATGAATTCCATAGGATTTACGTTGAATTCATTCTTCTGAGTTTCGTTAAAAAAATAAAGCCTTCATTTCTACATGCAAACATTGTTTCACATTTTTAGCTCTACTGGCCAAGGGCCAGCAGAGCTTATGGGATGGTGTGTTGTCCGTCTTCCGTCGTCCGTCCGTCGTCCGTCCGTTAACTTTTCTTCAAACGACTTCTCCTCAGAAACCGCTTGGCTAATTTTGACCAAACTTCACATGGATGATCCTTAGATGAATGCTTTTTAGATTTGTTAAAATTAGGTCAGCGCTACATCCAAGATGGCTGCCATTACCATATATGGTCGAAACCTTAAAAAATCTTCTTCTCCAGAACCGCTGGACAGATTTCAACAGTTTTTCTTTTAAAATGATCGCCAACGCCTAGACTATCAAGTTTGTTCAAATAAAGTCCCCGGGGTCAAAAATGGCCGTGCCCCGGGGGTCCAAAGTTTGTATATTGAGGTTTTGCATGTTTTTCATATAGACATATAGGAAAAAACTTTAAAAAATCTTCTTCTCTGAAACCACAAGGCGCAGAGCTCTTATGTATTACATGTAGCATCAGCTTATGGTCCTCTGCTAAATTTGTTCAAATGGTGACCCTGGGGTCAAATTTGTCCCCACCCCGGGGGTCACAATTTTACATAGACTTATATAGGATTTAAAAAAAAAAAATCTTATTCTCGGAAACTACAACAGCCGGAGGTTTGATATTTTGCATTTACTATAAGCTTATGGTCCTTTACCAAGTTTGTTCAAATGGTGACCCTCGGGTCATATTTGGCCCCGCCCCAAGGGTCACATGTTTTACATAGACATGTATAGGGAAAAACTTAAAAAATCTTCTTCTCTGAAACTGCAAGAGCCAGAGGTTTAATATTTTGCATTTGCTATAAGCTTGTGGTCCTCTACCAAGTTTGTTCAAATGGTGACCCAGGGGTCACATTTGGCCCCACCCCGGGGGTCACAGTTTTACATAGGCTTGTATTGGCAAAAATGAAAAAAAATCTTCTTCTCTGGAACCACATGGCACAGAGCTCTCATGTATTACATGTAGCATCAGCTTATGGTCCTCTACTAAGTTTGTTCAAATGCTGACCCTGGGGTCAAATTTGTCCCCGCCCCAAGGGTCACAGTTTTACATAGACTTATATAGGATCTTTTTTTTTTAAAAATCTTCTTCTCGGAAACTACAAGAGCCAGAGGTTTGATATTAAACATTTATTATAAGCTTATGGTCCTTTACCAAGTTTGTTCAAATGGTGACCCTGGTGTCACATCTTGCCCCGCCCCGGGGTCACAGTTTTACATAAATGCTTGTATAGGGAAAAACTGAAAAAAATCTTCTTCTCTGGAACTGCAACAGCTTAAGGTTTAATATCTTGCTTTTGCTATAAGCTTATGGTCCTTTACCAAGTTTGTTCAAATTGTGACCCTCCGGTCACATTTGACCCCGCCTCAATGGTCACATGTTTTACATAGACATGTATAGGGAAAAACTTAAAAAATCTTCTTCTCTGAAACTGCAAGAGCCAGAGGTTTAATATTTTGCATTTGCTATAAGCTTATGGTCTTCTACCAAGTTTGTTCAAATGGTGACCTATTGGTCATATTTGGCCCCACCCTGGGGGTCAGTTTTACTTAGGCTTGTATAGGCAAAAGCTTCTTTTTTTTTTTTTTTTAGTTTTTAATTTGATTTATTTTTTATTTTATTTTTCAATTGCAATTTTTTTTTTTTTTTTTTTTTTTTTTTTTTTTTGATTGATTTGAAATTTGTTTTTTTTATAAATATTTTCATTATCTTTTTAATTACTTGACACTTACTTTAAAATTTCTTGTCGGCGCTACTGATCCTAAATGCCTTGTTGAATTTCGACGAAACTTGGCAGGAAGCATCGGTAAGATGTCTAGTTGTGCATATCATGCTTTTGTTCCAGTTCGCTGATTTTTGACGGAGTTATGGCCCTTTGACATTTTTATTTTAAATTTCTTGTCGGCGCTTCTCCTTAAACGGCTTGTTGGATTTCTACGAAATTTGGCAGGAAGCTTCAGTATGATGTCTAGTTGTGCCAAGCGCGGTATATCAATGAAATCTTGGACAATTTCGAAAACTAGCTAGATCTTGTTAGTAATAACAGAGTTATGGCCCTTGATTTGTTGAAAAATGCTATATTGTATTTTTCTTTGTTAAATCTATAGGAGAAGAGAGCTATATCTAGCTATATCTATCTAAATCTATAAGAGCTGTTTTAGCCAGTAGAGCGTCCACAGGCCCTCTTGGGCCTCTTGTTACATTACATGATTTTTTTTATTTTTTTTGTCAAGTCAACAAAAACAATGAAAGCGAAATACATTTTTCTCACAATAATACCCATTGTTTATATTAACAAGACCTCGGCCTGAGGGTGTCTCGCCCACTGCGGCAAACCGCATATGAAATATTTTATTAAATTTGTGCTTAAATGATGTCCATCAAAGACAACACTTCATATGACCAAGTATCAAATAAATAAAAATGAGATAATCATAAGAAGTTAAGTTACTGAAGTTGAGTGGTTTAACCAGGGTGTAATTGTGGGAATATAATGCAAAATATGACCTTGACCTTGGAATTTTTTGTAGTTCAGAGATGTCCACCAATGCCAACAGTACATATGACCAAGTATCAAAGACAAAGTCTGGCAATCATAAAGTTAACTGAGGTTAAGTTACCTAACCAGAACTGAATGTTGTTTAATGGTTCATCAACACAGTATAGGTTATTTAGAGCTGCCCCAGAGAGAGGGAAAGGATACATAGGAATCCTGGAACCGTTCCCTGCTGTTATTATCGAATAGATTTAACGTGCTCGGAGGATAGACCGATACACAGGACCGCCCGAAGGACGAGGCTAAGGGAAAGTGTCTTGCCCAAGAACACACATCTGGGGCATCACGGAGGATTGAACCCGGGGCCTCTGGTTATAAATCCGCCGCGCTACCGACTGCGCCAAGCCAGACCTAACCAAGGTTGTTCCCTAACTAAGGTTAAGTTGAGGGGAAATAACGCAAAATATGACCTTGACCTTGGTATCCAGCGATGTCTACCAATGGCAACTAAAGCTGCCCTTTTAAGGGTGACAAATATACCCCCACTACCAGTCCCCCACATTCCCCACCCTACTGTATGAGTAAAGATTGAGTGGAATGGGATTATCATGATCAGGTAATGGTGGCCTTGACCTTTGACCTACTGACCTCAAAACCAATAGGGACCATCTTTTCATCACAGGCAGTCCACCTATTAAGGTTCATGAGATTTGCTTCAGGGAGAGAGGAGTTATGGAGTGTACAAGATTTTTCATTATCTGGTCCTGGTAATCTTGACCTTTTATCTACTGACCCCAAAATGAGTAGGGGTCATCCTCCCACCACAGGCAGTTCACCTATGAAGTTTCATCAGATTTGCTTCTGGAAGAGAGGAGTTATGGAGCAGACAAGTTTTTTCTTTATCGGGTGCTGGTGACCTTGACCTATGACCTACTGACCTCAAACTCAATAGGGGTCATCCTCTCACCAGAGGCAGTTCGCCTATGAAGTTAAATGAGCTTTGGTTCAGGGGAAGAGTAGTTATGGAGCGGACAAGGTTTTTAATTATCGGGTCCCGGTGACCTTGGCCTTTGACCTACTGACCTTAAAATCAATAGGGGTTGTCCTCTCACCACATACAGTTCACCTATGAAGTTTTATGAGATTTGCCTCGGGGAGAGGAGTTATGGAGTGGACAAGGTTTTTCATTATCAGGTGCTGGTGACCTTGACCTTTGACCTACTGACCTCAAAATATATAGGGGTTGTCCTCTGGCCACATACAGTTCACCTATGAAGTTTCATGAGATTTGCCCTAGTGGGAGAGGAGTTATGGTGCAGACAAGGTTTTTCATTATCGGGTCCCAGGACGTTTACCTTTCACCAACTAACTTCAAAATCAACAGGGGTCCTCCTCTCACCACAGGCAGTTCACCTATGAAGTTACATGAGATTTGCTTCAAGGGGAGCAGAGTTGTGGTGTGGACAAGGTTTTTCATTATCGGGTTCTTTTGACTTTCGACCTACTGAACTCAAAATCAATAGGGTCATCCTCTCACCACAGGCAGTTCACCTATGAAGTTTCATGAGATTTGCTTCAGTGGACGGATTTTCAAATAACTTCGCACAATTGCTCACCACAACAAGACGACGTGTCGCGCACAAAAACCAGGTCCGTGGCTCCAAAGTCAAGGTCACACTTAGAGGTCAAAGGTCAAATTCCGTTCGTCTATACACTCGTGTCTGTGTCATAACTCTGACAATAATGGATGGATTTTCAAATAACTTTGCACAATTGCTCACCACAACAAGGGAACGTGTCGCGAAAAAAAAAAAGATTTTTTTTTTTTTTTTTTTTTTTAATATATATTTTTTTTTTTATTAATTTTTTTTTTTTTTTTTATTGTTTGTTTGTTTTTTTTTTTTTTCTTTTTTTTTAAATATATCTGTTGGTTTCATATTGCTCCACGGTCAAGGTCACACTTACAGGTCTGTCACTTACTGTGACATTTCTTGATTATTTTTTTATGCCCCCGAAGGGTGGCATATAGTAATCGCACTGTCTGTACGTTCGTCTGTACACTCGTGTCCAATTCATAACTCTGACAATAATGGACGGATTTTCAAATAACTTTGCACAATTGCTCACCACAACAAGACGACAGGTTGCGCACAAAAACCAGGTCCGTAATTCCAAAGTCAAGGTCACACTTAGAGGTCAAAGGTCATAATCCTTTCGTCTGTACACTCGTGTCCGCTTCATAACTCTGACAATAATGGATGGATTTTCAAATAACTTCGCACAATTGCTCACCACAACAAGACGACGTGTCGCGCACAAAATCCAGGTCCGTGGCTCCAAGGTCAAGGTCACACTTAGAGATCAAAGGTCAAAATCCGTTCGTCTGTACACTCGTGTCCGCTTCATAACTCTGACTATAATGGATGGATTTTCAAATAACTTCGCAGTATTGCTCACCACAACAAGACATGTCGCACACAAAATCCAGGTCCCTGGCTCCAAGGTCAAGGTCACACTTAGAGATCAAAGTACAAAATCCGTTCGTCTATACAATCATCTCCGCCTTATAACTCGGACAATAATCAACGGATTTTCAAATGACTTTGCACAATTGCTCACCAGAACAAGACGTGGTGTTGCGAAAAATATTTTTTTATTTTTTTTTAATTTTTTTTTTTAATTTTATTTTATTTTATTTTTATTGTTTGTTTGATTTTTTTTTTTTTGATTTTTTTAAAATATATCTGTTGGTTTCATATTGCTCAAAGGTCAAGGTCACACTTACAAGTCACTTCGGGGGCATTTGTCACTTACTGTGACATTTCTTGTTTATTACTTGTTTTGAAAGACCTATCTTAGTTTTATCAAAAAAACATACAGAAGCCATACATTGAGTATGTTTTGAAAAAGCTGTTTGGGTCGGATGGTGCTGATCCACCTACTTGCATGTAGAAACATGAGGAAAATGTAAAAATATACTTCTTTCTTTGATTGTGCAACACATTATGAATACATTGCACAAATGTATGATTTAACCTTTATAAGTACTCTTCAAAAGTTGAATTTTAATTTTTTAGGAAGATTTTTTGGTTTGTTTACCTTGACAACCAATCAAAATTAAGAGATTCTGTGTAATAGCTCCGAATTTACCCTGGAACTTTTTCCCTGCCCGGTGATTGGTTGGTAATTGGTGTAGTCGAATCATAAGGAAACAGTCGGGAAAGGAGGTTAAATGTATTGAAAATTTTAACCATAATAGTAGTGCCCCCTTCGCACTTTGCATAGCACCCGGGCGCTACTATTAGAGGAAATATGGTATGTATGTCGTCCCTGTGTTCCAGTTGAATTATTTTTGGCAGAATTTATAATGGCCCTTTAAAGGTTTTAATACAGAACTTTGTCCGGACTTTTTTTCCTGAACCCCTGGCCGTATTTCAGCAAAACCTTTACAATGTAACTAGCTGGGTAGGTAGCTTATATGGAAATGAAGGTTGGTACTGCATTTGGGGCTACTGGAATCAAGGCCAAGGTCACTGATACTAAAAATAACTTTTGTTAGGAGTGAGTTATTGCGATGAAACTCACTGGGTAGGTAGCTTAAATATGGAAAGGATTTTATTTGGTTTCACTGGGATTAAGGTCAAGGTCACTGTTACTCAAAATAGAAAAAAGGTTTCTGCTCAGTAACTTTTGTTATATTGAGTGAGGTATCACATTTTTTTGTCGAGCCCCTTTACGGATCTCGACTTAGCAATCACAGTTTCATCTGGGTGTTAGTGTGTCCGTTCGTCCACCCGTTAGTAAATTCGTCCGTGCGTCCAATTTTCATTTCTTAATATCATTTCTTAATATCTACTTTGTTACTTCCAGGATTTTCACCAAACTCCACCAAAATGTTCATTATATGAATCATAGACCTACATACACTTGAATCAAAACACTGGTCATACAACCAATTTATCCGCCGAATAATAATTTACCCATGAATATTTGTGCGTACATTTTTTTCGTGCATGCGCGTTGCGCTCAGTTAAGCACCATCTTACGAATTGATCAAATGTAAGAAAACATAGTATACATATTGTTGTTAATTTATTTGTTTTGGGAAAGTATTTAAGATAGCTGGCTATTTCAAAGATGAGTCGGAAGATAATTCTTTATTCTATACAGTGATGTCTGTTTTAGCTTTACTAAACACGTACTAAATAACAAAAAAAAAACATTTGTTTGACCGTATGTGAAACTGCGACAGGGACGTGACTCAACAAATTGTTAAAAAAATATATATATACATATCGTTGCTATATACATATCGTTGCTGATTTGTTTGTTTTGGGAAAAGTATTTAAGCTAGCTGACTAATTCAAATACGAGCTGAAGGATTATTCTTTATTCTATAAAGTGATTTCTGTTTTAACTTTAATAAACAAAATAAATAAAACGACCATATGTGAAACTGCGACAATGAATCATGTGACTCGTCAAATTGTACATGAAAGTTCATTAGTTAGCTGGCTCATTAAAGGTGATTTGATTTTACTTCTTTATTCTATTTTTGAGAAAAAAAATACCTAAGTTAGCTGGCTCATTCCTGGAAGATGGTTTGATTTTACTTCTTTATTCTATAAAGCATTGTATGTTTTAGCTTTAAAACAAGTAAATTACATAGTAATATATCTACTCATTTGATCGTATATCTAACTGCGAAAGTGATGCGACTGTTCTAAAAAAGCATATGTAAAAAGTTATCATTAGATCATAATGGTTAGATACATGATCCCTTTGGGTATTTTATACAGTACGTGGTCCAAGTATTAACTTTCATACCACATCCAATCCCTTCCCCAAGAAGCGAAAACGGGGTTGAATGGGGTATGAAATAAAACCTTAATTTTGGCTTAAAAAGTTTGCATATTGTAAAATTCAAACATTTGATAGGTGTTTTTAAATAGGTTACATCGCTTAATTGAATTAAGGCAGGACCAAGTAATGACGATAACAAAATCGAGGCCATATATAAATAGTATATTTTTTATAAATAGTATATTTATATTGTTCTGTTTTATTTCACAGCAGAATGTGTAATACAACCAGTGGATACAAAACTAAGATAACCCGACTTGATTTTGGCTTCAGTTGTCTTGTTTATTTAAACTATAATGGTCTTGTTAATCTTGTTATGTTCAATATAAACAAAATATTCATTTAGTGGTATATTTTAAGCTCTACTGGCCAAGGGCCAGCAGAGCTTATGGGATGGCGAGTTGTCTGTCCGTCGGTCGTCTGTTAACTTTTACCTCGTTAAGACGATAGGGCCTATTTTGTCTCGCCCGCGATAGTGGGTAGCGAGACATAGCAGTCACTTTTCCGTAGGCGGCGGCCACACTTTAAATCAACTATATCTCAACAACCGCTGCTCTGCTTTGTCAGATGCTTTGTTGGGTGCCAAAATTACCAAGGTCAAGGTCATATTTTGTGTTATTTTCCCAAAACTTAACCTTGGTTAGGTAACAACCTCAGTTAACTGTATGTGATTGCCTCATTTTCTTTATTTGATACTTGGTCATATGTATTGTTGGCATTGGTGGACATCACTGAAGACAGAAATTTCCAAGGTGAAGGTCATATTTTGCTTATTTCCCCCAAACTTAACCTTTTTTAGAGGGCTGGCGTGGCGTGGTGGATTTGTAACAGGAGGCCCTGGGTTAAATCCTCCGCGGTGCCACTGAGTTTCGTCGGTGTGTTCTTGGGCAAGATACTTTCCCTTAGCCTCGCCCGTTGGATGGGGACGTAAACCGGGAGGTCCCGTGTATCGGTCTATCCTTTGAGCACGTTAAAGAACCATAGGAATCTATTCGATAATAAGAGTAGGGCACGGTTCCCGGATTCCTATGTATCCTTCCCCTCTCTCTGGGGTGGCTCTTAATAACCTATACTGTGTTGATGAGCCGTTAGACAACATTCAAATTACTTGTTTATTACACGCTTCCAACCCTAAGTCAGACGTGTCATACCGAATATACAAGGTGGTCTTGCGCGGTATTTCCGGCATATTGTTCCCTTAACAACCCTTAGAAGGGCGGTAACAAATATAATTCAAAGGATTTTCTTGTGGTCCAAATAACAGGATGTTCGTGATCAAAAAAGAATATTTCTGTTGTTTTATTGCACGCAAGTACTCCAAAGTCAAACGTGCCATACCATACCGAATACACAGGTATCGCATTATTCATATATAATTATAAAACACGTAATTTTCGAATTTTCATCATAACTGTATTAAAAACGCTACGTGAATAGGTTATACTAAATTCCTACAAAACCTTTGGCTCAGCTTCTTATAATTATGAAATGGGTTCCAAATCTGATCTTCTTTCATGCAATGACGATTTAGATTTTAGACATGACCTGGGGTCGAGTTGACTCGGGGTATGAGATGGTTTAGGGACGAGTGGACCTGAATTAAAATAAGTAGGACTTTGATTCTAAAGAATGTAGAGCTACATTTAACAACTTCAGCAGCAAAATTTGAGACTTAATCAAAGGCTATACTGAAATGCAAGGCCGGAGACCAGATTTACACAATAATGGCTATGCAAAGGAATAATTATTTTACCATAAATAAAACAGGAGTTGTACATACATTTTTATGACAAATATTCGTGATTTTGCTTATAAATTTAAACCAATTTCAACAGCGTACTTTGCGAACAAAACAAAGGCTATACAGAAATCCTAGGCCAGAAACCAGATCTACACAATTATAAATGGCAATACAAAGGAATAATTATTTTGAATATCGTACCTTAAATAAAACAGGTGTTTAAATTCTAAGAATGTGTTCTCATTTTTAGCTCTACTGATCAGAGATCAGCAGAGCTTATGCCGTGGTGCGGCGTTGTCGTCCGTCCGTCCGTCCGTCCGTCCGTCTGTCCGTAAACTTTTATTTGTAGCGACTTCACAGCTGAAACTACTGGATGGATATTCATGAAACTTTACAGAAATGTTGCCCATAAAGTCTAGTTGATCCTAGCAAAAATTCATGTTGATGTGAAATCCAAGATGGCCGCCAAAGCTAAAAATAGAGTTTTAAAATACAAGTTTGTAGCGACTTCTTCTTGAAAACTATAAGTGATATTGATATGGGACTTTTTCTAAAATGATCAGCATGACATGATGTTGATCCTAGTCAAAAATCGTTTTGATTCAACGTTAAACATGGCTGCCATCGGCCATCTTTGTTTACATAGAGTTATATAGTAAAAACTTGTAGCGACTACTTCTCTGAAACTACTTGGCGGATTGTCATGAAACTTTACAGGAATGTTGCTCTTGATGTCTAATTGATCCTAGAAAAATTTCAGGTCGGCCGGAAATTCAAGATGGCCGTCACAGCTAAAAATAGATTTTTAAAAAATAAGTTTGTAGCGACTACTTCTTGAAAACTATAAGTGATATTGATATGGGACTTTTTCTAAAATGATCAGCATTACATGATGTTGATCCTAGTCAAAAATCGTTTTGATTCAACGTTAAACATGGCTGCCAGCGGCCATCTTTGTTTACATAGAGTTATATAGTAAAAACTTGTAGCGACTACTCCTCTAAAACTACTTGGCGGATTGTCATGAAACTTTACAGGAATGTTGCTCTTGATGTCTTATTGATCCTATCAAAATTTCAGGTCGGCCGGAAATTCAAGATGGCCGTCACAGCTAAAAATAGATTTTTAAAAAATAAGTTTGTAGCGACTACTTCTTGAAAACTATAAGTGATATTGATATGGGACTTTTTCTAAAATGATCAGCATGACATGATGTAGATCCTTGTAGAAAATTATTTTGATTCGACGTTAAACATGGCTGCCAGTGGCCATCTTTGGTTACATAGAGTTATATAGTAAAAACTTGTAGCGACTACTCCTCTGAAACTACTTGACGGATGTTCATGAAACTTCACAGGAATGTTGCTCTTGATGTCTAGTTGATCCTAGAAAAATTTCAGGTCGGCCGGAAATTCAAGATGGCCGGCACAGCTAAAAATAGATTTAAAATAAATAAATTTGTAGCGACTACTTCTTCAAAACAATAAGAGATATTGATATGGGACTTTTTCTAAAATGATCAGTATGACATGATGTTGGTCCTTGTCGAAAATCGTTTTGATTTGACCTTAAACATGGCTGCTTTGTTTACATAGAGTTATATAATGAAAACTTGTAGCGACTACTTCTTTGAAACTACCTGACGGATTTTCATGAAACTTCACAGGAATGTTGCTCTTAATGTCTTATTGATCTTAGCAAAATTTCAGGTCGGCCGGAAATTCAAGATGGCCGCCACGGTTAAAAATAGATTTTCAAAAAACAAGTCTGTAGCGACTACTTCCTGAAATCAAAATCAATCAGTAGAGCTTCAAGGTCATTGACCTCTTGTTATTACAAATACTCACGATTTTTTTTTATTAATTTTCAACCAATTTCAACTGCGAAATATGAGAACAAAATAAAGGCTATACAGAAATTCAAGACCAGAAACCAGATCCACACAATAATGGCATTACAAAGGAATAATTATGCCCCCCTACCCGAAGGGGGAGCATAATGGCTTTGCACAGGCTGTCGGTCGGTCCATAATCTTCTTGTCTTTGCGAGAACTCAAGAACAACTGGCACTACAAACTCGAAACTTGCCAGGAATGTTTGTGTCATGGTGTAGTTGTGCACCTCCCCTTTTGGGTAGATTCGCGTAAGAAATGTGGTTGCCAGGGTAACAAAACATAACTCAAGAACGGTTGGCACTACAAACTCGAAATTTGGCAATTTGTCTTCTTAGACTTATTGCAATATTGTTATATGTATGGAGGGTGGCCTTGAACCTCCATAGACCTATGACGAGGCAAATAAGGTTTCTTCTTCTTCTATGTTCGTGTATATGGAAAAAAATGGACGAACACACAAAAAATAAATTTAAAAAATAGCTTAAAAAAAATAATTGCATGAATATTTTTAAACGAGTTTGATAATTAAACTGAAACTCACAAATTGCATACATAAATGCCATTGTAGTATTTCTTTTATTAAACTATTGCAAACAAAAAATATGCCAATTAACAGAACCGAGAGAAGTGATATTTCAGTTTTGGGTTGAGAAAAATGCAGTTAAGAAGTAAACGTAGTTTTAAAGAAAACTCAGCCTGGAAATAATATACGTCTCAAAGCTACAGAAAGAGACAAACATGATATTAACATCTTTAACAGAATACTACGTTTTCATCTGCCGAATGTTGATGCATGTTAACATTCTGAATCTGGTATGACTGCTACAACTAACTCCCCTTCATTCACACCATGTTGCAATACAGGGAAGTCTATGCTTTCTGCAAGTACAGTGTAAAGTAAGTTTCGCAAGATACTTTGATAACATTCCAAAATTATAAAGGAACAGATGGGCATCTGTTATAACAGGCCTTATAACAAAGTTCAAGGTGTACCATCCCTACTCTAAAGCTATGTAAGACTTTCCGAGGTCCTTGTTTGCACGTGGTGGTATGCACGCAAATGTTGTACTGCTGCTGTTGCATATGTATGGGGAGTACTGCTCATCAAGAGCTGACCAGTTGAATTAACAACGCTATAGGATGGACATACAGCAAGCCGTTGTAATGAGACACTGGATTATTATTAACTGATATCCACTTGATAATTATTCCAGGGTCTCATTACAACAGCTTGTTGTATGCCCATTCTACTGAGTGGTGGATTGGATTGGAAAATCTCACCATCAGATTTTTCTATAGACCGTGTGTCCATTTAGACAACCTGCTGTTTAAAATAATATTTAACTACCGTCTTTCAAAACATCTGTCAGGATGCTCTCTTCCTATTGACATAGCGGTATCGAGATTATACTTTTATTTCAGCAGTCATATACTCAAACTACTTTGTAAATCAGTTGTTTTCATTTAAGAACGATTTTCCTTAGTGACCCCAAGAACTGAAGCAAAGACTGCTGTGCTAGTCATTCAAACCTCCTTGCAACATTGCCTTTGTATCTACCCTGTGTTAACTTGCATCACGTGTAACACTCGTCAGCTGCTGAATATTTAAGGACTATTTATCTGCCATCTTTATATAAACACAAACTCCAAGTGAAATTTTCAACCAAATGCATACTTTAGGCATGAGCAATGTCAACCATAATGTACATGACAGTACTTCAATATTATTTATGTGAACATAATATCAGAAATAATACGTATATGGCTGAAATATGCCCTTTTTATCCGAAAAGTATGACGGCAATTTTTTTTTTTTTTTTTAATGTCAAATAACTTGTTCCATTTATCCAGCGAGAGCAGACGAGACATCATTTCTAAATAAAATAAACCATGTTATCACATCTTCCAAATTTCAAAGTGCACCATTGTAAAAAGGCAAAAATATTCTTTCAATGACATGTGGTTTCGAAATAATCTCAATGTGACATAGACCGACTTTCTCTGTAATTTTTTTATAAACCGGAAACTATATTTGTGGATGTGTTAAACAGAACTAAGTGCCTATTTTGCATAGAAACATTGCCAAACAAAACCAATTGATCTATATCATGTCTATATTCGGCTATACATATTTTTAGTGTGAATGTGAATTTAACAACAGTATATAATTCAATGATGGAATCAAGGGCTGATATTGCATATGTTAAATACATAACGAGAAGGGTGTTCCACGGAACACTTTTATAGATTGTCATGTGCTTACTTAACGTTATGAGCTAGGTCAGGTTGCAGGTAAAGTTTTAATGGAAAAGGGCATAACTTTGCCGAAATAAAAAACAAAGTTATTAGACATGTGTTACGACTTTCCTTGGGGTGAGATGAAGATATTTATGAAGTTTCATGAACATAGGTGAAATATTTTTTAAGTTATGACCAAGTTCAGGTTGCAGGTTAAAGCGTGACGGACAGACGGATGAAGACGATGAATGAAGACAGACTACGGACAAAGCAATCTCTAGCTGTCTGCCATGCTACGAAGGTGACACAAAGACAAATAAAATGGAACTTTGAATTGTAACATTTCTGTGAATCATTTTTTAATCTTAGCTTAATTTTTCAAATTGAAATCTTAAAAGTGTACTTTATTATCTCCCTTTATAGCAACACATTTATTACAGAGAGGTCAGACGTTTATATTATTTCGTATTGTTTCGTATATGCAGAATCTAAAAAACTATATTTACATGTAATTTGTTTAAAAAGTATAAATGTATTCTAATTTGTTTGGTTATCTTTACCTTCTTTCGATAGAATGGGCGTTTAATGATTAAAATGATTGAATGTTTCTTCCATATGTTTTTATACATTTTTAAGGGTTGAACTATTGAACTGTTATATGTTTACATGACTTACGTAACCATTTTGAACGCAATCAAATACACAAAAACAAATTTGGTGGAGTTAATCCATGCCATACATCTATTTTATATCAATTTAGAACATTTTCTTAAAAATTACCTCCCTTTATAAAACAATAGTTTTACACACTTAAGCTACCGAACTAAAAATACTATCCTGGCTTAAAAGAAGCGTAAGACATTGACCTTTCCGAAAATGCATATTAGAATTTGCCAGCTTGAGTGGTACCAATATGTCAAAATTTGGGTAGCAGCACACGGCCTAAAATGCCAAACTTGGCAAGAATGTTTGTCTCATGGTGTAGTTTAATACATCTCCCCTTTTGGGTAGATTCGCATAAGAAATGTGGTTGCCATAGTAACAAAACTTGTAAAAATAAATCGCTAAAAATTGCTTGTTATTTTTAGCTCAACAGATCAGAGATCAGCAGAGCTTATGCCGTGGTGCGGTGTCCGTCGTCCGTCTGTCTGTCCGTCTGTCTGTCCGTTAACTTTTTTTTTGTAGCGACTACTCCTCTGAAACTAAATGGATTTTCATAAAACTTTACAGAAATGTTGCCCATGAAGTCTAGTTGATCCTAGCAAAAATTCATGTAGATGTGAAATCCAAGATGGCCGCCAAATCTAAAAATAGGTTTTTAAAAAACAAGTTTGTAGCGACTACTTCTTGAAAACTCTAAGGGATATTGCTATGGGACTTTTTCTAAAATGATCAGCATGACTTGATGTTGGTCCTTGTCGAAAATCGTTTTGATTCGACGTTAAACATGGCTGCCAGCGGCCATCTTTGTTTACATAGAGTTATATAATGAAAACTTGTAGCGACTACTCCTCTGAAACTACTTGACGGATTTTCATGAAACTTCACAGGAATGTTGCTCTTGATGTCTAATTGATCCTAGCAAAATTTCAGGTCGGCCGGAAATTCAAGATGGCCACCACGGCTAAAAACAGATTTTTAAAAAATAAGTTTGTAGCGACTACTTCTTGAAAACTATAAGAGATATTGATATGGGACTTTTTCTAAAATGATCAGGATGACATGATGTTGGTCCTTGTCGAAAATCGTTTTGATTCGACGTTAAACATGGCTGCCAGCGGCCATCTTTGTTTACATAGAGTTATATAATGAAAACTTGTAGCGACTACTCCTCTGAAACTACTTGACGGATTTTCATGAAACTTCACAGGAATGTTGCTCTTGATGTCTAATTGATCCTAGCAAAATTTCAGGTCGGCCGGAAATTCAAGATGGCCGCCACGGCTAAAAATAGATTTTTAAAAAATAAGTTTGTAGCGACTACTTCTTGAAAACTATAAGAGATATTGATATGGGACTTTTTCTAAAATGATCAGCATGACATGATGGTTATCCGAGTCGAACATTATTTTGATTCGACGTTAAATATGGCTGCCAGTGGCCATCTTTATTTACATAGAGTTATATATTGAAAACTTGTAGCGACTACTCGTCTGAAACTACTTGACGGATTTTCATGAAACTTCACAGAAATGTTGCTCTTGATGTCTAATTGATCCTAGCAAAATTTCAGATCGGCCAGAAATTCAAGATGGTTGCCACTGCTAAAAATAGATTTAAAAAAAATAAGTTTGTAGCGACTACTTCTTGAAAACTATAAGTGATATTGATATGGGACTTTTTCTAAAATTATCAGCATGACATGATGGTTGTCCGAGTCGAACATTATTTTGATTCAATGTTAAACATGGCTGTCAGCGGCCATCTTTGTTTACATAGAGTTATATAATGAAAACTTGTAGCGACTACTCGTCTGAAACTACATGACGGATTTTCATGAAACTTCACAGGAATGTTGCTCTTGATGTCTCATTGATCCTAGCAAAATTTCAGGTCGGCCGGAAATTCAAGATGGCCACCACTGCTAAAAATAGATTTTCAAAAAACAAGTTTGTAGCGACTTCTTCCTGAAAACAAAATCAATCAGTAGAGCTTCAAGGTCACTGACCTCTTGTTTAAAACTATTTTGGCTTCAGGGTTCAGTTTTTTAAATGTTTACTTTTTTTTTCCCTTTTTTTTTTGGTTATTTTTTATTTGAAATTTTATTATTATTATTTTTGGAATATTTTTTATTTTTTTATTTTTATTTGTTTAATTGTTTTATTCCCCCCCCCCCCCCCCCCCCCCCCCCCCCCCCCCCCCCCCTTTGTTGGATCAGTTTTACATAGAGTTATAGGGAAGAACTTCAAAAATCTTCTCTGAAACTGCAAGAGATAAAGGTTTAATTTGATTTAATATCAGCTTTTGGATCCTCTACCAAGTTTGTCAAATGGTGAATCTAGGGTCAAATTAGGGCCCCGCCCGGGTGAATCCAGTAGAACGATACAGGCCCTCTTGGGCCTATTGTTTTTAATATACAAGTATGTTGTGATGTTTCTATATTTAAACCTAAAGACCATATTAATTTAAAATTATTTTTTAAATTACCTCCCTTTATTGAATGAATATTAAGATTAAATTTGATTCTAATTTAAAAAAAATATATGGCACTCACAACTTGGCAGTAATGTTTGTGTCATGGTTGTTCAAGGGGGCATATATGTTTTACAAAGATTTCTTGTTATTTTGAATATCGTACTGGAAATAAAGAGGAGTTTGACTTCTTAGAATATACATACATTTTTATTACAAATATTCGTGATTTTGTTAATAAATTTAAACGCATTTCATAAGCGTAATTTGCAAACAAAATGAACGCTATGCAGACATCCAAGGCCAGAAACCAGATCCACACAATAATGGCAATACAAAGAAATAATTATTTTGAATATTGTACAATAAATGAAATAGGAATTCAATTTCTAGAAATGTACATTCTCGATTCAAGCTGAAAACTGTAGAAAAAGAAACTCAACACACATATCGAGTTTATTTTCGCCGTTAAAACCCAAGTTATATTGTGAATTCCATAATGTTTTCAATAATTAAAAGCAATACATGAAGATTTAAATTATCATGCAGTATAATGTTAATAATTCATTTTTAGGTCATCATCAACTCATTTCAGGATAATCGATCGTCTCAAAAACGGCCGCCACCCACCTGGCACGAATCTCGTCAGTCGGCGGAACTTTATTAAAAAGCATCGGGCGTAAGGGGAGTTTCGAATCCAGTCTATATATATATAGGTCTATGTATGGATCTAACTTCATAAGCACAATTTCGGGTCTCTGTGACCTACTTTCGACCTAATATAGGTCTCGACCGGTGTCCGCCATGACATGCGTAACTTGTTTCTTTCTTGCAGGATTTTCACCAAACTACACCAGAATGTTCCTTATATGCATCTTTCATCATGTGTAAAATTTCGGGTCGCTGTGACCAATTTTCAACAAAATGACATGCTTATCTTGCTTCTTTCTCGTAGAATTTTCATAAAACTTCACCAGAATGTTCCTTTTATGCATCTAACTATATGTGAAGAATTTCTGGTTGCTGTGACCTACTTTCCACAAAATATATATCACGTACGGTCTCCGCTACGACATGCGTAACTTGCTTCTTTCATGCAGGATTTTCACCAAACTTCACCAGAATGTTCTTTATATGCATCTAACTCATGTGAACAAATTCAGGTCACTGTGACTTACTTTAATGAAATATAGGTCACATGCGGCATGCATCCCTCAATGTTAATGACATTAATTTAAGATATTTTGGGATTGACATTGGTGTTGGTCAAATCAAAAACCTGGACCTTTATAGTAGAGCTTGACATGTAGGCCGTGGCCTTCTAGTTTAAAGAATTACTGACAACCCTTGATGTAAGAGCCATTTTAGCCAGTAGAACATCCACAGTCCCTCTTGTGCCTCTTGTTTGAATTATTTCCCTTTGAAAAAGGTTAAACCTGGAAATTAACCTTGCCAACCATGAATGTATATGTCCCACTAGGCAGTGCTCTTGTTAAACCATGTAAATAGGTGTTTAACATGTTACCTGTCTTAATTCTTCAAATTGAAGATACTATTTATTATGCAGATACATATGTTATTTTTGGTGAAATATACTGTTTCACCTGTTTCACCTGTTTCAGGTACTGTTTACAGAATTTTGAGAGCATGTTGCTAACTATAATTATCTTGACATATAATACTTGATATTTTCAAACAAAACCTATAACAATTGTATAAACTGATGGTTTGAGGTATTTTATTCTTATTATCAACGCTTTAGTATAAACAAAGCCTCAGGCATTTGTTTTATTATGTTCGAAACTGTAGAAAGTCCCTAATATTTATAGAAGTGCGCAACAATTGGTCAAGCAATAATGACTCGAAAAGGTTTTTTATAAAAGCGAACTTAATGATTAATCAATCAGTAATGCCTTTTGACCACATATTACAAGTACACTCCATATTGGTAGGTAGATTTGATCACTAGAAAGGTAAACGTTAATAATTTTTTTACCTGCCCTAAATGGATTAAGTAATGAAAATCTACTCACCCTGAACATTTGCTCGTCGGATGATAGAGTCTACCGAGCGAGCAGGAGTGGATTGAAAGGAACGTGCAATATAACGAATCTTCAAAAAAAAAGAAGATTAATTAAAAGAAATCAACTAAAAATCACTCACCTATCCCATTTAGGCTCTTATTTACATTTTGACTTTTCTCTCTTAATAAGACATTAAAATCCCTAGAGTCTTATAACATTCAGGGGAGCATATAGTTGCCGTCATGTACGTGAGTCCATCCGTCCATCTTGCTTTCTTTTTCCGCTCAGCTTCTCCTACGTTTTTCATCCAATTTTCATAAAAAAATCACAGGAAGTATCAGTATGATGTCTAGTAGCACATTATATCAGGACATTATGGTAGATTAATATTTGGCAGAGTTACAGGACTTTGAAGGTTTTTAAATCGAAAGCTTGTCCGCTCAACTCTTACATTTTTCATCCTATTTTCACTGAACTTCATAGAAAGTAACAGTAGGATGTCTAGTAGGGCATATTGTGAGGATGTTCCGGTTGAATAATTTTGGTTGAATATATAATTTTTGGCAGAGTTATGGGACTTTGAAGTTTTTCGAATCCAAACCTTGTCTGCTCAACTTTTTCAACTGATTTCAGTGAAACTTTATAGGATGTGCCAGTATGATTTCTTGTAGCGTATATTGTCAGGATGTTTGGGTTGAATGATTTTTACCAGAGTCAGGGGACTTTGAAATTTTTGAAATCATAAGCTTGTCCACTCAACTCGTACATATTGCCAAGACGTTGTAGTTAAATATTGTCTGGACGTTTTGGTTGACAAAAATTTGGTGGAGTTAAGGGACTTTGCTATTTTTTAAAAAACATAAAGCTTGTTGGCTCAGTACCTCCTTCATTTTTCTTCCGATTGTATTTCACATGTGTACCTTTATTCGATGAGCAACCATCGGTCCTACCGTTTTCTTGTTTCTAATTATTATATTATATTCTTTTTAGAATAAGAAGAAGACAATGGATAAGACAAAAGATAATGTTTCAAAGAATGGTTCTGGGTAAGTTATTAATCTTAAACCATCAATTTCTTGTTTTGTATACATCTGTTTGAAAGTGTCTCCGTGGCCGAATGGTTAACTACGTTGCGTAACAAAAGTGTAAACATTTGCCTCTCACCACACTGCGGGTTCGAATCCCACTGGGAGCTCGACTAGTAAGTGAGGAAGTGTCGATTCTTACTGATGGCGGGAGGTGTACAGTACTGGTTCTACCCAGGAAAAGCGGGTGGTCTGCCTCCACCAAAAAAAAAAATTTACCGTCATATATAAACTTACTTGTGTTGAAAATGACGAAAACACCATACAAACAAACAAACATCTGTTTGAACAACTGGACATATTATTTTAAGGTGAATGGCCACCCTTTTTGTAGTATGATCAATTAATAAATTTATCTCTGAAACAGATGAACATTTCTTGATAGTCCCGGAGATAAACATATATTTAAAACCGCTACTAAGTTGTATATAAAAATAAATTATTTGCATGACGTAGATACTACTTTTACCATTGTGTGACTTTATGTGGAAATGAGGTACCGGTAATCTGAATTGTATAGCTGCACAACATTGCCAGATAATTGATAAATACATTTACCTGTGGATTAATTTACCTGTTCAAAGTTTTCTACGTCATCAAATAAAATCTGATTCTTGCGTTTCACAGATATTGCGATGTGTGAATTGTAAATATCTATTGTTGTGTATTGATTTCGATTTAAATAAACATAAACATGTTAATGAAACAAAACATGGCCCGAGAACGTCTTTCCATGACATTACTCATTCACCGTGATAACTTAAAAAATATGGTTTCCACTCAATAACTTTTGTTAGGAATAAGGTGTTATGATGTCTCTTGCTGTGTTGGTAGCTTATATGGAAAGAAAGCTTGGTATTACATATGAGGTTGCTGGGGTCAAGGTCAAAGCTATTTTTAAAAAAAAAAATAAACATTGATTTTAGTCTGAAGATCATCAGGGGAGCGATTCAGTAACAAAATGTATGGATTCAGTTCATATTATTATTTTCTTTTTTGTTGTCTTATGGTGATGTATTTCATAACAGAAAAACATAATAGATACATTGTATTGAAAACTTGTTAGTAGCAGGGCTTCTAAAATGTTAAAATGCAAATCAGTCCAGGTTTTAACTGCCGTAAGAATCGCACTTATTTTGAAAAAATCACTAAAATCGCCGTACCCCACCCACCATGTCAGCTGCACCATGCATTTTTTCCGTTTAGTCATTGATATAGAGAACTATTTAAAATGTATGTTTGTATTATATTTGTATTATTTATAACTTACTTTATCACAATTTGTACATTTTAATGACTGACATCATGTCTTCGCTTTACTGAATGAATAATTTTCACTCAATATTAAAATTGTTGATCATTTGAGGTCATAGACTCTTCCGGAAAACTCCCTACTATCGGTAATGGTTTAGTCCAAATTTACCAAATTTACCTACTTTCGCACAGCGAGTGACAAACAATCGTATTATGGATCAAAGAATATTGCCGCAAGGCATATTTTAGGATATTAGAAGGAGTGTAAAGGGCAATTGTAGATTTTTTAACGACCCATAGATAAAATATCTGGGACCTATTTAAACAGAGATTTTGAAAAGAAAAAAGGTTCGGAGAAACAGATTTCGGCCTGGGAACCGATAAACCGACGATTTTAGAAGCCCTGGTTAGTAGTCACATCTGGAATAAAACTTTGAAACACTTTAATAGCTGTTTTTGATGAGCTCGTTCACAGATCTCGACTTTTCGATGAAATATAGGTCACACCTGGTCTCTGCTACATGCATCCCCCACTGTTAATGACATTAATTTAATTAAATATTAAGTATGTAAGGAAGTCAAATATCACTTGGTATTGTCATTGGTGTTGGTGAAATAAAAAATCTGGACTTCTTAATAATAAGGCTCGACGTGTGGCGTTATAGTTTTACATATAGATTTAGAGCCATTTTTAGCTCTACTGGCCAAAGGCCAGGAGGGCTTATGCGATCACTTTTCGTCGGTCGTCCGTCTGTCTGTCTGTCCGTCTGATAGCAATTTTATAAAATCAACATCTCCTCTGAAACCGCTGGAAGGATTTTGATGAAACTTCATCACAATGTTACTTGGGAGGGCCCCTCTCAGATTTATGTTTTTCGCGGCCGCCAGTCATCCAAGATGGCCGCCATGGCTAAAACAACATCTCCGCAACCCACATATTCCATTCTACTGAAATGTCATATACATGTTCCTTTGTGTTTTTCGTTATTGTCAAATAATAAGTCAAATAATAAAAATGGCCGCCACGGCGACCCAAAGTTTACATAGAGTTATATAGGAAAAAGTTAAAAATTACATCTTCTCTGAAACCGCCTGAAAGATTTTGATGAAACTTTAGCACAATGATATTTGGGATAGCCCATATCAGATTTATGTTTTTTGCGGCCGCCAGTCATCCAAGATGGCCTTCATGGCTAAAACTAGGTCAAATTTAAGTAAATTTCAAACGACATCTCCTCCGAAACCATTTATTCCATTCTACTGAAATATCATTTACATGTTCTTGGGTTGGCCTCTATTAAGTTTGTGTTTTTTGTTATCGTCGAATGATCAAAATGGCCGCCACGGCGACCCAAAATTTACATAGAGTTATATAGGAAAAGTTTAAAAATGACATCTTCTCTAAAACCGGTTGAAGGATTTTGATGAAACTTAAACACAATGATATTTGGGATAGTCCCTCTCAGATTTGTGTTTTTCACTGCCGCCAGTCATCCAAGATGGCCACCATAGCTAAAACTGGGTCAAATTTAAGGAAAATTCAAACAACATCTCCTCCGAAACCACTTATTCCATTCTTGTGAAATATCATATACATGTTCCTTGGGTTAGCGTTTATCAAGTTTGTGTTTTTCGTTATCGTCAAATGATCAAAACGGCCGCCACGGCGACCCAAAGTTTAGAGTTGTATAGGAAAAGGTTAAAAATTACATCTTCTCTGAAACCGCCTGAAAGATTTTGATGAAACTTAAGCACAATGATATTTGGGATAGTCCCTCTCAGATTTATGTTTTTCGAGGCCGCCAGTCATCCAAGATGGCCGCCTTGGCTAAAACTAGTTTGAATTTAAGGAAATTTCAAACGACATCTCCTCCAAAACCACTTATTCCATTCTTGTGAAATATCATATACATGTTCCTTGGGTTGGCCTCTATCAAGTTTTTGCTTTTCGTTTTCGTCTAATAATCAAAATGGCCACCACGGCGACCCAAAGTTTACATAGAGTTTTATAGCAAAAGGTTAAAAATTACATCTTCTCTGAAACCTCTTGAAGGATTTTGATGAAACTTAATCACCATGATATTTGGGATGGTCCCTCCCAGATTTGTGTTTTTCGCGGCCGCCAGTCATCCAAGATGGTCGCCATGTCTAAAATTAGGTCAAATTTAAGGAAATTTCAAACAACATCTCCTCCGAAACCACTTATTGCATTCTTGTGAAATATCATAATCATGTTCCTTGGGTTAGCCTCTATCAATTTTTTTTTTTGTTATCGTCGAATAATCAAAATGGCCACCATAGCGACACAAAGTTTACATAGAGTTATATAGTGAAACGTTAAAATGACATCTCTGAAACTGCTTGAAGGATTTTGATGAAACTTAATCACAATGATCTTTGGGTTAATCCCCCTCAGATTTGGGCCTCCAGTCATCCATGATGGCCACCATGGCTAAACTTAGGTCAAATTTAAGGACATTTATCAAACGACATATTACCACATTCCATTCTAGTTAAATATCATATGCATGTTCCTGTTGTTGGCCTCTATCAAGTTTGTGTATTTCGTTGTCGTCAAATATTCAAAATGGCCACCACGATAACCCACAGTTTACATAGTTATATACAGGAAACATGTTTCTTGGGTTGGCCTGAGTCTATCATGTTTATGTTTTTGAATCACATCATACAAGTAGAGCGTCTACAGGCCCTCTTGGGCCTCTTGTTTAATGCAAGGTTGATTTTCAACTTGCATTCATAGCCATTGCTTTTGTCGCCTCCTCATCGCCATTTGGCAGATTACCTACATTTTTTCTCATAAATGCTAGACGAACATATTGGATGCTGAAAACAACTATAATGCAAATAAACAGGACGAGAAACACTATGAAAATCTCATTATGTTTGAATTGCGGGTGATTTTTTTTTTCAAGCCAATTTTTGCAAGGTTTTCTTATCAACGGAGAAACACGGTCCGACATCAAGCGCACCTTCGCTTGACAGTGACTATAGTGATATATTAGGCAAGTGAGAGTAACAAAACACTCCGGACAAATTGCAGCAGAATATCTTTCATTTGTTTCTAAAACAATATATAAATATGATTAGAGAAAACAAGGATTGGACAAATTTGCTTCAGAAGAAAACATTGTAGCATATTTTGAAATTCAGATAATTGTGTTGTCCCGTTACTTAGTTCATTTACAATCTTTCCTGTTCGTACTACAGTTAAGTGTACTCTTAATTAATTCCTGTATGCATTTATACATATTACTTTTTCTATTTATGTTTGGATGATTTTATAAGGTGACGAGAAAATGATATGTATAAAAACTATTTTACTGTCAAAATGAGCAATTGCATTTCGTCCTCAGTTTCGTACCTCGTTTTGTCACAATATTAACTAAACAAAAATGTCAGCGAACCTCGAGTTGGCACTTCACGGAAAGCATAGCACTTATTTAATAGTAACAGAATACAGTCATATCTTCAAGTTCATGTTTTCTGCAGTTTCTTTATTATAGTACAGCTGTGATGGTAGATCTGTTTTACTTTCGAAAATGAACATTTGTTCAATTTGTGAGGACAGAAGATAGTGTTATTTTAATGAAGGAAAGGTGTGATGGTGTAAATAGAGCAAGTATAGCTTGTGGCGACAATTTATGTGTACAGCCTGAGAAAATGTTTATAAAACATGTAGAGCTATATGATATCAGTCCTAAATCAATCTAAGTACAAGCATCACCAAAATGGTTAACTCCTGATATTATTGAAGCTATTAAGACTAGGGACAGTTACAAATCTGTAAATGATGAAACTCAATACAAAATATGGCGAAATAAGGTTGTTGAATTAATAAAGCAATCTAAAAAAAGCACAGTATACAACAATGATAAATGAAAATAATAATAATCCAGGCAGTGTGTGGAAATTATTTAAGGAAATAGGGATAAATAAATAGAAATGTAATGCAACTATTTCATCTTTAAAAATTGTTATGCAACTATTTCGTCTTTAAAAATTGGAAAAATGAATTTGAAGATGGCAGTGATATTGCGAATGAATAATAATTTGTTTGTTTCTGTGTGCTTCAAATATAAAAGAACCAATTAACATCTCAGAATGTGACAAGCTTAAATCATTCTGTGATAGCAAAATTTCTTCTGAAACCTATTTTTTAATTCCTGCTATTTCCAAGGAAACAGTTGAAAAATCCTTAAATACAGGATGTGATAATATTGGACCACGTTTGCTTAAAATAGCAGCACCTCATATTGCAGCTTGTGTCACCTATATTTGCAACCAAAGTATAAAAAACTCCATTTTTCCTGCAGTGGTTGTGACGTTACGGTCCGGACACGAAATTGCGTACCTGTTTTTGACCTATAAACTTCCAAGTGTAACCTTGACCTTTGAGGTACAGACCTGGGTTTTGCGCACGACACATCGTCTTGTTATGGCGATCACTTGTGCCAAGTTATTTAATAATCCGTGCAGGAGTGTGACGTTACGGTTCGGACACGAAATTGCATACCTGTTTTTGACCTACGAACTTCAAGTGTGACCTTGACCTTAGAGGTGTGGACCTGGGTTTTGCGCGTGACACATAGTCTTGTTATGGTGATCACTTGTGCCAGGTTATTTAAAAATCCCTATGGGGGTTGTGACGTTATGGTCCGGACACAAAATTGCAAACCTGTTTTTGACCTATGAACTTCAAGTGTGACCTTGACCTTTGAGGTACGGACCTGGATTTTGCGCGCGACACATCATCTTGTTATGATGATCACTTGTGCCAAGATAATCAAAAATCCATGCAGTGGTTTTGAAGGTACATTCCGGACACGAAAAGCGGAATGACGGACAGACAGACAGAATCTGGACAAACTGACGGTGCGATTACTATATGCCCCCGAAATTTTTTCGGTTGGTATGTGTTGTCTAAACTATTGGAATATATATGAAAATCATTGTTTAAAATATTTATTTTTTGAGAACTACTAATCTAGTCCAGTATTTGAAACACTAATATTAATTGAATTGAAGTGGGTTTTAAGGAGCACCAACACATGAAAGCCTTTAAGGTTATGACGCCTAACAGGAATGAACATGCCAGGCTCATCCTCCATTTCATTAAGATAAAATATGGAGAATGGGCCTGAGAACCTTCTTAACTGCAGAGTTGCTGCAAATTCTATAGTAGACACTCCATTTGCTATGGAGCCACATTTCCATACGCGGTGTCACGAGTCCTACCCCGCTGCATGCGACAGTGTGTTTGTGAGATTGCAGTGGTTGTATTCTTAAAGAATAAAAATATTTATATAGTCCAGCTTCCTGATATTAAATTAATATTCTTGATTTACTACTGAGCATGCTACAGCCGCTTTAAAGTGAAGATTTTATTGCATAACGATGATTCTTACAAATGGCAGGAGGTATACAGTACTGGTTCTACCCAGGAATAATGGGGCGGTCTGCCAGTCTACGCCAAAACATTTTCAAGTCCACATGACATTCGGATAAAAGTCAAGATAAAACGCAATAAAATGCTTGGTCAATTGAACAACACAGACAAGGCCATCCTTAAAAACAGGTTGATTTACTTTGCTATTTTATGTACATGTAGAATATTTTGTTTTTTTAGGATCGCGCCGCAAAGCACATCAAAAACCATACTGGGTCCCACAAAATAAACCATCCAAAAAATAGGTGTGTATTCGCGGTGTTATTTAGCAGCTTGCATTTACGAATAAACGTTTGTTCTCTTTTAATTTTACAGTAAAGTGTTCTGATGACATATAGACTAACTGACTTGTAATTATTGAACTAAAGATAGAAAAATAGTATACATGTATAATAATTCATAGAAAAATAAGAATATGAAAATGAAATTAAATGTTCAAACTGTTAATATTGAATCTTTCTTCTTCAGTTCAATGTGACAAATTCGTGTGACCTCTCATGTCAATATGAAAGCTGAAATGCGATTGGTTCAAATTGCGTATTTAAATTGTCCAAAAAATGTGTAAATTCAAATTGACCAATTTTAATCAAGGGAGAGAACACTTTATCAACAAATACGGCTTTAAATCTCTACTGATCAGAGATCAGCAGAGCTTATGCCTTTTTTTTATAACGACTACTCCTCTGAAACTACGGAATGGGTTTTCATGAAACTTTACAGAAATGTTGCCCATGAAGTCTAGTTGATCCTAGCAAAAAAAATATTGATGTGAAATCCAAGATGGCCACCAAATCTAAAAAAAGATTTAAAAAAAAAGAAAGTTTGTAGCGACTACTTTTCGAAAACTCTTAAGTGATATTGATATGGGACTTTTTCTAAAATGATCAGCATGACATGATGTTGGTCCTTGTCAGAAATCGTTTTGATCCGACGTTAAACATGACCGCCAGTGGCCATCTTTGTTTCCATAGAGTTATATAATGTAAACTTGTAACGACTACTCCTCTGAAACGACTTGAAAGATTTTCATGAAACTTCACAGGAATGTTGCTCTTGATGACTAATTGATCCTAGCAAAACTTCAGGTTGGCTGGAAATTCAAGATGGCCGCCTAGGCTAAAAATAGGTATTCAAAAAACAAGTTTGTAGCGACTACTTCTTGAAAACTATAAGTGATACTGATATGGGACTTTTTGTAAAATGATCAGCATGACATGATGTTGGTCCTTATCAAAAATCGTTTTGATTCGACGTTAAACGTGGCTGCCAGCGGCCATCTTTGTTTACATAGAGTTATATAGTAAAAACTTGTAGCGACTACTCCTCTGAAACTACTTGGCGGATTTTCATGAAACTGTACAGGAATGTTGCTCTTAATGTCTAATTGATCCTAGCAAAATTTCAGATCGGCCAGAAATTCAAGATGGCTGCCACAGTTAAAAATAGATTTTTAAAAAATAAGTTTGTAGCGACTACTTCTTGAAAACTATAAGTGATATTGATACGAGACTTTTTCTAAAATGATCAGCATGACATGATTGTTATCCGAATCGAACATTATTTTGATTCGACATTAAACATGGCTGCCAGTGGCCATCTTTGTTTACAAAGAGTTATATAATGAAAACTTGTAGCGACTACTCCTCTGAAACTACTTGACAGATGTTCATGAAACTTCACAGGAATGTTGCTCTTGGTGTCTAATTGATCCTAGCACAATTTCAGGTCGGCCGGAAATTCAAGATGGCCGCCACGGCTAAAAATAGATTTTCAAAAAACAAGTTTGTAGTCACTACTTCCTGAAATCAAAATCAATCAGTAGAGCTTCAAGGTCATTAACCTCTTGTTTTGGTTAAGTTTTTTTGTTAAAGCCGTGTTAGCAGGAAGTATTGCTGTGCCTATTGCATTTTTTTTCCGGTTCGTTGATTTTTGATGGAGTTACGGCCCCTTGATAATTTTTTTTTTAATTTCTTGTCGGCGCTACTCCTCCTAAACGCTTGTTGGATTTCGACAAAACTTGGCAGGAAGCTTCGGTAAGATATCTAGTTGTGCATATTGCGCTTTTATTCCAGTTTGCTGATTTATGACGGAGTTATGACACTTTGACATTTTTACTTTAAATTTCTTGTCGGCGCTACTCCTCCTAAACGGCTTTTTGGATTTCTACAAAATTTGGCAGGAAGCCTAAGTATGATGTCTAGTTGTGCAAAGCACGGTATATCAATGAAATTTTGGACAAGTTCGAAAACCAGCTAGATCTAGTTAGTAACGACAAGTTATGGCCTTTGATTTGTTGAAAAATGCTATATTGTATTTTCCTTTGTTAAATCAATATCACTTTTTATCTGATCTTTACCATATTTGTTTAGAATGTTAATACAACCCCCCCCCACCCCACCCCACCCCACACACCCCCACCCATTTTTATGAAATTTCATTCATAGAAGAAAGTGGGACAAATTAAAAAATACCCATGCCAGACTAGACACAGCAGACTTATTGCCCATGATTACCAGGTGAGCGATCTAAGGCCATTCTATTCCTGTCATTTTTGCAATGTTTTAAAAAAACTACTGATGGGAATTTTATGTCGATAAACCTTGATATAAGAACCGTTTTAGCCAGTAGAGCATCCACAGGCATCCCTCTTGGGCCTCTTGTTTTTAATAGAATGGCATTTTGTTTTTAAACAAATGCACTTAAATGTCATCTCGGCAAACGGCAAACTCGATTGTTTTTAGTTACTAAAATGTTTACAAACTTTCATTTAAGCATTATTGACCTTTTTCTTTTTAAGTCCGCTCCCCCGTTAGGCGAGACATGTGAATCCACGGATTTCTTGTCTTTGCTTTAAAAGCAATATATGCCAAAAAGTCATTGTTCCAAGATGGCCGCTTCCATTTATGTTTCTTTGCAAATTTTCAGTAGGTCATATAATTTCCTTTATTTTTCATGGCATTTTAGTAATTAGTCCCCCACCGGTCCCGTGGGGGACTATTGTTTTGCACCCTGTCCGTCCGTCCGTCCGTCCTTCCGAAATGCTTGTACGGGCCATATTTTCAATACTATAAGACTTTGAGATACCAAACTTGGTATGTGGATACACTTCGGGGTAGCGGAGTGTCGCGTACCAAAATAAGGTCATTGTGACCTTGACCTGTGATCTCTGTCATAGAAAATGCTTGTCTGGACTGTATTTTCAATACTATAACACTTAGAGATACCAAACTTGGTATTTGAATACATCTTGGGATAGCGGTGTGTCGCGTACCAAAAAAAGGTCATTGTGACCTTGACCTGTGACCTCTGTCATAGAAAATGCTTGTCTGGACCGTATTTTCAATACTATAACACTTTAGAGATACCAAACTTGGGATGTGGATACATCTTGGGATAGCTGTGTGTCACGTACCAAAATAAGGTCACTGTGACCTTGACCTTGACCTGTGACCTCTGTCATAGAAAATGCTTTTCCGGACCTTATTTTCAATACTATAACACTTAGAGATACCAAACTTGGTATGTGAGTACATCTTTGGATAGCGAAGTGTCACGTCGCGTACCAAAATAACGTCATTGTGACCTTGACCTGTGACCTCTGTCATAGAAAATGCTTGTCGGGACCATATTTTCAATACTATAACACTTAGAGACACCAAACTTGTTATGTGAATACATCTTGGGATAGCGGTGTGTCGCATACCAAAATAAGGTGTCGCATACCAAAATAAGGTCATTGTGACATTGACCTTGATCTTTGACCTCCGTCATAAAAAATGTCTGGAAAATGTTTGTCTGGGCCGGTGGGGGACTATGGATTGCTCTGCAGTTCTTGTTCTTTCAGTTCTTTTCAATTTTTAGCTCTACTGATCAGAGATCAGCAGAGCTTATGCCGTGGTGCGGCGTCCGTCATCCGTCTGTCCGTCTGTCCGTAAACTTTTATTTGTAGCGACTTCACAGCTGAAACTACTGGATGGATATTCATGAAACTTTACAGAAATGTTCCCCATAAAGTCTAGTTGATCCTAGCAAAAATTCATGTTGATGTGAAATCCAAGATGGCCGCCAAAGCTAAAAATAGAGTTTTAAAATACAAGTTTGTAGCGACTTCTTCTTGAAAACTATAAGTGATATTGATATCGGACTTTTTATAAAATGATCAGCATGACATGATGTTGATCCTAGTCAAAAATCGTTTTGATTCAACGTTAAACATGGCTGCCAGCGGCCATCTTTGTTTACATAGAGTTATATAGTAAAAACTTGTAGCGACTACTTCTCTGAAACTACTTGGCGGATTGTCATGAAACTTTACAGGAATGTTGCTCTTGATGTCTAATTGATCCTAGAAAAATTTCAGGTCGGCCGGAAATTCAAGATGGCCGTCACAGCTAAAAATAGATTTTTAAAAAATAAGTTTGTAGCGACTACTTCTTGAAAACTTTAAGTGATATTGATATGGGACTTTTTCTAAAATGATCAGCATTACATGATGTTGATCCTAGTCAAAAATCGTTTTGATTCAACGTTAAACATGGCTGCCAGCGGCCATCTTTGTTTACATAGAGTTATATAGTAAAAACTTGTAGCGACTACTCCTCTGAAACTACTTGGCGGATTGTCATGAAACTTTACAGGAATGTTGCTCTTGATGTCTAATTGATCCTATCAAAATTTCAGGTCGGCCGGAAATTCAAGATGGCCGTCACAGCTAAAAATAGATTTTTAAAAAACAAGTTTGTAGCGACTACTTCTTGAAAACTATAAGTGATATTGATATGGGACTTTTTCTAAAATGATCAGCATGACATCATGTAGATCCTTGTGGAAAATTATTTTGATTCGACGTTAAACATGGCTGCCAGTGGCCATCTTTGGTTACATAGAGTTATATAGTAAAAACTTGTAGCGACTACTCCTCTGAAACTACTTGACGGATGTTCATGAAACTTCACAGGAATGTTGCTCTTGATGTCTAGTTGATCCAAAAAAAATCAGGTCGGCCGGAAATTCAAGATGGCCGCCCCAGCTAAAAATAGATTTAAAATAAATAAGTTTGTAGCGACTACTTCTTCAAAACAATAGGAGATATTGATATGGGACTTTTTCTAAAATGATCAGTATGACATGATGTTGGTCCTTGTCGAAAATCGTTTTGATTTTACCTTAAACATGGCTGCTTTGTCTACATAGAGTTATATAATGAAAACTTGTAGCGACTACTTTTTTGAAACTACCTGACGGATTTTCATGAAACTTCACAGGAATGTTGCTCTAAATGTCTTATTGATCTTAGCAAAATTTCAGGTCGGCCGGAAATTCAAGATGGCCGCCACGGTTAAAAATAGATTTTCAAAAAACAAGTCTGTAGCGACTACTTCCTGAAATCAAAATCAATCAGTAGAGCTTCAAGGTCATTGACCTCTTGTTTTGAGAGCCATTTAAATTAAATTTTTGTTTGAAAATAATGCATCTACCCCTTTAACTCAATAGGAAGTGTGTTATTCCGCGGTACTGTGAATGTGACATGCCATCCTTTTGATGTCATGTAAAGCTGTCACAGTATGTCCTCAGTGCAGCAAGATCTTCTTGCAAATTTTGATAAGACAAGGCAAGCAAATGTTTGTCGGCTGCTAACATGGCTGGAAAAAACAAGGTTTTATTTTGCAAAAATAGCTCCGGGAACATGAAGATTTCCAATTTGGTAAGTTGAACATGAAGATTTCCAATTTGGTAAGTTGAAATTGTATGCACTGGCCAAAGTTTGCGAGTGCATAAAAAAGTTAAATTCTATCCATTGTTTACACCCTACCACATTAATTTTTGTATGTCACTTTTATAGTTTACAGGGACACATGGATTTAAAAACTTGCAGTATAATCCCCATTATTTTTTTTACATAACTTGCATTTGTTTAATCATTAATATTAAACATATAGAATAGTAAATTTGGTTCAGAATTGCACTTTTCATAGAAAGTGCCTGAAGTATCATTTTATTGACTATATAAAATTAAAAAAAGTCCTATAGATCATCAAGTTTTAAAGGCACAGTTCAACAAAACTACTTAATAAGTAAAAACCCCACCAAATAATGCAGTAGTTTTTTTGGCTGTTTTTATTGGGCTATATTCCCAATGCCAAAACAGTTCCCAATTGAAAAAAGGAAGCGTTAGTGTGACATTAGTACTGAGAATAAAACACTTTTAAATGCCTAAAGATACAAATATTAAATGAATGTATTTTTCCCCAGTTTTATGAAAAATCACGCTAAAATTCCCAGTTGTAACGGTATGGGTTATCTTCCCTAAGTATAGAAAAAACACTGTAACAGCAAAATAACACAACAAAACCGCTCATCAAAACTCTATCCAGGTGTTTAGGTCATATATAACAATCATCAGTCAATATATAAGTGCCAAATAAAAGTATATGATTTTCATGGGTTCTTAAAATAACCGTGATTGAATATGCGTAAAAATCATTAATGAATTATGATTTGGTAACTCTTAGTTCGACGGTCCAGTTTTGGGTTTTTAGTTAAAGCCGTTTATATAGTTTGGATTCCCAAAATGTGTAAGTTATATATATATATATATATATATATAAATATTATATAAATCGCGATCAGTAGCTTTAGAAACGGCGTACATATTGTAAGATTTGGCTGATGTTGGCGGGATAGCTACTTTAAACTAGAGCTACAAATTAATGACATCATTTGAACTAAGTTGAAACCATAATGCATGATTTACAAATTACAATACGGGTCTGGGGGCCATATTGTAACAATACTGCAGTGCTCCACAGGCCTTTAAAATTCCACTCGTCCGCTCGTCATGACGAGTGACTTGTCAGGCCGGGCGAATGGATATTTCCTTCTGGTTGTCATTACGGACGAGTGACTTTTGACATTAGTATCAAAATAAATCAAGTTTTTATTGTTTCCTTTTAGTCTGTCGAAGAAATTCCACAAAGCGTTTGCTTAAACTAAATAAACAGCCGATAAATTACACTCAAATACACCGGAAGTAAACATGAAAATATTGCTTACCCATGGTTACTTTGATGATAGGGCATAAAGCCGAGATTTCCAAAGTTTGTAGACTTTGTCGTGATCGAATTACCCAATACTAAACTAGTAGTTGTTATCAATAAAACACTGTAACCGGACCATTATACTTGATATGACGACATTTTCCCTTAAAAATGTCGAAGAAAATAGACATGTCTATAGAATGTTTTTGGAGGAGAGTTGGTGGAGATGTCGAAAAAATACAAATAGAGAAAGTGAATAGACAATTGCATAAATTAAAACTGCAATAAAAGCAGTATGATAGTACCAAATGCTAGCGTGTTTTGCAGGAGAAAAGACTGGAGGATACACAGTTGTATTCTCACAGTGACTTACATTAACAGTTGCTTTTGAAATGTTAAAATGATGTCATATCTTATTGTAAGTGCCTTTCATAATTATTAAGTGGACAAGTTAGTCATACCTTAGATGGGAACTAGTCATTTATTTGATACTTTGATGATGTTACATGTAGTTTGTTTATCTATAAATATAGTGTTCTTGGTTGACACTGATTTACCTTGTGTCTAGCACTAGCAGTAAGCAAAAATATGAAGGAGATTCCTGTTCAAAATTAAGAGCGAGTACAAAGTTGATAAGGGCAAGTGGATTTTTTTTTTTACTAGTCCTGCAGGACTAGTTGTCTTTGTAAAAATTTTACAGGCCTGCTCCAGATAAGCTTTCATCACGCATGAAAAAAATGTATTGCGAATTTACATTTACTAATGCGTATTCTTAAAACAAGTTTTGAAAAAAACATTAATGTAAAATGTTTACTCTTAGTTGTTACCATAAAACGTAACATATTTCCCCTTCCGCTTATTTACATGTATATTCATTAAAGCTGTCTGACTTTTTTAAATGGCATTAATTTGTGTCAAACAGCTTACTTCTTTTCATCGACTAGTAATTGCTGGAGGTACTTGATTGTCATTCAATACCTCAAACATCAATAAGTATTGAGTATGATTGGGTGCATTTGATTTTTTTACTGAAGTGTCAAGTTTGTATGCGGGTATTTGGTTCTTGATACTTAACGACGATTTTTTAATGCGTTTTTGTACTCATTTATTTTATTTTTAATATGTTTTTGATAGCTTTGTACCGATTAATCGATTGTAACCGATCATCAGTTACTTAGGCATTCGATTATGATGATCGATTATGAAAGTATATAATCGATCAACGGCTAAATGTAAAATTTCACTTTGATTAATTTTAAAGATTGAAATAAACCTATGCAGGAAACAACAGTTGTTAAAATGAGCATGTACAAAAATAAACGCATTTATATTTGAATTAGAATTACTTTACTGATTAAAATAACATTATAATGGCGTTAGAAACTAGACAGGAATGAATATATTCAAAAACATTTTAAGTTCAAGGCCTGAAATACAGATTGACTTGCACGTTATACTTTATGCTGACTAGCCGATTATAACCAATGATTGATCGGTTACATCCAACCGATTGTAACCGATGATCGATTGTAAATTTCAACCGATTGCCTATAAATAGTTTTTGTTGATTTGTTTGTTTGTATGATGTTTTACGTCATTTTCAACACATGTAAGGTTATATATGACAGTGGATTTTTTGTGGTGAAGGCAGACCACCCACTTTTCCTGAGTAGGACCAGTACTATGCACCTCCCGCCATCCAAAAGAATCGGAGTTTTTGATGAAAAAATATGCGTAATTACGCAGATACGCATCTTATCTGGACTAGGCTAGCGCTAGGATTTTAAACCCTTTAGCCGAATCTGGCTGAAGCCCTAAAAAATTCTTAAGCCAGATTACAATGTCTTTAGCCAGATTTTTGCCGAGATATTTTGGAACTTTAATTGAAGGCGCTAAAACCTCCTGTTTGCGTACACATCAAAAGTAAGTTAAAAGAGTATGCTTTAAACAAACAGTGTCACACTTTATGCACTTGCTGTTTTGATCAGCTATTATGGCAGTAAGAGGGCGCCACGTTATTTGCTATTGTACCCGGCTCGATAATGTTGAGCGCAGGGACACAAACTAGTTGATTGACAGTGAGAGGCAGAACAGTGGACGGCGTCTATCGCACACACAACAATTTGACGGTTTTCAATAAACACTGCGATAATTAATTATCGGTCCAAATTGATTGTTGCTAATTATCTAACAACACCCAGTGGGATATTGGCTTATAAACTGTCAAAGGCGTCATTTATTAGAATTCGGGATTTTCCAAGATTTTTTAGACAAAATCGGTCGGAAATTTGGATTCACCAGACCGCTGATGTCTGGCGAATTTGCTATGTATTTCTTACGATTTTCATCCGTCAGTTCAGGTTTGTTTTCGCCTATGGCGATTTGGCAAATGGTTAACGCGAGCTTAGCTGGAGCACTGCCAGTATGTGAAGGCAATGGAAAATAACTTATTTCAAAGATGATTTTTAGAAATCACTGTTAACTGAAATAAAATGTGAATGAAAACTTGTGAATTTACCACATTAAAAGCTTGAAATATATCATTATACATGTACGTCAAAATTTCAGACTTGAATGTTGCAAGCACTAAATTGAGCCCTGTTTTTGTACCGTCAGACAATTCCCTTTACATTTACATGTAACTTGTTACAATCTGACTCACTTGTCCTAGACAGTCGGATATGCTACATGCCGAGCTCTGACAACAGACCGAATGAAAGATTGTTGATAGAGTGGGCAGGGTACATGGTCATGACATTTCATTCCTGTCAAGTTTATAGAATATTTTTTTAAAAATTGTTCACTTTGATGTAATTTTTTGTATGTGAAAAAAATGTGTCAGTTTTCTTGCGGAGGTTTAAGTTCTGGTTAAAATCCAATAAATCATATGTGGGTGGTAGTCTCATTTATTTGACATCTTTGGATGCTTTATTTTTACAAACGGAGGTTTATAGATGCACCCTAGATGAAGGACGGCATATATCGAAAATCGTCTTGCCATTCTTAGACCAATATTTTATGCACTAATATCCATGGGTGATCTTTATTCCACCATAATAAATTGACCTTCCTATGACCTTCAGTACAATGGATGGGAGTATCCTGCAGATACGCCACGGATATATCCCGCTGTGGGTGGGATGAGTTACCCAGGGCACTAGTCTGGTAGCCTGAAGCTAGTAAAAATACTGTTGGTCTACCAAATGCTTGTGTCTTTGTAGACATTCATAAAAAGACTTCGCATTTGTATACTTCACGTTTCCTGTTTTATTTTTTTATTTTTAATGTTTTTTATTTTTGTCAAAAAGCAGCAATAAATAAGAAAAATTAAATATCACAATGATGAAGATTAAACGTGAAAAAAAATGCTGAATGACGTCTAAAAATTTGGACTAGTGTCTGGCTAGTCCGAACAAATAAACAAATTGTACTAGAGCAAGAAATGAATTATAAAATAAAATTAGTGCTTTTCCTACTTCTTTTTAGTAAAATCTTGGTCGAGATGCTTGCTTGTGCTTGGATAACCATGAATATTAATTCACTCTTCACTCCTGACAGACTGCCAGACTTTTGATATTCCTTCATATTCGAGTCACCGGAGGCCCCGGGTTCAATCCTCCATGGTGCCACTGAGTTTCGTCGGTGTGTTCTTGGTTTGGTCACGGGGCAAAGAATAGGGCCACTGCAGATCCCTTTGGAGGGGTAGGCAGAGGGGTAGAATCCCCCCAAATTCATGTTCATTTTATCATTTTTTGTTCATGTTCATTAAAGGTCTTCATCATGATCCCTGCATTGTTTCAGGTGCTATCTCGCTCACATCAAAAGAGCAGTGGCAGAAAAACAATAAACATGGTACCAGCATAAATGGAGTTTCTACAATAGAATTTGCAGCAACTCTGCAGTTCAGGGTGAGAAGGTTCTAGGCCCATTTTCCATATTTTATCTCGATGTACATGGAAGATGAGCCTGGCATGTTCATGCCTGTTAGGCGCCATATAACCTTTTTTGTGTTGGTGCGCCTTAAAACCCAATTCAATTCAATTCTTGGGCAAGACACGTTCCCTTAGCCTCCGTCGGATGGGGACGTAAACCGGGCGTTCCCGTGTTTCTGTCTATCCTCCGAGCAAGTAAAAGAATCATAGCAATCTATTCGATAATAAGAGTAGGGCACGGTTCCCGGATTCCTGTGTATCCTTCCCCTCTCTCTGGGGCGGCTCTAAATAAACTATACTGTGTTGATGAGCCGTTAAACAACATTCAATTCATATTTGAGTCTGATGGACATGGTCCTTATTCCTGCATGTGCCAAATGTCTTAGCAGTGGACTGGGGTGTGAGCCCAGGACTTACTGAGAACGGTTCTGCGATGCTCTCAAGATAGCGTTTAACTGGCCAGACTCTCTTACACATAGTCAAACGAATTGTCATTACGCACCCATTGTTAAAAAAAACAAAAAGAAAAAACATCCTCACTTTTTGAAGGACGCTTTCTGAAGGCACTTTTTTACATCATTTTGAGGTCAAAATGGAATTATTCTAAGTGTATACATGTTATAAAACACAACACTTACCATAATTTCTTAACACCGTCGCCACCGTTCAACTTCAAACATCATGAACTTGATGAAGCCATTGAAGGATGATCAATGCGACGGGCACAACTTCATCCGAAATCCTCAAAAGTACTTCTCCTGAAAACACCGTCTCCACCGTCTCATCTCACTAACTAGGTGATGCATCAACCATTGCCTCAGCTCTCTAGCATATATTTTAACACCTCTAATAATTGTTCTGGCCTTGTTATTAAATCCAGTTCATTTGTTTTCTGAATGAAAATCCCAAACAAAATAATGGCCGCCATGTTGTTTCTTTTTCCTTTTTTTATGTCGATTTATATGCGTGATACGGTTATATGTATCATATAAGGGACACCATTATTTTGCTTAAAAAACTATCATATACTATTTATATATGACCAGTGTTGTGTAATAACATCGATTTGTTAATAAATCGACAACTGTAAAGCATATTTCTGGCCAGGGAGCAAAAAAATCAGTAATCACGATGGGACTATTTATGCGGAGTCTGCATCACAACATATCCCGCCTTACCCAAGATTTATAAGTGAAGACACGGGTTGGATGGGGTAGGATAATTAATAGGCCGCAAACGTGATGTTCCTTATGGAATTACTGTACATCGATCTTTTACTGTGACACCGGTATTGACTAAACCTAAACCCGACAATATACTGAGTATATCACTGTCATCATTCTGCATCTGCATGATACAATGTCCGTCGAACTTGACGATTACAACACGGGTTGGTTGCATATGAATTAAATAATAATGAAAGATAAACTAAATAATAAATTAAAAGAAAGGAAATAAATAAAAGTGATTATTTGTATTGATGATTATAGCGCTTTAAGTTTTTTTTTTTTTTTTTCAGGAACTTTTGGATTTTTGAAGAAGGTAAGGTTTCTTAAAACAGGTGGGGGCGCTTTTATTAAGGAAGGCGCTACTAATAGAGGAAATACGGTATGTCACATCCAGTTTTGGGCACTTGTTCTGAATCTCGTCTTCTATTGGTGAGATATTGATCCAACTGCATCAGGCCAGAAAAAAAAATACCTGTGTTTCTGGTTACCCGACCGTCCCTATTTTTTGGCGCCGACTCTACAGTTTTTTATCCAAAAAAAAAAAAAAAAGTACAAAAAAGCTGGGTACGAAACGGTAATGTACGAAAAGATTTGAGTACGAAACATGCGTTAAAACATGCCCGCCTCCATGGTGCACTGCGCGTCCGTTTTAGCTATAAGTATTGGAAAATGCAGCCATGGTACAGAGCAGAAGTTATGAAAAACATTATTCATGACATGCTGCCAGCAGATTTGTTCTTCCAATACCATGCACCCAGCCTCAGGAAAATTATAAAATTCAATCGTATGTAAACTCGTAATGGAAGAAAATATGTGTTTATTCAAAACAAACAAGTTAAGAAGATATCATGAGGTTGTTTACCTTCTCTCCTTGCAAAATCACTACAAATTAAATACTTGACGAAGTTAAAGATACATTTAATATCATCCAAACCACATGGGCAAAAAAAAAAAGAAAAGAAAAAATTTACCGACCTACCTACCCTAATTTTTTCAGCTGAGTAACCAGAAACACAGGTATTTTTTTTTCTGGCCTCAGTATGTTCCTCTAGTAATAATTGACCTGAATTGATGAACTAACATTTGTAACAATTCTTTGAAATAAAGGTCACATCTGGTTATGTGTGCAAGTTCTGAATCTCGTGTTCTATTGGCAGGATAATAATCAAACTGCGTCAGTTAGTTCCTCTTATTGATCTGATATGGTGAATCAATTCTTTCTTTTTTTTTCTGATATGGTGAATCAATTCTTTCTTTTTTTTTTATACCCCCACGCAGTGGGGGGAATGGGTATACTAGAATCACCTTGTCCGTCCGTCCGTCCATAGATGTAATTCTTGTCCGGGCTATTTCTAAAATAACTTGTTTTTAGAATTTTGCGAAACTTGCTAGGAAGTATCAATATCAAATGGACATGCACATACTGTGATGATATTCCGGTTTGATTATGACGTTCCATTTTTTTCCACAGAGTTATGGCCCTTTGTACTTCAAATATCTGTCCGTAGACACACCAATAACTCCTTCTTAGAATTTCGTGAAACTTGCTACAAGGCATCAATATATACATATACTGAAAGGAAAAAGAAACGCATAATGGGTATTTTCGCTATATATTGTATGTTGAATATGCTACTGCTAATCGAATGGCACAGGGCGACATAATAATAATAATAATTAGGCCTGTCCTTTCGGAAAGAAGGTTTAAACAGCACCGAACACACCAATAGTTACCCCTTTAAAGTTTCATTATCGACAGAATGCACATTTGGCTCAAGCAGGTGAGCAAACTTAGGCTTTAAACATTACAATCTCTTAACATTAAACACAATTATACTGAAATGGCTTGACTTTTTGAAGCGAAACTTCAACATTTATGAATTTCGTGTAACAAAGTATACTTTGATTAAAATTTCTACTACATGACAGGGTTGTCCTTTCTGTTATTAGTTGTAGCCCCTTTTTGAACAAAAAACATTGAGATATAGCTGGAATATTACGTGGAATTATGTGTGTATAATAGTGTAGTATAGGCGTTTTTTTGATTATGCGTTTCTTTTTCCTTTCAGTATATATATATATATATATAAACTCCTTGTTAGAATTTAGCAAAACTTGCTAGGAAGTATCAATATCAAGTGGAGATGTGCATACTGTCATGGCGTTACGATTCAATAATTTTCCACTGAGTTTAAAGGCCCTTTGTAGTTCTAATATCTGTCCGTAGGCGCAATTCTTGTCCGGACTATTTCTCAATAACAGGCCTGCCAAATCTCTGGATAAAAATAAAATCCTGATTTTCCAGATTTTTCAGTCGCTCTCCGGATTTAAGTGTAAAATCTCCGGATTTTTCATCAAAACAAAATGTTCATGATCTAACAACTATATTTTCACAGTTTGTCAGCTATTTTCCGAAGTGGTCCTGTTACGCTCCTTACTGTAGTCAGAGGAGTATTTGCAAACGGGGGTCATCCGTGTAATGCACTGACTGAACATGCAGTTTACACCTAAGGGCATAGTGACAAAATTCAATAACAGCAATATATCTGTGACTTCTTTAATTGGCCAAGCTAACTGAAATCGCAAGTGTGAGGAACTAGCAACACACGCGAACACACACTTAGGGTACAAGTTCTGAATCTCAGTTTCTATTGGTGGGGTATTGACAAAACTGCATGGATATATTCTTTTTATTCACCTGACATGGTAAACCAATTCTTGTATGGCTGGGATGTACTTTGTCTGAAATATAGGTCATGTCATGTTAATGGTACAACCTCTATATCTTACTTTCTGTACACGATCTATTGACAAAACTGCATCATTTTGTACTTCTTTTTGACATGAAATGTTATTGTGGAGGCTAAAAATCACATGTAAGCCATGGCCATCTAGTTTATAATTTAAATTTGTTGTTTTAAGCTTGGCTTTAAATAACATAAACAATATTTTAAATGATGTCATAAGTAAATGATTAACGGACATGATGTCATGGCGACGCGAGAGGTATAGAATGAAATATAATAGCTTCTCAATAGCCAATCAGCATTGAGTATGTTAATCATTGAGTATGTTAATAAATCACCATAGATATTGCTTTTAAAAAGATTTAACCTATTTTTAGCAGGATTTATGATTTTTCATCTAATTTATGTCAGTCTTTGAAATATCACATATTTTTTTATACACTTAAATATGCAATAGATTTTAAAACAGAAATTGTTTTCTCTTTGAATTCAACAAAAGTTAGCAAGAAATCAAGATAGTACAGGTAGGTAAGTTGACTAATTTTAGTCCATTATAAGTTGTTCAGTGAAAAGCTAAAAAGATTTATTTTGAGTGATAACGTTCATGGTTTATACACTACCTTAACTGTTACTAAACTATATCATGTTTGTTTTACATGAAAGCATAACCAATAGCCTTTTATCACAGTATCCAGCCTGGACAGTCGACCAATAAAGGCACTGTTAGCACCAGTACCAGTACCTCAAACAGCAATACATCTGGCAGCAACAAGACACTAGTTAGATTCCACATATTGCTTTCTCCAGAATTCAACTTGGAGAAAAATGACAAAGTATTACTCAGGATAGGAGCAGAGGAACTAGGAGGATGGAACTGCATGGATCGCATTTTACAATGTGCTGGGTGAGGCAATAAATTTTTCTTTTAAGATTTTTCTACCTTTTTGAAACTGGGGCCAGGTGAATTTGGGAAAAAAGCGCCTAAAACCTACAAATTGGGAAAATAATAAAATACACTGTTAAAAAGAATTAAAGCTATCAATTTTTATTCTCATATATAAACTCGTGATTTTATTCCAATTGCATTTTCCTTTCTTCTGAGACTTGAGAGTTTTCAAGAGTTGTGGTAACTGTGGGGGTAACAGGCGACAGCACGCCGATTGTTCGTCTGCAGTTAGACTGTCATTTACACAAATTGTATTGATCAAGGACTTTCCAAAGTTTGTTAATTTGGAACATCGTGCGGCCGAATGTATTGTTATTTTATTTTATTTTTTAAAAATATTTGCTGTTATGACTCGCCATCGCAATATGCGGAATACTTTCTAAAAAAATATTTGGGAATTATTTGAATTGTTCCAAAATTTAATCGAAAGTTAACACAATCTTCTAGGGACAACGGTAATCGAAAAGGAACCATGCGCATGCAATAATTACACCCTAGAGGGGTAAGTTGAATTGAAATTTTGACATTAGAGAAAAGCATGTGCTTCTGATTCTACAATCGGTCATATTTGATAAACAGCTTTGACATTTTTCGCTGCTGGATATTGGGAATTTCTCTCTATTTTATGCGAATTTTAGTCTTGAAATTGGGTAAATACAAGGTCATTTTCAATTGGGATGGGGTCGATATTCGGCCTCAAAATTGGGCTGGATATTTCCTGAATATACTCATATTCTCAGTGAATAATTTTTTGATAGATATATAAAAATAGAATATAATGTCATCCCATATTGATAAATTTTATATAATGGTTTGTCTTATATTCGCGAATTACTTGGCAAAAATTTATTTTCATGTTAATCAGTTCAGGTCCAAAAAATATGTAAACAATCATTTTAGCTCACCTTAGCCAGCTTAGAGGTGAGCTATTGAGAGCATTGTTTGTTTGATGTCCGTCCCTCGACCATCTGTCGTACTTCGTTGCCTGTCCATCTTCATCGTTAACATTAGCTTCAAACAACTTTTCCTAAGAAACTGCTTGGTTAATTTACCAAACTTTACATGAATGATCAATGCTTTTCGAATTTGTTAAAATAAGTTGAACGTGACATCCAATTTGGCTGCAATTACCATATAAGGTTGAAACCTTAAAAAACCTTCTTCTTAAAAACCAATGAACACATTTCAACAGTTTTTAGCTGTAATGACCAAAGGCCAACAGGGCAAGTTTACATCCAAAAAAGATGTAAACAATCATTTAAGCTCACCTTAGCCAGCTCAGAGGTGAGCTATTGAGAGCATTGTTTGTTTGACGTCCGTCCGTCGACCATCTGTCGTACTTCGTTGCCTGTCCGTCTTCATCGTTAACATTAGCTTCAAACAACTTTTCCTCAGAAACTGCTTCAGGTTAATTTTTACCAAACTTTACATGAATGATCAGTGCTTTTCGAATTTGTTAAAATCAGTTCAACGTGACATCCAAGATGGGTGCAATTACCATATAAGGTTGAAACCTTAAAAAACCTTCTTCTTAAAAACCAATGAACACATTTCAACAGTTTTTAGCTGTAATGACCAAAGGGCAACAGGGCATATGAGATAGTGTGTTGTCCATCTGTGTTGGCTTGGTCATTGGTTTCGGTGTTAGCAGCACTTTGTCTGAAACTGTTAATTTTGGCAGAAGTAAGAATAATGACAGTTTCAAAACAACCGCCATTACTGAAGAAAAAAATATCCCAAACCTTAAAAAATCTTATTCTCTAGGACCCTGGTTTTAACCTTCTTTTTTTTTTTAGAGCACCTGAGCCAAAGGCTGTGAGCTATTCACTGTGACCACTTTTGTCCAACGTTCATCCGTTGTCTGTCGTCCGTCCGTTAACTGTTGCTTAAAATGACTTTCCTTATAAATCAATTGGCCAATTTTGACTACAGGGACTTTTATCGGTTCTGGGCCAAAAAGGGAGGACTTTTGTCAAAATTACGAAATAAGTTGGTCCAGTAAAAATGCATAATTGTACTGCATCTCAGGAAACACATGCTGAGCATCTTTTGTTTCTTGATTAATTGACCAAGATTAATATGTGATAGTCTGTCGTCATAAGCTGTCAGTTGTGGACACAACTGTCTTTGACCTGCCATGTGACTTAAATCAGACAGTGTTAGCTCCGCTACTTATAATTGCCTTTCAACCAGTTTAGTTTGATTGAGTGACATGTATATTTAATTATCATGTAAAATAATTTGCAATGAAATTATCATGGTGCATAGATAATCAAGTGTTGTTTTTATGTGTTTTATAACTTTCTTTTTTTCTTCTGATACTGATTGACCTTAAAAAATCTTCTACTGAAGAAACGCTGAAAAGATTTCGACATACTTTTCTTCTTTATAAATGATGGCCAATGCTTATACTATCAATTTTTTTCAAAAGAAGTCCCTGGTCAAAAACGACTGCCCCGCTGGTCCAAAGTTTGTATATGGAGATTTTGCTATTACTAAACATGGAAAAACGGTTTCCGCTATTACTTTTGTAAGGAATAAGACATTGCAACAAAATTAGAAATACTAATAATGTAAAGGAAGCTTAGGATTGCATTTGAGGTCACTGGGATCAAGGTCAAGGTGGATATTAAAATGGGAAAATGGTTTCCACTCAATAACTTTTGTTAGGAATGAGAAGGAAAGGAAGCTTTGTATTATATATGCGGTCACTGGGGTCAAGGTCAAGCTCACTGTTACTAAAATAAGAAAGAGGTTTCCACTCAATAACTTTTGTTAGGAATGAGATATTGCAATGAAACTTGATATGTAGGTATCTTATATGGAAAGTAAGCTTAGGTTTGAATTTGAGGTCACTGGAGTCAAGGTCAAGGTCACTGTTACTAAAATAGAAAAATGATTTCCACTTAATAACTTGTTAGGAAGGAGAATTGCAACTAGACTTGCTGTGTTGATGTTTTTGTTGTAGCTTACTAGGGTCTCTGTCACTGTTACTAAAAATTGAAAAATGGTATCCGCCCATTTATTTAATTTAAGAAAAAGATATTGGAAAGAAACTTGCTGTGTAGGTAGCTAACAGTACAGCTCATGCGAAACCCACACTTTACTCTTTCACGCCATATGAGGAATGTACAAATCGCGTACTTATGCGGAGTTTGGACAATAAAACTACTCGGCGTGGGAATAAGCTACGCAAAAAGCTCTCGGCGTAATTACGCCACGATACTTCGCGTAGACAAACTCAGAGTTCGCCGAGTCAAAACTGCACAGGTAAAAGGTGCAACTTTTTCTAATTGCGGTCATTTTAATGCATAATTATTCAACAACTTTAGAAAAAATCGAAGCAGAAGTCAATTTTACTTTTGTTTTGGAAAAGTGGATGTGGTAAAATTCGAATGCCGGGATTATGTATACTGGGTCACAACAGTTTAATGGCGGTTCCTATTACCGGCTTTGCGGCGAATGAACATAAAATTCACTCTGTAATTATTATACTGAAAATTATAATTATATTTTTAAATAATCGTAATTTGTAACAAATTGTTACTATTCTGCTGTTTATTATTAATACATCGATGGGTTCTTTAGTCAGAAAAAAATTGTAACGAATTCTGAGTCATAAACCGTTATTAGTGCCGCCTTGTTACATGGCCAAGGATTATGGGTATTTATGTCGGTTGAAGAAGAAATGTCTTTTGGACAACAGAACAAACACAACTTGATTAAATGCATTAAAAGTTTGAAATACGTATTTGTTTTTCGAAATTTATTCTTTGTATTTATCAGTCGTGTCAACACACTCAACGTCTCATTGTTTGGCGATTGGCTTTTTCAAGCACGCTGTCGAAAAATTTCCTCCGAAAAGTTGTCGGAAAATTCAGATTTTTTCCAATAATAAATCACCACAGGTGTGTACTCATGGTTAATTGGATTCTACGCGGAGTAACTCGGAGTGTGATCAGTCCAAACACTGACTAGGCGTAGATTCGCGCGGCACTCGATACGACCAAACTTGGCGAATGGAGTAAAGTGTGGGTTTCGCGTGAGCTGTACTGTATATGGAAAAGAAGTTTGGGATTGCATTTGAGGTCCTGAGGTCAAGGTCAATGTTGCTGTTACTAAAATAGTAAAACGGTTTCTTGGCAATAACTTTAGTTAGGAATGAGTTGAAACAGAACTTGCTGTGTAGTTAGCTTATATGGAAAGGAAGCTTGGTATTGCATTTGATGTCACTGGGATCAAGGTCACTGTTACTAAAATAGAAAAATGATTTCTGCTCAGTAAATTAAGTTAGGAATGAAGTATTGCAATGAAACTTGCTGTGTAGGTAGCTTATATAGTAAAGAAGCTTGGGATTGCATTTGTTTTCAGTTTGAAAATGAGCTTAACTGACCTATTCAGAGTTATGACCTTTGATAATAGAGATCCTGAAATGAGGTAATCTTCTTCACCATGCAATTCTTCATCCAATCTTATGAATTTATTTTATCATACTTTCTGTATTTTGTGTTTTAAACAAATTAGGAAAGTGACAGAAGATGACTATCTGGAAATGCAGCTTGACATCAATATGGATAGTTACATGGTTGACAGAAATTTTCCATACAAGTACTGTATCGTGCGCAATGGGAAATATTTTTGGGAAAACTATTTTGACAGGAACAAGAGGTCAAAATTTGACAACAGGAGACTGTTCATACCATATGAGATGAGAAAACGAGGTAAGAATATGTATTACTGATATTTTATTTTATAATATTTGAACTAATAACTCGGATTTTAGCAGATTTTAGCAGATTTTCTGATTTTGTCATGAAATTAAGACATAAATTGACATTGTGATTGCAAAAGCGAAACCAGAGACAGCTAGAAACATGTTTATCGTATCACATGTTTGCTTGGTTGCTAGGCTGCATGCAAACTGTGGTACACCTATTGATACAGTGAACAAATTGGCAGAGCTTTTTTTCGGAAAAATGGGAAGAGGCCCAGGCCCTTCAACTGGGGAAAAAAAGCGTGATTTTCAAGTTAAAGGGGAAAACATAATGCGATTTCAAGATATAGAGGGAACAGTGTATTATGCAGAAATTGAAGATCTGGGTGTACAAATATTCAAAAGAGGTACATTTTAGATAAAACGGTCTTCTATAAATGTCCCTGGTGAAAATATTCCTCTGGTATTCCAGTGAATTTCCAGTGGAATTCCAGTGGACATCCACTGGAATACCAGTGGACATCCACTGGAATAATCAAGCGGTATTTCTCTGGAATTCCAGTGGTATTCCAGTGGAATACCAGTGGTATTCCAGTGGTATTTCCACTGGAATAATCAAGCGGTATTTCACTTATTCCACTGGAATAATCAAGCGGTATTTCACTTATTCCAGTGGAAATACCAGTGGAATTCCACTGGTATTCCACTGGAATAAATGAAATACCGCTTGATTATTCCAGTGGAAATTTTTCCACTGGTATTCCACTGGAATAAATGAAATACCGCTTGATTATTCCAGTGGAAATACCAGTGGTATTTCCACTGGAATAATCAAGCGGTATTTCACTTATTCCAGTGGAATTCCACTGGTATTTCCAGTGGAATAAGTGGAATACCGCTTGATTATTCCAGTGGTAATACCACTGGAATACCACTGGTATACCAGTGGTATACCACTGGAATACCACTGGTTGGAATACCACTGGAATAATCTAGTGGAATTGCCCTGATATCCAGTGGTAATTAAACCACTGGAATAATCTAGTGTTCCAGAGACAATACATATATGTAATAAAATAATATATAATCTTGTGGAAATACACAACTTGAAGCAAAAAAATTCTATCTGTTGATATTGACTGAGGGATTTAACAGAGCACCAACACCTAAAAAGGTCATCTGGCATATCATGATTAAAACAGATGTTCACTCTCCACTATAACAGTATATTGTGGGAGACACATTTGTTGGTATTAATTGTTAGTATCACCTAAAAGGGTCCCCTATGAACAAAAAAAAAAGATAAATGGATTGGGGTGGGGAGAAATACCCCTTTAAGTAATGGTTGCTGTTGAATAAGAATAGGTGCACGTATGGATTTGACAGACAAGCCTATATACCATATATGTTTACGTACCCGTAGTAGGATTCGATAACATTTAGGACAATTTAAATTGGAGGACAGACAGCAGACAACACCCTATCGCATAAGCTCCTGCAATAATCTCTGGCCTGTGGCCATTAGAGCTATATAGCTAATTAAATATAACTCCTTTTTTAAATGAGGTATACATTTAAATTTATTAAATTCTGACACACGGTAAAAACAGCAGTCCATGGCCGTAAAGTGTCTCCAAACAACCTTCCTTGGTGATCAGTTTGGTATAGGGCCAGGTTTTTTTTCTTTGATCAGCTCGTCCTGCCCCATCTGCACATATGCTGTTTTTGGCCTCTCCAAGAAACTGAAATCTAAAAAAAGTTTTTCATAAGACATGTGTTTTTTAAGTATAAAACTGCTGACTTAAATAAAGCTTTAAATTGTTTTTAAGAAAACCTTTAAAAAGTTGTTTTTTCCGAGATTAAGAATTGAATTGAATGTTGTTTAACGGCTCATCAACACAGTATAGGTTATATAGAGCCGCCCCAGAGAGAGGGGAAGGATACATAGGAATCTGGGAACTGTGCCCTACTCTTATTATCGAATAGATTCCTATGGTTCTTTAACGTGCTCGGAGGATAGACCGATACACGGGACCGCCCGGTTTACGTCCCCATCCGACGGACGAGGCTAAGGGAAAGTGTCTTGCCCAAGAACACACCGACGAAACTCAGTGGCACCACGGAGGATTGAACCCGGGGTCTCCGGTTACAAATCCGCCGCGCTACCGACTGCGCCACGCCAGCCCTCCAAAGATTAAGAGCTAGACCCTTTTGTGTATAACTGCATGGTGCAAGTGTCTACAGTAAGACGATGCCATAGGGCGGGTGTTCAGGGCCATTTTACCATCATGTTTTGTATGTGCTTTCAACGTAACACTTTTTTAAGCTGCAGTGTTTTTGTTTGGACTATATATACATAATCTTGCGTTCTTCTAACAGCAAGCATTTAGAAGTTTTTTTTGTTTTTTTAACCAATACCAATTTTTTAATAGAAAACAATTATTATACCTTCATACTTTGGTCAGGCAGAAGGTACAAAGACGGAGAAGTATTCTGGTCCATGGATTTATCTTTCTGCGTCTTCATTTTTGCAGCATTCTTGTTAAGGTTTTCCAGCCTATCGAAATATATAAATGCAACCAAAATGTATATATATCAAAATAAAATGTAAACATAAACTTTTAGAAAGACCGAGTTGAACGTCATCGGCAAAATGGCATTTGAAACTGTATCAAATCATTTTCTTTAAAATCCGGATTAATATATGATTATATGGATACACTTCTTTGTTTTACAAGATATCTCATTCTGAATCTGTTTTGTTTTGACTGGAAACGGGCAACCGGAAGCCGCTGCGAAACGACCGAAAGCCGCTGCGAGACGACCGAAAGCCGGTCTACAATTCAAAACTCAAGTCGCAGTTCTAAATCCATTAGATTTGATGCTTGTAAACCAAACAGTTTACACAAATTGTCAAACAGTTTACACAAATTGTTTAATTCATAAAAGTATGCATTTAATTAATCGTAAAGAACTGTTTTTCTTCAAATTTACGATCGCCGTACATTCGCGAAAACTGATGACGTCATTTTCAGCATACGATTTCCTCCATCTTAAAAAGGAATTGATGAGTTCGTGTTTCGTGGAAGAATATATATCTACTGATTAACTTGTTTATATGCATGATATATGATTAGTGTACGCTCCAAAATACTTACGGATGTTGTTTTTTCTGCTTTCGCGGTCATGCAGTGTCTGTCTAGATATGCAGCGTTCTTTTTTTAAACTGTGACGTCACGTAATTTTCACACGTCGTTATAACCGTTATAATTCCGTTCACGCGGGTGGCGTTCTATTGAATAAACCTTGCTGTTTCTTAACTTTCTAGACCTGAATCACCGACAATAACATGTGTTTTCCACACCAAACAATATCATTAAATCATTTTAATTTCTCGCTCAATATCAGTTTAAAAGGGACACACGGAAATCTTGATATATTTTTCATTTTTAGTTACGAAATAATTGTTTTAAAACAGTAACTGTTCATGGTTTTTTATCCAAAATCGTTGTAAACAGCAGAAACGCCAATGCAGCCCAAATCCAAAATTTCGCTAGAATTCCAGTGTCACTGGAATGAGGGTTTCCCCCCAGCGCCTTAATTAAGCACCGCGGTGGTTGGATTAGCGCTGTCCTTTAAAATTAGCGCGGTCTTTTAAATATCAATTTTGCTTATTGGTACAAAATAAAGCCTCACAGAGCCCCTCTATCATGAAATACACCTCTCCAAATAACAAGATTTGACAGTCAGTCTGTCTCTCGCTTCTGGGGTGTTAGGAAGTATCGTCATATTTGCGGCCCTGGAATGTTTTGCGTGAAAACGCGAACTTTTTTAATACACTCAAAGCACTCGTTTATTAATGCGATTATATGAGGTATTCAGTGTAATTCATTGATAAAGTATGAAATTTAACTTATATGGATATGCATCTTTCCCCAAAAGCGTTACAATATTAGCGATATGCTTCTTTTTTCCAAACAATCGTAAATTATAACAATGAGCGGCCCTGGATTATTTGCGAGAAAATGCGATTTTTTTTAATAGACTCGAAGAATTCGTTTATTAATGCGTTTGGATGAGGTATTCAGTGTATTTCATTGATAAAGAATGAAATTAAACATATATGGATGTGCAGCTTTCCCAAAAAAGCGTTACAGAACTTAGCGATATATGCTTCTTTTTTCATATGTCACCGGTTTTCGCGATCCCAAAAAGGGAACTATATTTAGTTCTGAATGTTTAATTGATATACAGGCCTTACACTACTGCATAAATGTTCAAAAATACACTAAGTGGACTTAAATGTTGGGCAAGCAGGGGCATAGCTAGTCCTCTATTCATGTGGATTCATAATTGTGCTGGGGGGATCCGGGGGCATGCCCCTCCGGAAAATTTTGAAAACAATGAATTGAATTGAATTGGGGTTTTAAGGCCCACCAACACATTACAGGTTATATGGCGCCTAACAGGCATGAACATGCCAGGCTCATCTTCCATGTACATCGAGATAAAATATGGAAAATGGGCCTATGAACCTTCTCACCCTGAACTGCAGAGTTGCTGCAAATTCTATCGTAAAAACTCCATTTACGCTGGAGCCACGTTTATTGTTTTTCTGCCACTGCTCTTAGTGATGTGAGCGAGATGGCACCTGAAACAATGCAGGGGTCATGATGAAGACCTTTAATGAGCATGAACAAAAAATGACAAAATGAATATGAATGGGGGGGTCCTACACCTCTGCATGTGACGGTGTGTTTGCAGTGGTTGTATTCTACCCCGGCAACCACACGGGGATTGAAAACAATGGTGCAATCTGGTGCATTCTGAGGTGCTTTTGTCAGAATCATGTGGATTCAGCCGCGTACTCGCGTATAGGCAGCTACCTGCCTGGCAAGGCAATTGCCTTTTGAAAATATGCTTGCTCTGACGCTGAGAGTGGATTTTAAAAATATTTCCAAAAAACATTTTTGAAACAGTCAAAACTGAGAGTGCATTCTAATTAAAATAAGGCATTCATTTTACAACTAAAACCATCTCAGAGCAGATGGTGTATCTTAGAATTAATTAAAAAAAGGAAGGGTGGGGAACAGCCTGCCAGCGCCTGAAAAAAATCCTGGGGAGAACCCTGTGAGGCCCGCTGGAATTTCAGTTCACGTACTTGGATATGGTCCACTGGAATTCCATTGTCACTGGAAAAAGGTCCACCGGAATTCCAGTGTCGGTCCACTGGAATCAAGTATTCCAGTGGAATTCCACTGTTGACATTTTATTCCAGTGGAATTCCATAGTTCACTGGAATATGGTCCAATGGAATTCCAGTGTCACTGGAATATGGTCCACGGAATTCCAGTGTCGGTCCACTGGAATCAAGGTATTCCAGTGGAATTCCACTGTTGACATTTTATTCCAGTGGAATTCGAGACCTTTTTTCACCAGGGGTATCCCAAACATTATAATGTTGAGAAAGAGGAGCAAAAATAAAAAAAAAAAAAAAATTCTCAGCCAAAGAGGGGAAAAAAGTAGTCTTGTTTTGCTTGGGGAAGGGCCAAATATCAGTCCCTGTTTATGAAGGAAAAAAATCCCTGATTGGTAACTTCATGAACACTTGCACCTTAAATCAGTCGGTTTGTGTTCAGTAACACTGTTTTGTCTCACAGCAAAATGTCAGGGCAAAAAGACATACAAGAATTATTTATGAAAACGGTGTAGAAACCAGGAGGGAATCATAGATGAGGGAAAGAGAGAGAAAAAGTGAAAAGACAGATGGAAAAGGGAGAAGTCGAACAGAAAGAGTCCCAACCAAAGTAAACATAAAACGAAAGTTACAATAAAAAAAAAGAATAAATAAAAAAAAAAAGTATTTGTTTACCTCAGATTGACCAAAAGGTATCATTTTACCTGCATTATCAAAGGCCGAGTACAAAATTAGTAAGGGCGAGTGGCTTTTTCCAATTACTAGTCCTACAGGGCGAGGGGGTTTTGAAATAATATTACACCCTAGAATTATATAAGGATCATAAAGTTTTAATACACTAACTTTGTACGGGCTAATTCTCCTGAAAGCTTGGTGGATTTCAACGAAACTTGGCAGGGATGATCAGTACCTGAAGCCTTGTTGCACATATCTTAACCGTGTTTTTGTTGAATGATGTTTGACTCAGTTATTGCCCTTATACACATACTTTGTTTCGACTATTTTTCCTGAACTCCTGGCTGGATTGCAGTGAAACTTGACAGGAATGATCAGTACCAAGCCTAGTTGTGCATATTGTTGTCATGTTCCAGTTGAATGATTTTTGTTGGAGTTGTGGCTCTTTAAAGTTTTTAATACACAAACTTTGTCTGGACTAGTTCTCCACAACCACTGGTCGGGTTTCATCGAAACTTGGTTACAGCTATTGTCGTGTTCTGGTTGAATGATTTTTAGTGGAGTAAAATAATTTTTGTAGTATTATCAAGTGGCCCTTTAAAGATTTTAATACACTAAGGTTTAATACACTAACTTTGTACAGACAAGTTCACATGAACCCCTGGCCGGATGATCAATACGAAGCCTAGTTTTGCATATCATCGCTGTGTTTCGGTTGAATGATTTTTGGCCCCAAAGGAGTTATGGCCCCTTATACACAAACTTTATCGGGACTATTTTTCCTGATGCCCTGGCTGGATTTCAGTGAAACAGGAATGATCAGTATCAAGCCTAGTTGCGGTTATTGTTGTGTTCTCCATCAAAGACTCCATATAGCAAGTAGAGCAATACAGGCCCTCTTGGTCCTCTTGTAAGTATCATGGCACGATTGTGTATTTATACAAAGCGCACTTTTCAAATAACTCAACTTCCACAACACACACAACATTTATATTGTGCTAGGTCAAATCCGTTAATCTGTCAGATTCTGTTAGACGACATAACATATCCCAAGTACGGTGTCCAGGTACTAATTATACACATATTTCATATTTCTAGTTCTATTTAACAGTTAAATCTGTTAATTCATTTAACAGATTCATCATTGTTTAAACAGAGATCTATACAAAAGGTGTAATCTGCTATACAAATTACTATATTATAGCTGATACTCGTCACCACAATTAGTCGTGTCCGGCGTATTCGTTAAATCGTGCATATCATTTACGTGTATATAAATGATGATGAAACTAGCCTAGTGTCGTTATATTTAACCCTTCCAGAGTTGATATTTTATTCCTCCTTTAACATTAGATAAATCCTGAACGCTGCGACTACCATACTGTTACAATATCAATGAAGCTCGGACAAGTTCGAAAACCAGCCAGATCAGACCAGTAATACTCGAGTAATAGCCCTTGATTTTCTTAATATGCAGTCTCTCAGTCTGTCTGTCCGTAATAGTTGCCATTCCTAAACGAAAGGTTTACAGAAAGGCCTCGGATTTTGGCATACGCATATCTTGTCCAAATGTGAATGAATTTGATTCTAATTTTGTATGGTAATTTAGGGACTCGATTCACAATATATACAAAAGGAGTTTTGCCCTCCTACTTATAGGGGCCCCTCTACAGCGGTACAATTTGGAAAACTTGCATTAATTTACTGTTAAGAGTTTCGGGCTTGTGATGTTAACTCCTTCTATACCCTCTGAGATTTCAAGTTCATATGTATTTTGGCTCCAATCGATGGGTGAGGGCTGGCTTGGATTTGTAACCGGAGGCCCCGGGTTCAATCCTCCATGGGCCACTGAGTTTCGTCGTCGTGTTCTTGGGCAAGACACTCCCCTTAGCTTCGTATCTTGGGAAACTTGCAGTAATTTACTAATACAGTTTCAGCCTTGTGACCCTAACTTCTTCAGTTCCCTTTAAGAAATTAAGTTCATGTGTGGTGTATTTTTTAGTTAAGGATGTGTAGATGCGCAACAAGTTTTCATATTTTGGCTCCAATCGATGGGTGAGGGCTGGCTTGTATTTGTAACCGGAGACCCCGGGTTCAATCCTCCGTGGGCCACTGAATTTCGTCGTCGTGTTCTTGGGTTTAGAGGGTAATCCTGTAAAAAAACAACAAAAAATAACATATCTTGTCCAAATGGGAATGCATTTGATTCTAACTTGGAATGGTCATCTAGGTACTCGAGGCACAACATATATAAAAAGGGACTGGACCTCCTGCATAAAGCAGTACAACTTGGGTAACTTGCAGTAAGTTACTATTACAGAGTTTCCGCCTTGTGACGCCAACTATCTCTATACCCTTTGAGATTTCAACTTCATGTACATGGTGTATTTCTTAGTTAAGGATGTTTAGTTGCACAATAACTTTTTGTATTTTGGCTCCATCCACCGCTGGGGCCGCTCCCTAACCGCAGACTCCATACAGCCAATGGAGTGATACAGGCTGTCTTGGGCCTCTTGTTACATGATTTGTTGCCAGTTGAAGTTTTTGACATTATTTTTGTGTCGCCTTTTTGAACAGTCCGTCACGTAAACTTAACATTGGCTATAACTTTTATCATTTCTTCATGTTTCTTCACCAAACTTTCAGTATATCTCATTATAACAACATCGACATGATCTTACTAAAATATAAAGAACAAGGTCACACTGAAGGTCATTATATCGGTTAAATACTTTTTTTTTTCTTCACGAAAACTTAACGTTGCCTATAACTTTCTCATTTCTTGATATTTCTTCATCCAACTCTCAGTATATACTCATCATGACAACGTCATGCTATACTAAAATATAAAGGTCAAGTTCACACTGAAGGTCATTATTTGGGTTAAATATTCATTTTTTTTCTTCACAAAAACTTAACTTTAGCTATAACTTTCTCATTTCTTGATATATCTTCATCAAACTTTCAATATATACTTATCATGACAACATCGACATGACCATGCTAAGATATAAAGGTCAAGGCACGTGTTCTGCTAGTTTTATATAACATACAGTGCAAATTCATTTTCCTACAAATCAGTTTCATATATTTCTGATGATTCAGTGTCATCTGAATGTGATCATAAAGGAAAATCATATTGGTGCAATAGGTGCAGGAGTTGAAGGGGCAGAGTCAGGGTGTATATTTGTCAAGTTCTAGTTAAAGATGAATTGGCCACCCTTTTTGTAGTACAGTCGATTTCGGTTATTTGCATAGCCCATTTGTCAAGAAAATATATGCGATTAACCGTAGTATTCGAATAGCCGAAATTGAACATTTTGTACATGTAGCGGTGCACGTTTCTACTTTCGTTTTACTGTTCTGTTAATACTTACACAGAAACATCATAAAAGCGAATTAATTCTATGTAAGATGTTTGATAGGATCTATACAAAAGGTGTAATCTGCAATACAAATTACTATATTCATTTTGTGCATATTCGTTTTGTGTTTACTGTTATTTGATAGATTTTATGCAATATTTATTCGTGTATATGTTTACTTTCAACCTGCGTCGTTTTGCTATGGTTTGGTCGTGTGAATTACACAGCCATGATAATAACACAAAAGCTTATTTTATTTTCATTTATTAAGTAACCTCTATGTATTATCAATTAACAAATTTAACTCTTAAACATCATATGAACATTTCTTGATAGTCCCATAGAAACATATGTTTAAAACCGCTACTATGTTGTATGTAAAAATAAGTATTGTTTGTATGACGTAGATACTACTTTTATCACTGCGTGACTGCACGGGGAAATGAGGTTAATCTGAATTGCATAGCTGCACGACTATTGTCAGATAATTGATAAATACATTTACCTGTGGATTAATTTAACTGTTCAAAGTTTTCTACGTCATCAAATAAAATGTTATTCTTGCTTTTCACAGATATTACAATGTGTGAATTGTAAATATCTATTGTTGTATATTGATTTCGGTTTAAATAAACATGTTTATGTTTATGTCAATGAAACAAAACATGGCCAGGGAACTTTAACATTGTAAATGTTGTTTGTTTAAATGAGTGTTTTTGGTTGACTGTTTTCTGTGAAAGCTACATTTCTGTTTGACTTTTATATCCAGTTTTATATTTAAATTTTGATTATCTCAGACTATTATTTCTAAAGATATAGTTTGTTGAATATTTTTCTCCGATGAATTTGCTTGATTATTTCAGAAATCTGGCATCAGTTTGATGGAATTGTTTTTCAACAATCCACTGAAAACTTTGTAATGCGAAGAATAAACAAATTTAGAAAAGGACATGACCGTGAATTAGATGCAGAAATATTTGCTGGGGTATTTTGTCCCAAGTGGTTCAAGCCAGGTGTAGTTGATGCACATTCAATAGGAACAATACAGGAGTCTATAGGGATGCTGGAGTGTTTGATGAATGGCCTACGAAAAGTTTACTATGCTGATGCTGGTTGCTGGAAGGATGAGGACACCTTCAAAAGCAGGGTAGAACCTTTATCTTTTAATCTGAATAATTAAGAAATAAAATGTTCATCATCTTTGAAAAATATGTACTCAGTGTGGCGAAAACCACGTGACATTTTTATCGGCTTCATGACAAAAAGTTGTAAACAAAATGCTCGATTCGGGTAGGTGTTAGCTTCATAACTTTCTTAATATTTATAAAATTTTATTAAACTAAAGTGCACATACCCCTCCAAAGTGCGCTCTTTCCTCCGCCGCAAAAGGTAATTCTATTTATCTAGTACTTTCCGAGATTAGCCCTCCCAAAGTCTTGGAAACAAAATAAATATATGACCGTGTACATTTTGGGAGGGCTAATCTCAAAATGTACTATGAACTAAATTGCCTTATGCGGTGGAGGAAAGAGCTCACATTGTAAGGGTATTTGCGCTTTATTTGAACAAAGTTCCTTAAATATTAAGAAAGTTATGAAGAAAACCCAAACATGAATTGAGTGCTTTGTATACATATTTTGTCGTGAAACCGATCAAAAAGTTGCGTGGTTTCGCCACCCTGGTACTGCAATGTAAAATGGGTTGCCTTTGTGGTTAGGAAGATCTTCTTTTTTTTTGTATGATTTGGTAAAGAAATGTTACATGTACTCAAAGCAGAAAAAAATGGGTTCGGTATAAATTCTAGTTCATTTAACTGTTTCTGTTGTGCCTCATTGAAGCTGGAATTCACATTGATATATTGATATAAGGCTGTTGGACTCAAAGAACCATAGTTATTTCTCATTCATCTTGTTTTACATCATCACTGCAACAGGAGAATGATAACATAGGTCTGTTTAGGTTCTTGCCAATTACTTTGCTGTCCTCATCATTCATTTCATGTTTTTTTTCGTGTTTGGGATTTGGCGAACTGTTTGAAAAAGAACCATCAGCTATACAATAAAATGTGCTTGTGATTATAAAGGAAGTGGCGTCTTCAGCATCCTCTAAAATTACAGGCTTTAGGGATGATCAGTACCTAGCCTAGTTGTACATATTGTTGTCCTGTTCCGATTGAATAATTTTTGGTGGAGATATGGCCCTTTAAAGGTTTAAATACACAAACTTTGTCCGGACTGGTTCTCCTGGACATTCAATGACAATGCAGGGATGATCAGTACAAAGCCTAGTTGTGCAGTTGAATGATTTTTTGCAGAGTTATTGCCCATCATACACAAAAGTTATCCGGACTACTTTTCCTGAACTCCTGGCTGGATTTCGATGAAACTTGGCAGGAATAATCAGTACCAACTCTAGTTGCGCAATATTATTGTCCTTTTTCCATTTGAGTGATTTTTAGCTCGACTGATCAAAGGTCAGCAGAGCTTATGCCGTGGTTCGTTGTCTGTCGTCCATCCATCCGTCCGTAAACCTTTTTTGTGGCGACAACTCCTCTGAAACTACTTGACGAATTTTCATGAAACTTCACAGAAATGTTTCTCTTGATGTCTAGTTGATTCTAGCAAATTTTCAAGACTACTTCTCATAAACCATAAGTGATATTGATTTGGAACCTTTACCAAAATGACTGGCACGACATGTAGTTGGTCCTAACCAAAGTTCATTTTGATTGGATGTCAAACATTTCCGCCAGCAGCCATCTTTGTTTACATAGATTTATACAGGAAAACCGTGTGGCGACTACTCCTCTGAAACTACTTTACGGATCACAGGAATGTTGCTCTTGGTGTCTTAGCAAAAATTCAGGTCAGCGGGAAATTCAAAATGACCGCAACGGCTGAAAATAGATTTTAAAAATGCGATTTTGTAGCGACTACTTCTCAAAAACCATAAGTGATCTTGATTTGGAACCTTTCACGACATGTAGTTGGTCCTAACCAACAATCATTTTGATTGGATGCCGCCACTGCTAAAATAGATTTCAAAAATTTGACTTTTTGGCGACTACTTCTCACAAACCGTAAGTGATATTGAACCTTTACCAAAATGACTGGCATGACATCTTGCAGGCTGATCAGGGTTTACACTGGGTGCTCATCAGTCATTTGACTGAAACACCCCTTTGTACTATAAATGGGGGACAGTCCATTATACATCCATAGTGGGGTAAGGATTAAGTCTCCTTTGTATTTTTGGCTCTTAGAAAAGACTGAAACTGAAACACAAATTGTAGAATTTAAGATTTTATTTTGATTTTGAGTTTCCAAATATAACTGCTGAGACAGAGCAGATCTACTTGTACTGGTGAGATAGTAACCTAATTCTAAGAAGAAATTGCATAACCTGACCTGTGACCTAGTCACACACCTGCTATATTTATGAATAGGATCATTCCATTATGTTACAAAAGGGTGATTTGCAGAAATTACTGTTGATGAAAAAACAGCCGGTATATCATTATATAGTGTTATGTATGTTACATTTTTTGATGAAACTAACATAAAACCAAAAGAAAACAGAATAATCATCATGTACACCACCAAATAATGTCAACAAGAATATGATCACATAAACATAAGTCGCCGATAAAAATCGCATGGCTAGATATGCGTAATTTAATTTTGAGAGATGTTGCGATTGGTAAACGCTGAACGAACGAACGCAAATGCAGTTTCTCCGTTTGTGCATTTAAACGCACACATTCTGTTGCGGTCGTTCCGTGCATTACTTTAAATGAAGGCATATTTTCATTATAAACGCTGAATGCAAATGATTTTATTTTTAAAAAAAATCCATTTAAAAGATGCAAACGGCATGCAAACGGAGCGCAAATGGGGTTTTGGGGGTACTTGAACGCAACTGTGTCTGTATCTATAGAACAGTCTGTATCACTCTTCAATTGGGAACTTTATAGATTTAGTCTAACCCATTATTAGAACATTCCACTTCGGACTTCAATATAGAACTTCCTACTATCTGTCTCTTTCCATCTTAGCTCAACGATTTTAACAATTAACATACAAGTCTCCAACCAATCCTCAAACACTTTTGTCAATCATAATTATTATATCATTACATTCTCATCATTACAATACCAGATCTATTTACTTCATCATCAGTAGGTTTAGTATATATTTTGTAAACTATGGCTGTTGTTGGTGGGATGACTACTTTCAGAGAAGAAGATTTTTAAAGTTTTTCCCTATATACATCTAGGTAAAATATGTGGTACCTGGGGCGGGTCACCTTTTGAACAAACTTGGAAGAGGACCATAAGATTATAGTAAATACTAAATTTTAAACCTCTGGCTCTTATAGTTTCAGAGAAGTAGATGTTTTTCCCTAAATAAGTCTATGTAAAAATGACCTTAAGCTGATGCTACATGCAATATATAAAAGACTTGTGTCTTGTAGTTTCAGTCCAGAGAAGAAGATTTGTTTAAGTTGTCCCTATATAACCCCAGTGAAAATGTACACTGAAATTTTACTGAAATTTAAGTGAAATTTCACTGAAATAACAGTGAAATTTCACTGAAAGAATTGGGCAAAATAAAAGTGAAATCTCAGTGAATTTCACCAAAATTTCGGTGAAATTTCACTAAAATTTTGGTGAAATTTCACTGAAAGAATTGGGCAAAATATAAGTGAGTTTCAGTGAAATTTTGGTGAAATTTCACCTGAATTGGTAAAAATAACAGTGAAATCTCAGTGAAATTAAATTTATAATGTTCGATCTACATCACTTAGAAGACCTACATGATCATACTTGGTGAAATCTTGCATATGATACTGAATCAAATAATATCTGCAGTGCTGAAAACCATTTTTCTAGCAACAAAAAAAAAACAAAGTCAAATCCGCGAAAACATATGACAATAGGGATTTGGCTTTAAAATACAGTTTCCACTGTCTACATTTAGAAATTTCCTCTTTCAAATACAACTATTACCTGTATAAGATGCTTTGATACAATAAGTAATGTAAGTATAGTCACAAAATACTTACTTTTAATCATTAAATGGTGCAAGGAAAAACTATAGTTGTTTCAATTTCCAGTCAGAAATTCAAAAGGGTGTCATTTTATTTGCACTTTTGTCAGAATCACTGCATTTTATTTGCACTTTTGTCACAATCACACTCCTAAACCAATCAATTTATCTTCATATAAAACTTCCTACACATATCAAGGTAGCGGTCCTGTGATGTATTTTGATATAAAACAACATAATTTGCCAATTATACATTCGAAAAATCTTTAAAATTTAGTTGTTTTTTTCCAGGCTTTAATTATCTATATATATCATTTCCCCCAGGCTCCCAGCCGCATTTTCAGTAGGGTGAGTTATATGATGTACTATGTGAGCATATATCTGTCTGTCTAAATGAATAAATGTGTATAGAGAGAGAGAGAGAGAGATATGTCATTGAAATTTCAATCAATTATAATTCTACTGAAATTTCACTGAAATTTAATTGAAACATTTCACTGAAATTTAACCGAAATTTCACTGAAATTTGGTGTTTTTACTGAGATTTGTCAATATTTTCAGATTTCACTGAAATTCACTGAAATTTCACCGAAATTTCACTGAAATTTCACTGCCTTTTTCACTGGGGAAATATGGATATAAATATCGAACAAAATGCCAAATTAGACCTCACGAACACAAAAGGGTTGACAATATGGCTACCGCCTTGGAACGAAAAATGCCACTGGGGGTTTAAATCAGGTTCTAGGGTGCACCAAACCTCACAGTTACCCTACTGTCATCCCAATAAAACGGGACAGTGTAAATAAAGAAATCCCCGTCATGAACTATTCTCTAACCAACAAGACAGAATTAATAGGCAATATAAGTAAAACACAAAGATGCTTGTGTATATATAAATACAAAAAAACAATAGCCTAGAAAGCCACAAAGAAGGTACTCAATGACTTGGCAGAAGCCAGAGCAACGAGAGAACAAACCATTGAGGGCACGACAAGACAAGATTGTAGACAAACATCAAACGTCACCATCCTTTTGGGCTTGAGGTAGACGTCATCATAGGGTCCACAGCCTGTCCGGTCATCGCACATTTAAAGAGGAAAGCATAGTGGTGAACTGTAAATGGGTCCACCACCAAGCATGCAGGGCTTTGAAAAATGATAGGGTCATAAATTCTTTTGGTAAACCGTTTAACAAAGACAGTGTGAAAATGATCATGACCAAGGATCTTATGAAGTTTGTAATTCGCGTCACCATAGAAGTCAGGTTGTGATAGTCCTTGTCGCAGAAGAGTAAAATTACTTTTATATTTGGAAAGAAGATCAGGGTTATGATGAAAAAATTTTGCAAAGATTTTACGCAGTTTAAGATAACGATAGCCCTGATGGAGTAGCTTTTTAGTAATGCAAAGATTACGAATATTAAAGTCCTCAACTCGAGTAAAAGCTCTAGAAAAACGAATAAGTTGAGACACATAGACCCCACATAAACCTCATTAGAAGTTACTCAGGGAACATCCCCATCTAAATGGGGATAATTAACAATATCAAAATTAAAATCATCTCTCGTCATAAATTTTGTTAATTATTTCACCATTTTCAATGAGGAGATGTAAATCGAGAAAAGAAGAGTTAGTCTCAGAAATATTAGCTTTGTTAAGTTGAAGTTCTTTAGGGTATATATTATTAACCATAGTGGAAAAGGAAGGGTTGTCAATGTTCAATATAGCATCCAGATAGCGAGTGGTGTTATTAAAGGCTTCAATAACATCTGCCTGGGTATCTGGTGAAAGACTCAACGTCTTGTAACACATGTGAACCCTTGGGCAGGGCCAAATTAGACTCAAGGGTCACCATTTGAACAAACTTCGTAGGGTACCATATTAAGCTTATAATAAATGCAAAATATTAAACCTCTGGCTCAGATAGTTACAGAGGAGGGGATTTTTTAAGTTTTTACATATTTTGAGAATTCAAGCTCTGTAGACACAATATAAATGGCTTAACCAGCCAGGTCAAACCCCAAATCCAGAGCTTCGAATTAAGTGTTACCAATTCACAATTCATTTTATGCATATTCAGTCACCGGTATCTTAATAACATGTGCATTATTATATGATATGAACACCTTGATAGAGTTTTTAGCTCTACTGATCAGAGATCAGCAGAGCTTATGCCGTGGTGCGGCGTCCGTCTGTCCGTAAACTTTTATTTGTAGCGACTTCACAGCTGAAACTACTGGATGGATATTCATGAAACTTTACAGAAATGTTGCCCATAAAGTCTAGCAAAAATTCATGTTGATGTGAAATCCAAGATGGCCGCCAAAGCTAAAAATAGAGTTTTAAAATACAAGTTTGTAGCGACTTCTTCTTGAAAACTATAAGTGAAATTGATATGGGACTTTTTCTAAAATGATCAGCATGACATGATGTTGATCCTAGTCAAAAATCGTTTTGATTCAACTTTAAACATGGCTGCCAGCGGCCATCTTTGTTTACATAGAGTTATATAGTAAAAACTTGTAGCGACTACTTCTCTGAAACTACCTGGCGGATTGTCATGAAACTTTACAGGAATGTTGTTCTTGATGTCTAATTGATCCTAGAAAAATTTCAGGTCGGCCGGAAATTCAAGATGGCCGTCACAGCTAAAAATAGATTTTTAAAAAATAAGTTTGTAGCGACTACTTCTTGAAAACTATAAGTGATATTGATATGGGACTTTTTCTAAAATGATCAGCATTACATGATGTTGATCCTAGTCAAAAATCGTTTTGATTCAACGTTAAACATGGCTGCCAGCGGCCATCTTTGTTTACATAGAGTTATATAGTAAAAACTTGTAGCGACTACTCCTCTGAAACTACTTGGCGGATTGTCATGAAACTTTACAGGAATGTTACTCTTGATGTCTAATTGATCCTATCAAAATTTCAGGTCGGCCGGAAATTCAAGATGGCCGTCACAGCTAAAAATAGATTTTTAAAAAATAAGTTTGTAGCGACTACTTCTTGAAAACTATAAGTGATATTGATATGGGACTTTTTCTAAAATGATCAGCATGACATGATGTAGATCCTTGTGGAAAATTATTTTGATTCGACGTTAAACATGGCTGCCAGTGGCCATCTTTGTTTACATAGAGTTATATAATGAAAACTTGTAGCGACTACTCCTCTGAAACTACTTGACGGATGTTCATGAAACTTTACAGGAATGTTGCTCTTGATGTCTAGTTGATCCTAGAAAAATTTCAGGTCGGCCGGAAATTCAAGGTGGCCGCCACAGCTAAAAATAAATTTAAAATAAATAAGTTTGTAGCGACTACTTCTTCAAAACAATAAGAGATATTGATATGGGACTTTTTCTAAAATGATCAGTATGACATGATGTTGGTCCTTGTCGAAAATCGTTTTGATTGGACCTTAAACATGGCTGCTTTGTTTACATAGAGTTATATAATGAAAACTTGTAGCGACTACTTCTTTGAAACTACCTGACGGATTTTCATGAAACTTCACAGGAATGTTGCTCTTAATGTCTTATTGATCTTAGCAAAATTTCAGGTCGGCCGGAAATTCAAGATGGCCGCCACAGTTAAAAATAGATTTTCAAAAAACAAGTCTGTAGCGACTACTTCCTGAAATCAAAATCAATCAGTAGAGCTTCAAGGTCATTGACCTCTTGTTATTAACAGTTTTGTAGTGCAATTTTGCTGTTATTTGGTGGATTAGTTTCTTGAAAGAGATTTAATATTTTGCATTTATCGAAAGCTTATGGTCCTCTACCAAGTTTATTCAGATGCTGACCCTTATGTCAAATTTAGCCCTGCTCCAGGGGTCACATATTTTACATAGACTTACATAGGGGAAAACTTTAAAACCGCGAAGCATAGACTAGCTTTCATATATAACAAGTAGCATCAGCTTATGGTCCTCTATAAAGTTTGTTCAAATAGCAACCCTGGGGTCAAATCTGGCCCTGCCCCAGGAGTCACAGTTTTACACGGTGTTGTAAGGAAAATCTTAAAAAATCTACTCTGAAACTATAAGAGCTTATGGTTTAATATTATTCATTTACCATTAGCTTATGGTCCTCTAACAAGTTTGTTCAAATGGTGACTCTGACGTTAAATTCATCCCTGCTCCAGCAATCACATGTTTTACATGAAAAACATTTAAAAAATATTCTCCTGAGACCACATATAGAATTCTCATATATTGAATGTAGCAGAAGATGCTTTACCAATGCCTGTATTCATAAAGCAACTTACTAAAAGGTGGAAAATATAACTCAAAATTTAAGATTTTTACATATTTTTAAATCTCCTAATTAACCTCTCAGGAACACTACACACCATCTACTTTAAGATGAATATTGAGCTGTAGATTTTATTTATCCGTAACCTTATTAACTAACCTAATATGAAGAAAACGTCTTTAAATCGATAGAAAAAGGTGTTTAAAAAATTGATAAAATTTTACTTAAGTTACGATATTGCTTAAAAGCTTGATGAATACGGACCCAGGATAATAATGAAAACAAAGAGTGTTATCTGACAGATGGCCACTGCAAAGAGACTATTGCCCAGATCTATGTGAACATATTCTGCAATGAAAAATGGAGTAAAGTACTTCCAGGGCTGTTCAATGTAAACTTTTTAAAAACAGTTAAAATATATTCATCCTATATTAAATATTTTTTTGTTCAGATTGGTGGATGCATTCTTTCACCTGTGATAGAACACATAGATAAACAACCAAGGGACAGCAACCAACACAAACTCAAGATCGTCAGAGCCCTTAGCATTGTTATTGCTTGCAAGAACATAAAACTCACATTGACCGAGAAAGATGCAGTGACTCTGGGTAGATGTTTGCTTGACCTTCCAGACAATAAAAAGGAGGTATTGGATGAATTGGATCTCCTTCTTCAATTTTTCCCAAAGAAAAGGTAAGTTCGATCAATATTCTTTGCATGTAAAAGTTACACCCTTATAGTAATAAAAATAGAAATGCTATGAAGATGGACATATAAGAGGAATTAATTTTAATCTATGGTAGTTAAGTTTGGAGGCTTAGGATTAGTAGACCTATGGGTATAATTTGTGATTTTAAGAACTGGTATAATTAGTGATTTAAGAAATATGTTTTATATTTGACAGAATGAAGTGTTTAAAAACTGATTAAAGTAATTCTGAGATAATGAAAGTTGATTAATTATGCTCTTTAAAAAATAATCACAGTTATAGGGTAAAATGATTTCAGACTCAAAATATTTCACATTCTCAATTTGGGTGTGGTGGAGGTGGGGGGTGGAGGGTTTGGAAGGAGGGGGAGGTCTCAACACAATGGCAGGTACCTGTCTACCAGAAGTGCCCAGATGTGATCTAGATATTTTTGTCGATTCGGTGAGTAAATATTTTGTTTCCTGTAGGATTATTCCGATTTTATTAAAATGTTCGGTGCAAAGTACCCAGTCTTGTCTCTAGTTTTGAGCGGTGGTCCATTCTAGTCCAAAACTTCAGTGGTGAAGGAGGAGAATCGATCCATCTGATGATTTTAAAGCTGATACCCTGAGCAATTTATTAACATTTACAGCATTTTCTTGCAAAATCTCTTGTTTAGGAAAAATAATGATTAGCGAGGCTGTTAAATTGATTGGTCAGCTAAACTGCCTTATGATATTTATTGAAAACAGTTTATCATAGATATTTTGTGGGATGTAAGTGAATGATACCCGGAAGAAATGGAAAGATATCCGGAGCATTTCAGCATATGGTCAGCAAATAGATGGTCCATGATTACTATATTTTGTAGAAATAAGAACAGTCGTTTAGTTTTATTTGTATAATTGTTTGTGATTTAATTTTCGAAAACTGCATATCAAATTCGATTTTTTTGTATTTGTATTATTGTTTGGGCTCTTGTTTAAGCCCAAAAAAATTGACCTGTTTAAGACAAAATTCTGCTAGTACCTAAAAGACATACATCATTGAAACAGACATTTTTAGCGGTAAATGAAAAATACCGTACTTTTCGAAATCAGTTGAGAAATAAAAAAATTCACATGCGAGAGTTGTTTTTGATAGGGCAAAATATATGTTGGTGTTTGCTGTTGTAACCTTGATATAAAGTAGATATAGTATGGATTCTCTCGAATAATTATGTTGTTTCTCAGAAGATACGTGTTTCTTTTGTTTCGTTGTCTTATACTACATTATATGTAACTATTATCCTGGCTATAGCAACTACCTTAGGCTTACAAAGTGCTAGCTCGTCGGATGGTTCGTGAAAACTCAGGCAACGCGTGAAACATTTTTGTTTATTTGAATGATGTTTTACGTAAATTTTATCACATTTTTAGGCCATGTATGAATTTTAAACATAAAAATATTGAACATAAATTTATATTTTTTTATTTCATGTTATATATTTTTATGCCCCCCTTCGAAGAAGTGGTGGGGGCATATTGCTTTACAAATGTCGGTCTGTCTGTCTGTCCCTAAATTTTGTCTCGTGATAACGCAAGATAACGAAAGCTTTAAAACAATTTACGAAACACAAGAATTATGATCTTTGAGTAACGTCGGCAACATCTACAAGATCTTAGGTAACTTACAGGCTACCTGCTTTCAGTTTGAATATCTCATCATAATTACAAATAAGCATCATATTTAGCCCAGGGAACTTCAATAATCTGACAGCTCATATTAAAAACACAACTAGAAACAGCTTTCCAGCATTAGATGTTTATAAGACATCCTAAAATGTGTCTATAAGCAAATTAACACTGTGCACTCACTATACAGGATCAGTGTCGAGACACCCCGAGCTTGAAATCCCATGAAAAACGAGAGCGAGATTTGACAAAACGGTGAATATTTAGGTTCAGTAAAAGAGTCATGATGCTTCACCTGTATTTTGACCAGTATACAATTACTGCACAAAAATATGTACTCAATGCCAATATAAAACAGGATTTCAGAGTGACCTAAATAAACAACTTCTGATGTCCAATATTTGTTAGATAAATCTATGTTTTATTTCAGAAATATAGTGGAAAGCTTATGGGAGTTTGTGAGCATGATAACCAAAGTTGGTAAAAACCCATCCTGGTTGTTCTGTATTCCACTTATACACTTCCTGTCGGAGACTTTTCAGCCATTTGATACACCCAAAAAAGATCTCAGCCATGGGAAAGCCACACCATTGTGGTGGGGTACGACACTGGAAGTTGATAGAGTTGTTCAACAATTCAAAAGGGGAAATGATAAATGGACCATGTGAGTGTTAACATTATCTTGATTAGACCGGAAGTTTCCTCATTTCTAAGCTCGTCCCTACATAAGTGCTACAGACCCAGTTGCGTTCAAGTGCCCCAAAAATGCATTCCGTTTGCATTTTATTTGATCTCCGTTTGCATTCCCTTTGCATTTCATTTTTAGCTTGTGTGTCTTTTTTTTGTGTATAAAGTATACTTGTGTGACTTTTTTTTCTTGTGTGACTGACACACAAGCAAGTATGTCTCTATGCGCAGGAAATAGTCTATTTCTTCATTTAAAGCAATAAAAATTGCAGTCACACAAGGGGAGGGGAGCTTGTAGTATGAATTTTCCTGTCTATTGGCGACATGAATAAATGTTGATGAGCCTTACAAATCAGTGCCAGAGAATAACAGTTTAGATACTTATTTAGTACAGTAACAAAGTGAAAAAGCCTTCATTGAAAGTTAACTTTATATCGCAATGAATACAAGCACCACAGTGACAAACACCAAGTTATACAGAGTAGACATTTTAAAGTTGGTACTTACATGCTATAATAATAAACAGGTCAACAAACAAAACAACGCTTTTATCATATGTATTAATGAAGTAATTCAATGTTTATTATTACAGACCACTGGATAATGTCCTAGACGCCTTGTGTCCATTATTTGAGATGGACTTCTATCTGCCAAGGACCTTAATGGCTGCCTTGAATCTGCATGAGCTAAAAGAAGTGATTGAGAAGAGGGTTATACCAGTTGAAGTGTGCTATGCGACTGTGCTGCATCATGTGAAAAAGACAAAGCATAGTTGGTCCTACAGCGGAGGTGATGCTAGAAAGGTTAGATCTCTTAAAACTCCTTGAAAATCCCTGGGAGATCATTATTCCCCCACCACGTAATGGTGAGGGATCATATAGCTTTAGCAATGTCCGCCCATCTGTCCTTCTATCTATCCTGAAAAGTTTGTGTATTTAATTTCTCCCACATTTTTCCACAGATTGTTTCGAAATAATACAGGATGATTGAATATTTGATGCCAAATGTGTATATTGATTTGGCATATTACCGGAGTTTTGACCCTTTTTTCAGCTCTATTGGCCGAGGCCAGGCCATGCTGTGAATCGGTAGTGTTATTTTTACTAGTCCTTTGGGATCAACTAGCCCAAATGTAGGTGGCTTTAAAGTAGAACATCTTACATTACCTCTCATGAACAGACGCAATAAAACTAGTCTGCTACTTGATTCTTTTGGTTGTGTTTGTTGTTTTCAAAGGATCTCTCTTGTCAGTATTTATTAATATAGAGCACAGAATTGAACTAGACTTCATATATTTAGGGATTTCTGGTCTGAAATGAGTTATGCCCCATTTTGCACTTCATAACTCATACTGTTTCCATTCAGTTGAAATGACCCTTGCTATACAGAACTGGCATGAAGTGGACATGTTGATATTATCACATCTTTCCATCAGATTATTGGATCATGATCGTGAGATTTTGCAACGATTACAATTTCAAAGTTTTGGGTTGATGGATGCTGTGGGGGCATATTTATTATTTTCACATTTACAACTGTATATTTAAGGTGAGAAATAGAATTTACACATAAGTGTGAAATTGAGGGATGCCATAAAAATGATTCTGAAGAATGGATGAATGAATGGTGTTTTACGGCATGTCGACACATAAATTTATCATACTGTATGCAAAAACTGATGAAAAATTATTTGAGAGCAATTATCTGTGTTGCTGTTTTAGTAAAAGTTAAAAGTAATTCTGGCAAAGAAGCAATAGTCTTCATTAAAAGATACCTTTTCCTTCGACAGCTTAATACAGTGTATTTTAAATAGTTGTCATTTTCTTAAAATAAAGGTAACCGTATGTCCCACTTGTAAACAAAATATCCATGTAACAATTGTATGCTAACACTTTCTGGCAGGGGGTACCAAAAGTTTTTTTTTTAATGTCGTTACAAGTCGGCACAGAAGCAATACTCGGCGTCATTAATAAAATTGTCCGATGACGTCTTATACAATAAGTATTCATATATTTGTTTCAGATTAATGACTATCATGTATTTTATAATTTATTAAGTATGTGTGTAACTATGTTTTGCAGAAGACAAGCACATTTAAATGAAGTAATGACTCCGAGGTCACGGTCACACTAATTGAAATATATCGGAGATGAAAATTGGATTAGTTTAAATCTGATATTATTTTTTTCTTTAATAATTATATCAGTTCACTTTGTGAAATGTAAATTGTTTTGGGCACACTTCAATAAAGCACAAGAGTGATTTAACCAAACCATCAGAAGAATTGTGCGGTATCACGTTAATTGGCAAATAGATCTATATCGTTTATCATTAATTGAATGTTCGTGAAATCAAAACCTAAATCTTTCTGTTATCGGTGAGATAAGATCGGTGGTTACTTCATATGATAAATTATTTTTTGATAATAATTAAGTCGACTCGGATAATCTGGTAACTAATTCTAGGTGAATAAATTAACATTAAATAGGACAAACAATTAAAAGAATATGCCACAAGCAATATTTCGACATACATCTATGTTGCTGGTTTTCATGGTTGTGAGCGAAAACAGTCTTGATAGGATAAATGCAATCTGGTATATTACCTAAAACTTTGATTTTAGGATAATACATTGATTTGATACAAATACTTTTGTTCGTTTGTAGTTTATAATGAAAACATGTAATTGCAGACGATTAATTGACTGAACGAGTAAGTAACTTTAAAGGACATGTAACGTTTTAAGGAATGGATGATAAATGAACTACCACATGGTATCTGATATCGATAGGTCTTGGTTTTCCGGCAGCGGCGGCGGTGTCAACATTCAAGTTTTGCGTTTAGGTCATTTTCTCACAAACTGTATACACTAGACCTTTCAAACTTTGCTTATAGTTGTATCTTGGGTGGTACATCGCAACGTGACAAAGCAAATGTGGAAGTAACCTTGACCCTGCAAGCAAAGGGCAGATAACTTAATAATTTTTAGGTTCAACTTTTACGTTTAGGTCACTTTTCACAAACTGTATGCACTAGACCTTTAAAACTTTGCTAATAGTTGTATCTTGAGTGGAACATCGCAACTTGACAAAGCAAATGTGGAACTGACCTTGACCCTCCAAGCTTAGGGCAGATAACTTAATAATTTTACCTTTTGCATTGAGGTCAATTTCGTGCAAACTGTATGCACTACACCTTTCAAACTTTGTTTATAGTTGTATCTTGAGTGGTACATCGCAACGTGACAAAGCAGATGTAGATGTGACCTTGACTCGCGTAGCAAAGGGTAGATAACTTTATAATTTTTACCTTCAACTTTGGCGTTTGGGTCACTTTTTCACAAACTGTATGCACTAAGACCTTTCAAACTTTGCTTATAGTTGTATCTTGAGTGGTACATTGCAACGTGACAAAGCAAATGTAGATGTGACCTTCACCATCCAAGCAAAGGGCAGATAACTTTAATTGTTATTACATCACTTTCTCATGAACTATAATTATGCACTATATGTTTTAAACCTAATTTATAGCTTAATCTTTGGAAGAAAAGATATTCTATTTTGACATAGTTTTGTCTTGGGTAGTGCATCTTGTTGGATGCATGAATTTCATCTATGACCTTGACCTACTTTTTGGAGCTGCTGATGTTTTTTAGCTCTACTGGCCAAGGGCCTTCATTTTTTATCTGATCTTTACCAAACTTTAACAGATGGTTAATATCAATGAAAGCTCAGACAAGTTCAAAAACCATCCAGATCGGACCAGTAACAATGGAGTTATGGCCCTTGATTTAGTTAAAAATGCTATATTTTGCCTCGTTAATACGAAAGGGCTTTCATTTTTCATCTGATCTTTACCTAACTTTACCAAATGTTTTTGCCTTTTTAACTCGACTATTCGAAGAATAAGAGAGCTTATGTAATCACCCCGGCATCGGCATCCCACATCAGGGTTTGCGTGATAGCTGTGTTTCCAAGTTTATGTCTCTTACATTTCTTATCCTAGCACAACCAAATTTGGCCATGGGCTTCCTTATAGCATTATCTTAACCATTGCATAAGCAATTTTGGTTCCTGTAACCCATGGGCTCCCATGGAACCCAAATTTTAATAACCCTTAAAATGTGTCTATTTCATATAAAATTTTGCGTGTAAGCTGTGTTTACAGGTCTTTATCTCTTACATTTCTTGTCCTAGCTCAACTAAATTTGGGAATTGGTTTCCTTATAGTATGTTGTAAAGGGTTGCATAAGTAATTTTGTCTTCTGCAAATTTTGGGCTCCCATGGAACGCAAATTGTGATGGCCCATAAAATGTGCAATAAAGGCAGATCTAGGTTTGCGTGTAAGCTGTTGTTTCTTATAGCATTATGCATCTTATTCATACTTCACCCATATTGGGGCATGGGCTCCCACCTCCCCACCCTGATTCCCCTCCACCCCCACACCCCATCCCCACCTCACCACACCCAACCCCAACACACACACTCGAAACTCGATTATTCTATTATTTTTTATTTACATATTTCTGTGTTGTTTTGGTCAATTCTTACACATATAGCTATGTTGCTCAGCCCACCCGTCCCATCTTCCCATCCCTCCTCCCCCCAACCCCAACACACAAACTCGAAACTCAATTTTTTTTTATTTTTTTTTTAAATATTTCTGTGTTCTTACACATATAGCTATGTTGCCTTCCCATCCCCACAAACCCACCCCCTACTCGAAACTTGATATGTTTTTTTAGCTCTTCTGTTCAGGGATCAGCAGAGCTTATGCCTTGGAGCGGTGTCTGTCGTCCGTCTGTCTGTCTGTCCGTCTGTCCGTCCGTCCGTAAACTTTTTTTTTGTAGCGACTACTCCTCTGAAACTACTGAATGTATTTTCATGAAACTTTACAGAAATGTTGCCCATGAAGTCTAGTTGATCCTAGCAAAAATTCATGTTGATATGAAATCCAAGATGGCCGCCAAATCTAACAATAGGTTTTTAAAAAACGAGTTTGTAGCGACTAATTTTTGAAAACTCTAAGTGATATTGATATGGGACTTTTTCTAAAATGATCAGCATGACATGATGTTGGTCCTTGTCGAAAATCATTTTGATTCGACGTTAAACATGGCTGCAGCGGCCATCTTTGTTTACATAGAGTTATATAATTAAAACGTGTAGCGACTACTCCTCTGAAACTACTTGACGGATTTTCATGAAACTTCACAGGAGGTTGCTCTTGATGTCTTATTGATCCTACAGACCCAGTTGCGTTCAAGTACCCCAAAAATGCATTCCGTTTGCATTTCGTTTGCGTTCCGTTTGCGCTCCGTTTGCATTCCTTTTGCATTTGATTTTTATGAATGCATTTTTTAAAATGCAAATCATTTGCGTATTTGAATGCATTCAGCGTTTATAAACGAAACTATGCGTTCATTTAAATGCACGGAACAAACGCAACATAATGTGTGCGTTTAAATGCACAAACGGAAAAAAATGCATTAGCGTTGGTTCGTTCAGCGTTTACCAATCGCAACATTTCTGACGATTAAACTACGCATGATATCCAGTCATGCGATTCTTACCACGAGTTGGCGACTAATGTTTGTGATCATATTGAAGAATGTGTCATTTGGTGGTGCACATTGATGATTATTCTGTTTTTTCCGGGTTTATGTCATTTTCATCAAGAATTTAACATACTTGACACTATATAAAAATATGCCGTCTGATTTTATCAACATTATTTCAGTTTTATAATGAAATAATATAAAGTTTGTGCTACACAATAAATACATTTCCTATTTTTAATCAGTAAAAATGAAAGTGTGTAATTGTGCTAAAAAAACACCATTTTCACAGTGTATTTCTTTATATTAAAATACTGCAAAACGCACTTCGTCTAAATCGAGACTTCAATTATGTTCTCACAAGGATAATAGTGAAAGTTATCCGAAATATCCGTTTTGTTGCGTTCGTTTCGTTCTTTCCGTTCGTTTTCAGCTTTTAGCGTTTTAAAAAATGGATTTATCATTCATTTTTAGCTCTACTGGCCAACGGCCAGCAGAGCTAATGGTATGGTGTGTTGTCTGTCGTCCGTCGTCCGTCTGTCTGTTTGTCCGTCTTCTGTCGTCTGTCGTCTGTCGTCCGTTAACTTTTCTTCAAACGACTTCTCCTCAGAAACCGCTTGGCTAATTTTGACCAAACTTCACATGGATGATCCTTAGATGAATGCTTTTTAGATTTGTTAAAATTAGGTCAGCGCTACATCCAAGATGGCTGCCATTACCATATATGGTTGAAACCTTAAAAAATCTTCTTCTCCAGAACCGCTGGACAGATTTCAACAGTTCTTCTTTTAAAATGATCGCCAACGCCTAGACTATCAAGTTTGTTCAAATAAAGTCCCCGGGGTAAAAAATGGCCGTGCCCCGGGGGTCCAAAGTTTGTATATTGAGGTTTTGCATGTTTCTCATATGGACATATAGGAAAAAACTTAAAAAAATCTTCTTCTCTGAAACCACAAGGCACAGAGCTCTCATGTATTACATGTAGTATCAGCTTATGGTCCTGTACTAAGGTTGTTCAAATGGTGACCCTGGGGTCAAATTTTTCCCCGCCCCGGGGGTCACAGTTTTACATAGTTTTATATAGGATTTTTTTCTTAAAAATCTTCTTCTCGGAAACTACAACAGCCAGAGGTTTGATATTTTGCATTTACTATAAGCTTATTGTCCTTTACCAAGTTTGTTCAAATGGTGACCCTAGGGTCACATTTGGCCCCACCCCAAGGGTCACATGTTTTATATAGACATGTATAGGGAAAAACTTAAAAAATCTTCTTCTCTGAAACTGCAAGAGCCAGAGGTTTAATATTTTGCATTTGCAATAAGCTTGTGGTCCTCTACCAAGTTTGTTCAAATGGTGACCCAGGGGTCACATTTGGCCCCACCCTGGGGGTCACAGTTTTACATAGGCTTGTATAGGGAAAATCTGAAAAAAATCTTCTTCTCTGGAACCACATGGCACAGAGCTCTCATGTATTACATGTAGCATCAGCTTATGGTCCTCTACTAAGTTTGTTCAAATGGTGACCCGGGGGTCAAATTTGTCCCCGCCCAGAGGGTCACAGCTTTACATAGACTTATATAGGATTTTTTTTTTAAAAATCTTCTTCTCGCCAACTACAAGAGTCAGAGGTTTGATATGTTACAATTATTATAAGCTTATGGTCCTTTACCAAGTTTGTTCAAATAGTGACCCTGGGGTCACATTTGGTCCCGCCCCAAGGGTCACATGTTTTACATAGACATGTATAGGGAAAAACTTAAAAAGTCTTCTTCTCTGAAACTGCAAGAGCCAGAGGTTTAATATTTTGCTGTTGCTATAAGCTTATGGTCCTTTACCTATTTTGTTCAAATGGGGACCCTGGGGTCACATCTGGCCCTGCCCCGGGGATTCACAGTTTTACATAAATGCTTGTAGAGGGAAAAACTGAAGAAATAAAATCTTCTCTGGAACTGCAAGAGCCAGAGGTTTAATATTTTGCATTTGCTAAAAGCTTATGGTCCTTTACCAAGTTTGTTCAAATGGTGACCCTGGGGTCACATTTGGCCCCGCCCCAAGGGTCACATGTTTTACATAGACATGTATAGGGAAAAACTTAAAAAATCTTCTTCTCTGAAACTGCAAGTGCCAGAGGTTTAATATTTTGCTGTTGCTATAAGCTTATGGTCCTTTACCAATTTTGTTCAAATGGGGACCCTGGGGTCACATCTGGCCCCGCCCCGGGGGTCACAGTTTTACATAAATACTTGTATAGGGAAAAACTGAAAAAAAATCTTGAACTGCAAGCCAGAGGTTTAATATTTTGCATTTGCTGTAAGTTTATGGTCCTTTACCAAGTTTGTTCAAATGGTAACCCTCGGGTCATATTTGACCCCGCCCCAAGGGTCACATGTTTTACATCTTTTTTTTAAATATCTTCTTTTTTTTGATTTTTTTTTTTTTTTAGCTCTATGTTCGACCAGTCGGACCAGTAACAGAGGTGTTCTTGATTTAGTTAAACATGCTACATGTTGCCTCTTTAATACGGTTGGGCCTTCATTTTTCATCTGATCTTTACCAAACTTTACCAGATTCTTTAGTTATGGCCCTTGATTTAGTTAAAAAGCTTTTTTTTGCCCGAAACTTTCAAAAAAACGTAAATGGCAGTCACTCACTTCATTGATGTTATAAGAGCCATGTTAGCCAGTAGAGCGTTCACAGGCCCTCTTGGGCCTCTTGTTAAAATATAGATCGTGCAACGTTCAATCTGCGTTCGTTCTGCGTTAATTCTGCGTTTATTTTCCGTTCCTTCAGCGTTCGTTCTGCATTTATTTGGGGTACTTGAACGCAACTGGGTCTGTAGCAAAACTTCAGGTCGGCCGGAAATTCAAGATGTCCACCACGGCTAAAAATAGATTTTCAAAAAACAAGTTTGTAGCAACTACTTCTTGAAAACTATAAGTGATATTGATATGGGACTTTTTCTAAAACTATCAGCATGACATATTGTTGGACCTTGTCGAAAATTGTTTTGATTCGACGTTTAACATGGCTTTCAGTGGCCATCTTTGTTTACATAAGAGTTATTTTGTAAAAACTTGTAGCGACTACTCCTCTTTAACTACTCGACGGATTTTTTTTTGATTGATTTTAATTTTTTTTTTTTTTTTGATTTTTTTTTTCATTAACTTTTTAATTACTTTTTTTTTTTGAATTTTTTTTTTTGTGTTTTTAGCTCTAATGGCCAAGGGCCAGCAGAGCTTATGGGATGGCGAGTTGTCCGTCGTCCGTTGTCCATCCGTCGTTCGTCGTCCGTCTGTTAACTTTTACCTCGTTAAGACGATAGGGCCTTCATTTTTCAGCCGATCTTTACCAAACTTTAACAGATTGTTAATATCAATGAAAGCTCGGACAAGTTCGAAAACCAGCGAGATCGAACCAGTAACAGCAGAGTTATGGCCCTTGATTTAGTTAAAAATGCTATATTTTGCCTCGTTTATACGACAGGGTCTTCATTTTACCAATTTTTACTAGATGTTTTTACCGTTTCCTTATAGTGTTATTTTTTATATAATTTTTTTTTTATTATTTTTTTTTATTTTTAGCTTTTCTGGCCAATGGCCAGGAGGGCTTTGCGATCACTTTTCGTCCATCCGTCCGTCTGTCCGTCCGCCTGTCCGTCTGTTAGCAATTATATAAAATCGACATCTCCTCTGAAACCGCTTGAAGGATTTTGATGAAACTTCATCACAATGTTACTTGGGAGGTCCCCTCTCAGATTTGTGTTTTTCGCGGCCGCCAGTCATCCAAGATGGCCGCCATGGCTAAAACTAGGTCAAATTTAAGGAAATTTCAAACGACATCTCCTCCTTCCATTCTACTGAAATATCATATACATGTTCCTTGGGTTGGCCTCTATCAAGTTTGTGTTTTTCGTTATTGTCGAATATTCAAAATGGCCGCCACGGCGATTCAAAGTTTACATAGAGTTATATAGGAAAAGGTTAAAAATGACATCTTCTCTGAAACCGCTTGAAGGATTTTGATGAAACTTAATCACAATGATATTTGGGATAGACCCTCTCAGATTTGTGTTTTTCGCCGCCGCCAGTCATCCAAGAAGGCCGCCATGGCTAAATCTAAGTCAAATTTAAGGAAATTTCAAACGACATCTCCGAAACCACTTATTCCATTCTTGTGAAATATCATATACATGTTCCTTGGGTTGGCCTCTATCAAGTTTGTGTTTTTCATTTTCGTCTAATAATCAAAATGGCCACCACGGCGACCCAAAGTTTACATTGAGTTATATAGGAAAAGGTTTAAAATGACATCTTCTCTGAAACCTCTTGAAGAATTTTGATGAAACTAAATCACCATGATATTTGGGGTAGTCCCTCTCATGTTTTTCGCGGATGCCAGTCATCCAAGATGGCCGCCATGGCTAAAACTAGGCCAAATTTAACCCATTTCATTCTAGAACCTAAGTTGATAAAAGGTCCTGTATATCTGAACATTTTCACGCGTTTTGCTGCAGCAGCAGATTACATTTCAGTGATGTTGGAAAAATATTGATTACATGGTCATTTTTATAAATCACATAACAAAACTATATATCATTTTGTAGGTATTGAAATTCCTGACACAATGGTATAAGTTAACATGCAATATTCATGCAAAAACTCATGCAATTAAAAAAACAATATAGGTAAACATGCGAAATGGGTCATGAAAATATGTCCTACCTCACTTTCAGTTGAAAATTTCTGTATGATATATTAACATTTGCTCTGGTAACCCAGGGAGTAGATTGTAGGGAATTTCAAGCCCTTGCTAGGAGTGTAATCAGCTTTAAATTCCATTGAATACTTCAAAAGTTAATTTTTTTTTTATAAACTTGGTCACATGATATTTTTTTCCATTTCAGAACTGGTTTCGGAGACAGATTTACCCGAATGTTCATTGAAGCAAATAAGTTGATTCTCATTCAAATAAATAACTCAAAATTGTAACCAAGAGTTGCTGTTGTCTTATTTACACCATAATAAAGATTATTTATATTCATTTACACAGTTTTAAAGTTATATTTTGTATGTTTGTATGTACCGCCAAATCAGGTTGAATCGGTCACGTAGTATTATCGAGTTGAAGGCGGTCAGTAAAAGACGCTTCTTCTCCCGCCAGTAGTCATTTCTGCTGGGCAATCTCATGATCCCCATTAGAAAACATAAGCCAAGGAATGCCTTCAAGCAGGGAACATCAACAGGGGACCACTCTGGTTCGAACGGGGGTGGGGGATTTTTCGTCCTTTCCTGGGTGGCATATCGGTTGGTTTCAGTAACCAAATAATCCCATAGGTCATCACCCCAGATCAAACCAAAATAATCACGGGGAAAAGCTTCCTCTGGGTGCTGAACTGTTGCACCCCCCTCACCTGTATACGGCCGTGTCTGGCGACGTTGAAAGTCATCCCGAACCCATCCACCTTGGAAACCTTCGAATTCCGAGATATCCGAATCATCAGAGTCCCAATCATCATCGAAAAATCCCTGATAGTCGGGGAAATTCAAACCGATTCCTTTGTTGTTGACGATCTCCGATGTTTTCCTCGACTGGATCGTCACTTTCTACGTCGAAATCATTCAAATCTGACAAATTCCCCACATCTATATTGCTCCCGTCGCTTAGTGCTTCTTGGGCCTCCGCCATTTTGTTCAAATCAAAAAGAAATCTTCGAAAAAACGATCAAAAACTACTTTTTTTCAAGATTTTTCAATTTTAAAAGATGCGGAAGTGACTCGCAAATAATGCGCATGCGCTAGTAAAGTTTCACTTCCGTGCACAGAAAGTAATGACGTTTCATACACGTTTCTATGGGAGACGGGTTTTCAACAGAAAATTATACCGATAGATCGGTGTCCCGAATAGAAAGGGTAGTTACTGATGGATCGGTGTCCCGAATGAAATGGGTTAAGGAAATTTCAAACGACATCTCCTCCAAAACCACTTATTCCATTTTTGTGAAATATCATATACATGTACCTTGGGTTAGCCTCTATCAAGTTTGTGTTTTTCGTTATCCTCAAATAATCAAAATGTTCGCCACGGCGACCCAAAGTTTACATAAGAGTTATATAGGAAAAGGTTAAAAATTACATCTTCTCTGAAACCGCTTGAAGACTTTTGATGAAACTTAATCACAATGATATTTGGGATAGACCCTCTCATATTTGTGTTTTTTGCGGCTGCCAGTCATCCAAGATGGCCGCCTTAGCTAAAACTAGGTCAAATTTTAGTAAATTTCAAACAACATCTTCGACGAAACCACTTATTCCATTCTTGTGAAATATCATATACATGTCTTGGGTGAGCCTCTATCAAGTTTGTGTTTTTCGTTATCGTCAAATAATCAAAATGGCCACCAGGGCGACCCAAAGTTTACATAGAGTTATATAGGAAAAGGTTAAAAATTACATCTTCTCTGAAACAGCCTGAAAGATTTTGATGAAACTTAAGCACAATGATAGTTGGGATAGTCCATCTCAGATTTGTGTTTTTCGCGGCCGCCAGTCATCCAAGATGGCCGCCATGGTTAAAACTATATCAAATGTAAGTAAATTTCAAACGACATCTCCTCCGAAACCACTGATTCCATTCTACTGAAATATCATATACATGTTCCTTGGGTTGGCCTCTATTAAGTTTATGTATTTCGTTATCGTCGAATAATCAAAATGGCCACCACGGCGACCCAAAGTTTACATAGAGTTATATAGGAAAAGGTTAAAAATTACATCTTCTCTGAAACCGCTTGAAGGATTTTGATGAAACTTAAGCCCAATGATATTTCGGATAGTCCTCTCAGATTTGTGTTTTTCACAGCCGCCACTCATCCAAGATGGCCGCCATGGCTAAAACTAGGTCAAATTTAAGGAAATTTCAAACGACATCTCCTAAACCACTTATTCCATTCTTGTGAAATATCATATACATGTTGCTTGGGTTAGCCTCTATTCAAAGTGGCCGCCACGATAACCCAAAGTTTACATAGAGTTATATATAGGAAACATGTTTCTTGGGTTGGCCTCTATCATGTTTATGTTTTTGAATCACATCATACAAGTAGAGCATCTACAGGCTCTCTTGGGCCTCTTGTTTTTGGATTTATTTTAAAAAAAATTGAATTATTTTTTTTATTGATTTTTTTTTTTTTATATTTTTGATCTTTTTTTCATTCTTTTTAAATACTTTTTTTTTTTTTTTGTGTTTTTGTGTTGTTTTTTTTTTGTGTTTTTAGCTCTACTGGCCATGGGACAGCAGAGCTTATGGGATGGCGAGTTGTCCGTCATCCGTCCGTCGTCCGTCTGTTAACTTTTACCTCGTTGAGATGATAGGGCATTCATTTTTTAGCCGATCTTTACCAAACTTTAACAGATTGTTAATATCAATGAAAGCTCGGACAAGTTCGAAAACCAGCGAGATCGGACCAGTAACAGCAGAGTTATGGCCCTTGATTTAGTTAAAAATGCTATATTTTGCCTTGTTAAGACGATAGGGCATACATTTTTTATCCGATCTTTACCAAGCTTTTCCAGATTGTTAATGTCAATAAAAGCTTGGACAAGTTCGAAAACCAGCCATATCGGACCAGTAACAGCGAAGTTATGGCTCTTGATTTAGTTAAAAATGCTATATTTTGCCTCGTTAAGACGATAGGGGCTTCATTGTTCATCCGATCTTTACCAAACCTTATCAGATTGTTGATGTCAATAAAAGCTCGGACAAGTTTGAAAACCAGCCAGATCGGACCAGTCACAGCGGAGTTGTGGCCCTTGATTTCGTTAAAAATGCTATAATTTGCCTCGTTAATGTGATAGGGCCTTCATCTTTGCCAAACTTTACCAGATTTTATGACTCTTTTTATTATTATTAATTTTTTACTTTTTTACTTTTTTTTTTTTAAAAGATTTGAATTGAAAAATTATTTTTTTCAATTTTTAAAACAAATAAAGTAATATTCTTTTTAATTTTTCATATTTTTTTTTTTTTAGCTCTGTTGGCCAAGTTGTCGATAACTAGCCAGATCAGACCAGTAACAGAGAAGTTATGGCTCTTGATTTAGTTAAAAATGCTATATTTTGCCTTGTTAATACGGTAGGGCTTTCATTTTTCATCTGATCTTTACCAAACTTTACCAGATTTTTTAGTTATGGCCCTTGATTTAGTTAAAAATGCTGTATTTTGCCCAAAACTTTCAAAAAAATGTAAATTGCAGTCACTCTCTTCATTGATGTTATAAGAGCCATGTTAGCCAGTAGAGCGACCACAGGCCCTCTTGGGCCTCTTGTTTATCTGATCTTTACCATATTTGTTTAGAATGTTAATATAAACCCACCCATTTTTAGCTCTAGATATAACTGGTCGAAGACCAGCAGAGCTTATGGGATGACGAGTTGTCCGTCGTCGGTCGTCCGTCCGTTAACTTTTTCTCGTTTAAACGATAGGACCTTCAATTTTTATCCAATCTTTACCAAACTTTAACAGGTTGTTAATATCAATGAAAGCTTGGACAAGTTTGAAAACCAGATCGGACCAGTATCGGCGGAGTTATGGCCCTTGATTTAGTTAAAAATGCTAAATTTTGCCTCGTTAAGACGATAGGGCCTTCATTTTTCATCTGATCTTTACCAAACTTTAACAGATTGTTAGTGTCAATGAAAGCTCAGACATTTTCGGAAACCAGCCAGATTGGACCAGTAACAGCAGAGTTATGGCCCTTGATTTAGTTAAAAATTCTATATTTTGCCTCGTTAAGTTGATAGGGCCTCCATTTTTAATTATGTGTTAATATGTATAAAACAGAACTAAACATTGCTGTGTGTCTTTTCAAGAACTTGACAAAGGGTTAATTGGACCTATCTCATATCTCTGGGTTGAAAAAGAGTACCTACCATGTTTGAGAGAGAGATTTTAAAAAATGTTGCAAAAATTTGTATTCAAATTGATGTAGTTTAATCACCATTTCTTTGTATAGCCTATTATTAATTAACTATATTAGGCATGTTTTACTAGAAACTCTGCACATAATACTACGCAAAATTTATTTTTTCATACTTTCCGAGTTGATTGTCCTCGGACTGTCATATTGGCCCGTGCCCTTTGGCCTTGGGCCAGTAGGACATTCCTTGGGCCAATGTGAAATCAATTAATAACATCATTATTAATTAACTGAACTATATTAGCCGTGTTTTACTAGAAACTCTACACATAATACGACGCAAACTTGGCCAATATTAACTGGAAGTTGGCCAATATGAAAAAACAAGGCCAATATGAAGAAACTCGCTAATACTAGATCCACGTTAAATAACATCATTAACGCTCGCTTATCAACTTATAAATTAATTTAATTAACGCTACTATAAATAATCGCAAATCATGTGAAAATAATGTTATTAAAATAAAATTCTGCTCTAGTGGAATAAATAAAATTGTCATCAATTAAGTGTTTTCATATTGAGTTATTGGTCCCCGGACTGTCATATTGACCTGCAGCCTTCGGCCTTGGGGCCAGTATGACAATCCTTGGACCAATAACTCACTCAGGGTCAATATGAAAACACTTTATTAATAACATCATATTATTCACATTACAGTATTTTCCCGCAGAGCTTTATATATAGTCAAGTAGGTGCCTAATATCCTATTTTGTCGATTTTTAAATTTTAGCTGATATTAATGAAAGTTTGTGCAATCATATCAAAGTTATTTTAAAAAATCATACAACTTTTTACCAATTAGAAGATCATTGTCAAAATAGTTTCTTATTTTATTCCATTTACTAAGTATTTGGAGATTTACCGCTGATTTTATTATATAAAGATTAAAATCACCAAAAACATGTAATATCTTCAATTTGATTTATTTTTTTTCCAGATTCTGGCAGATTGTTTGACATCTTTATATGAACAGTTTAAAGAGTTCTTCATCCCCACTGAATTGTAAGATGGATATTGCTCTATTATATTATATAATTCCATAGTGCAATGATTCTTCCTCTCTCTGTCAACTATTTTTGTGATTCCTGTCTCCAAATCTCACATTTCTACCTATAGTAGTATTATATCTTCTTAGTCATAACTGAAATTAACGTCTTGTGAATCCAAGATGGTAGTAATTGTCCCTGACTCTAAAAAAATAACTGAAAATTGGTGTTTCGTTTCAACAACCAAAGAATACATTTAATGTCCGTCCATCTGTCTATCTGTTACATTTAACATAACTTAGAGTATTACTTTCCCCGCATGATAACGGCGAGCAAGAGAAGCTGTATTTTTTGGTCTGCACCCAGGGGCCCTCAGGGGTGGGTGGGGGAATCAAATACACTAAAAATTCAATAAACTCTTAACCCACTTAGCACGACTATAATAGCCTTTGCATCCATTGTAAACTCAGATCAGCCTGCTAGTAACTTGCAGGCTGATCAGGGTTTACAATGTCCAGCTGCTGATCAGTCATAATCCCCCCAAAAAAACCTTTGTCACATAAATGAAATGGTCTTAATTCAAAGAAAGAACAGTCCATTATATATAATTATGTAGCGGGCTAAGGTTTAAGCTGTCATTTTTCCATACTTGGTATATACTTGATATATATCATTTTTGAAAAAGAAACGGACGTCTACCCAGGGGTTGGGATTGTGAGGGTAGGGGTGGGGTGGGGGGTGGATGTGGTATTAGGCGAAGGCTCAATGTGATCTATTGGGATCACTCTTTGTCCATCGTCCATCCATCTGTCGTTGGCCACACCTTCAACAACTTCTCCTCAGAAACCCCTTGGCCAATTTTAACCAAACTTTACCTGGATGATCCTTAGATGAATGCTTTTCAGATTTGTTAAAATTAGGTCGGCGCGATATCCAAGATGGCCACCATTACCATATATGGTCAAAACCTTAAAAAATCTTCTTTTTAAGAACTGCTGGACAGATTTCGATAGTTTTTCTTCTAAAATTATCACCAGTGCCTAGACTATCAAGTCTGTTCAAAAGTTGACCCTGTGGTCACATTTGGCCCTGTACCAAGGGTCACATGTTTTACATAGACTTGAATAGGGAAATATTTAAAAAATGTTCTTCTCTGAAACTACAAAAGCCAGAGGTTTAATATTTTGTAAGTTTTAGGGAAACAAACACCTTGCAAACTTTCTCAGTCGTTGCTAATTAACACCTTTTTGTTATCAAATTAGCCACCAGACTTACCTGTATTACTCAATTAACAATAGAATAGTATGGGTAAATTGGATTTTCTGTATGCAATTACCCATGTTTTCTGTATGCAATTAGCCGGAATTCGACAAAAAGCTATGCAATTATACAAGGTTTTCTTACACGCAACTGAATACAAATGTTTTTTTATTTCAAAATGTTATTCAGTTAAGCGAAATATGCGTTTAACCGATATGCGATTAGACGGAATGAACTGTATTTGTATTCTAAGTATAAAAGAAGAATTAACACAAACAGTGTTACCCCTAGATTTTGGATATTGGGTCAAAAGGGAGAAATTAACTTAAATTTATTTCCCATGGTGACCTGTGTGAAGACCATGTGAGGATATGCAGTTGTGTATGGCCAAATTAGTTCTAGTTGACTTCATAAAAATATATATATATGTATAAATTATCACTCTACTTTTTCCATATCACACCTGATATCATCCCCAGAATTCAATATCAATTGATATTGTTCGAGAGATGATACAACTGATATTGTTCGAGGGATGATATTAGGTGTGATGTGGAAAAAGGATACACACAAAAAAGATTATTTTGAAATAGGTTTAGATCTGTCAGGTGTGATATGGAAAGTGAAGAGTTGTAATATAATCATTGATTACTGAGTACTGAAAAAAGAGCAACCTCTATTTTTATTTTATAAGTTCCTTTATCGACTTTGGAAATGTTGTTATTAATAAAGCGCTTGATTCAGGTATGTTTTTGCTTAATAACTTTCTTTAAATTTAACATTTTGTTTTAGTAAAGTGTGCATTCCCCTACAAAGTGGGCATTTTCCTCCACCGCAAACGGGTTAGAATTTCTTAGATTAGTCTCCCAAAGTATTGGAAATGAAAGAAAGCGTACATGATTGTAAACATTTGAATCAAACGCTTTGTTGACGCATTTTTAGACCTGGACTCAATAAAAGTGGCAAGAGATTCAAACGTCTTTTCCCCTTGCATTCATTTTAATGGGAATGAAATTTAAACGGGCATTAAAAAGGGCCTGTATGTTAATGACGTCATTTACTTCCGGGTTATCGTGGGTGATAACCTATGCGGGAAGATCACCTGCAATCACGGGTGATAACCTGTGCGGGAAGATATGGATTGCACATCATGTGTCTTATCAGGTGGTACAAAAACGACGTATCAGGGATAATAACACGATAGGTAATGATAAATGTACATATTGACTTTGAAATGTATGAAGAGTTACATATTCATTACATATAGTTCGTTTTTTTATCAGGACACAGGCAATGCTGAACAGCTGGTGGATGGCCTACATGATAGCAGCAGAACTATTAAAAGAGTTCCTATCAACAGACAGAAGTACAGTCTTTCTGGCTGCTCAGATACTTCTTCACAATGCGTCAATATATGACAGAATAAACCAGCAACTAAACAAGGGCGAAAATGTAGGACCACAAACACGACAGCAAACTGAACATATGACAACCATATCAACCATGGCTGATGAAATGTTGAGATGGACAAGTTCTCGTTGCTGTTATTGGTTTTCAGATATGGAACAAATGTTTCAGGTATTTTTCCATTGAGATTGTCCTTACTTAATTGTTGTGCACCCTGGCAAATACTTGAATAACAATTAGAAGTTTGTCATCGCATCATGAAATAGAATACTTTGTGTTTTGCCTTTAATTTGAGTTATACTTGATGGATTAGAAAGATCCCGATTGATTTTGATAGTTTGTCCAATGTTACACTCTGTACTTATACTTAAGGTCTGCTGGATGGATTACAAGCTAAGAGAAGTACACACATAATTTGGGGTTCAATGGTCAATAGTGCATTTAGTAATACATTTTGATGTCCAAGAAATATTTTTAATTTCTACCGGATTTATTAATTATTATAATAAAAATAGATTTTATTTACATATCAAGACTCTATACATAAATGCAATCTCTTACCATCTTTACCTATCATTTTTTAGCTCTTCTGGCAGAAGTCCTATGGTATGGTGTGCTATCGGTCTGTTAACTTTTGCTTTGTGAACAGATAGGGCCTTCAGTTTTATGCCCAACTTTTCACAAAGTGATGTAGGGGCTATATTGAAATCACATTGTCCATAACGTCACATTGTGTCACATCCCGTCCCATCACATTGCATCCTGTAACACATTTTTTATTACTTGCATTTCTCCAACAGTTTGGAATGGATTGTTTTCAAACTTCTTATACATATAACAACTGATGACCTCCTGTCCCCTCTACATACCACAGTGTTGATTGTTTAATTTACTACAGAATTATAGCCCTTTGTTTGACTTGGAATTTTCCACTTTAATACTATAATGTTCCTAAACACATTTTTTCTCAGACAGTTTTTAAATGGATTGTTCCGAAACTTTATATACACATAAGGAAAATACTTCATATTGCTTTGTTACCCCCCAACAAAGTTTTGATGTTGTCCTGTCCGTCCATCCGTTCGTCTGTTAGTTTTTCCGTTACAATTTTCGTGTCAACACGCATGGATGGATTTTGGAATCAATCAGCATTTATACTCATCTCATCAAGATAACATGCAGAACCCAAAACCCGAATCTGTATCATCAAGGTCAAGGTCATAAAGGTCATCATAAATGTCATATAATTCTTAGATACATATAATAAGGTCCATTTCATGTCCGCACCATAACTTTTCCATGCATTTAGGGATTTTGAAATATATTTGCGTAAATATCCATCTCATCGAGACGATGTACAGAACCTAACACCCAGGTTTGTATCTTCAAGGTCAAGGTCATAAAGGTCATATACTTCTTATATGTGGTTTTAATAAGGTATTTTATGTTCTGTCTCCATAACTCTCATGTTTGCAGGGATTTTGTAATGAATTGACAAAAATACACATACTCAACCCATCAATCCGTGACATTTTTGTCATACCCCGAGGTTAAAGTTGACCCTGCCTTGGGTGTCACAGTTTTACAGAATTGTATAGGAAAATCTTTGAAAAGTTTTCTCCGAGGTTAGTTGAGCTGTTTTATTTCACTTTTTGTGTTACTCTTGCAAAGTGACTGCGAAGGTCATCAGCTGAGTGTTTGTTTAATACCCCACAGTCGTAGATCTGAAGTAAATTTAGGATACTTGTGACTATGCAAAGATTTGATTGTAATCAATAAAATTTCAAGAAATTGAAACACATTTGTTTTAATGTTCAAGTACCCCAAATAAATGAAGAATGAACGCAAAACAAACGCAGAACGAATGCAGAATGAACGCTGATCGAACGCAGAATAAACGTTGCACGATCTATACACTAAATGCAAAAAGAAATGCTGAGTGCATTTTTATAAACGCAAAATAAACGATGAATGCATTTTTTAAAACGCTGAACGCTGAAAACAAATGCAACAAACGAAATTAAAAATGCTTTTTTTTTTGAAAATGAACACAAATGCATTGCGCTATTTCGGATAATTTCTATTATTATCCTTTTGAACGCGGTTGAATTCATAACTTAAATCTCGATTTAAACAAAGTGCTTTTTTCAGTATTTTAATGTAAAGAATTACACTGTGCAAATGGTGTTTTAAAATTGGTGAAACATGATTACACTATTACTTTAAATTTTACTGATTCAAAATTGGGAATATTATATTGATTGTGTAACACACACTTTATATTATTTCAATATGAAACTAAAATATTGTTGATAACAACTTTACCAATGTTTGAAGACAGTGGTGACATGGGAATAACAAAAACAAAATCCACACTGACAAAAACAACGTCAGGTTGAGCACTCATTCTGAACATTAGCAAAGCATGAGGCAGTATTATAGATGGTTAAGACGTCATGTGGATAATTAATTGGCCGTCAAATGGTACAGTTCAAGACTTTATTGACCAATTTTGGAGCTATATATCTGACAAATAGGTCAAATGTGAAGCCTCTCTCTTGCTTCTGTGACAATGCGATCAGATATACTGCCAGAGCTAAACTGCTATCCTTAAGATGATAAGATGATCGGATTTGAGCAAACCTGTTCAACTGTGAGATGTGGTTGTTACACAGCACTCTTTTCTGTCAATGCAACATGCCAAGCAACTGTCAAGCAAATAGATGGACAAAAGATAAAAGATGATGCTGAGTCTACTAGTGATGAAGATCTTGGCAATGATACTCAGGTCACTAGTCAATCAGATGACGTATGATTGATCTCGTTAACTGATACATCCGTTAGAAGTCAATATAAAACCGAAGTATTTTTTTTGTAGGCACCTCGGCAGTACTTTTTGCCAAAAGGTGCAAAGCAGCTTGTAAACGTTATTTAAGTTCATGTTAACTCGTGGTTTTGGCTTTTATCGCCCATTTTGCATTGATGGTAGCAATCTCGGCAGCCTTACATCAATATGTTAAGATATATAATACATGCAGAAGTCAAATGAAGTAAGAAAATGGTTCCTTTGCCCTATAAACCTAGCAGTAGACACCAAAAGTATTATGTATAAGTCAAGATATTGTCATTTTCTTGTCACGGCAGACATGTTGGATATTTGTATTTAACTTCTAAGTATTTTAAAGGTGAAGGTGGAAATGGATTCCTAGACTCAAAAGACCTAGTCAAAGATACCGAAGTAATTGTCCTAGCTAATACAGAATCGAGGATATTGTCATGTTAATGTCACGGCAGCATCTTGGCAGTCATCTTGGATATTAATGTCTTGAACGTATAAGTAAGGTGGAGTCAGAAATGGATTTCTTGACCCTAAAAACCTAGTCATAAACACCAAAATGATCGTCCTAGCTAATGCAGAAGCCAAGATATTGTAATTTTTATGTCGCGGCAGCTATCTTGGCAGCCATATTGGATATTTGCATTTAACTTATAAGTAAGGTGAAGCCAGAAATAGATTCCTTAACCCAAGAAACCTATCCATAGACACCAAAATGAATGTCCTATAGCTAAGGCAGAAGCCAAGATATTGTCATTTTAATGTCACGGCGGCCATCTTGGATATTTCTATTTCCTCAAGGATGCCAGTGTGGCATCATTCAGATTAAGAATCAGTATGCCTTAAATATATTAAAACCATCAAAAAACATTGTGTGGACGATAACTTTGGGTCATGGCTACAAACGGGGTTTGAACTACACTACAGATTACCGGACTGCAGCAACATATTCCTACTAGGAAGAAGGTCACTGCAGAGATTGGTGTTGACACTTATTCGCTTTATTGAATTTATGTGAATGACAGCGCTAAAGTGAGGCATTTAACACATTTTCTAAGTTTCATTGATATGTGGGTAGGAGTGTAACAGTATACAATTCATTTTTGTTTGTAAATAGAATTATCATGTAACCTTGCTTTCAATTATTTAAAGTATTGGAATAACGCCTTCACTGGAGACCTGCAGTCAGAGGCGATAAGAGATCTATGGAATGAAAAGATTGCAACATCTCTGAATACAATATTGGAAAAAGATGTGAGTAGTTGCTAAAGGTTGTTTAAGTTTGAATTCCTGATTTCGTAATTTATAACTTTTTTTTGAACTTCATGAAACTTAAATAAAAAGAATATCAAATTTTTTTTTATGATTATACATTTATTAATGGCCTAAATTTTAGCCAAACGTTTGTTATAAAGGTAATTAAAATTTAACTTTAAACTATATAACAAAGATAATTATTCTCATTACTTTTGTTTAAGGTGTGTAAATTCTCAACTGTGATGCCAAACTTTGTACAGCTGTATTGTGAAAAAGTTGAGACGTTCAAACAGCCGATGAAAGAATGTTTAAATAGGGCAGCGTTCAAGGTAAAACATTTAAAGTGATTGAATAGTGGTGTTGATGCTTACAAAATATTTTTGACATTGTAAGATCACATGTTGCTCCCGACATCCCTTTATAATTTCTGATCAATTTGTAACATGCTTTAATCCTCCCGACATGCCTTAATAATCAACACGTTTTGATAATCAGGTTTTGCCTACAATTAATGTGATATATTGATATTATATCAATATATCGCATTAATTGTAGGCAAAAAATGAATTTGGTTAAATGAGTTGCAAGCTATTAGTAATTTATTGCTTGAATTTTATTAAAATTGTACCCTTGGGTCATTATAATACGTTTACCTTACAAAGTAATTCAAACATATTTCAGGGCATTGAGAATGGCTACAACATTGACTTTGGTACATTCAACGACTACGGAAAGAAAACATTCGGAGACCTCTTGTCCAAAATGTATCAGCTTGAATGGGACAAAGTGACAAAACATGGAAACAGCATTGATGAAGATGCATTATTGCGAATGGCCCTTACATGGTCACCGTTTGAACACTTCATGAGCAATTTCTGTAAGCACTGTTTGCTAGTAATAATATTATTTGTTATAAAAAGCAAAAAAAAATAATAAAAAAAATCAAAGGGTAGGGGTGGGTGGGTATGGGGTGGAGGGGAGGAGTGGGGAGGGTAAGTTTGGGTAAGAAAAGTACCATTAACTTTGTTATTATCTATTTATTTGCAATGCAGAATTCGGCTTGATTATGTAAAGTGGTTTCACAGATGATCTTATTTTGTCAATTTTTTGTTAAGTTTTTAAGTCCATTTATCAGGACATATTAACCCTTAAAGGGACACTGTCCGTAACTTTTAGCTTATAAAATACCCAATAATTATGTTCGCAAACATTATACACTAAACATTATTCAATATTTACTAATTAAAGGCAAGATTGTTTAACGGAATTCAATCGCGGTACAAAAAAAAGCAAATCCACTTCGTGGGTTTGAACTCGCAGCCCAAACTCCGCAGTAAAAATAAGTGTGCGTGAGCGTAAATTTGTCGGAACTCGCTCCTAACTGACCCAAGCGGGCTATACACATTGCGCAATACATACTAGGGTTAAAACCTAGTGCGCTATGGAAGTCACGTGAACGCATAAAAGGTAAATATTGTGGGTCCCACTTTATTTACATTTAATAATTAAAACTTTTTTTTTTCAAACTCACGAATGTATTCCTACATACTTCTTAGGGTCTATCCTCATGTTTTCATGTATACATTTCAATGAATAAAAGTCAGACAGTTATTTGGTTATGCTCAATATCTGCTTACTTACGGACAGTGTCCCTTTAACCAGTTACATATATATAAGGGGTGTTTTGGGGAAAATGACTGATCAGCAGCTGGACATTGTAAACCCTGATCAGCCTGCGAGTAATCAGCCTACGAGTTACTCGTCATGCTTAGCGGTTAAGGGTTAATGATCTAGATTCACGTAACTTGAATCAGTCTTATATACACAGCTCAAAAGCTCATGGTTCAAGAAATGACCTTGACTTTTATGAGTTGTTTACTTTACTTTGTCAATTTAACAATTAGTTTTTGTGTTTGTGTCTGTTTCTTTGCAACTAAATGCTAGGTTAACCAGGGTTTAAATCTATATGATTCAGAAATATCGCTGTATTCCTAAATATTGTTGTCGTCTCTACATATATCTATTGATTTATGGTTTATCAAGCGTTTTATGCATATTGGCTCTTCAAAAAATGAACGGTAGTGTTACATTTTAATTAATAGTTTGAATAAAAGCCTGATAGAAAGTGTATATTATTTTCCTTTTAGACAATAAATTTTCTTTATTGTTTTTTTTGGTGATAAAGAATATATTTTACCTGGTTTAGAAACAAACTCGCTTCCTTTATTTGGCGACTGCCATTTTGTTTTCATTTTTAGCTCTACTGATCAAAGATCAGCAGAGCTTAAGCCATGATGTGGTGTCCGTCTGTCCGTCCGTCCTTCCTTCCGTCAGTCCGCAATTTTTTTTTATAGCGACTACTCCTCTGAAACAACTGGATGGATTTTCATTAAACTTTACAGAAATGTTGCCCATGATGTCTAGTTGATCAAAAAACAAGTTTGTAGCGATTACTTCTTGAAAACTTTAAGTGATATTGATATGGGACCTTTTCTAAAATGATCAGAATGACATGGTGTTGTTGGTCCTTATCGAAAATCAATTTGATTGGACGTTAAACATGGCTGCCAGCGGCCATCTTTGTTTACATGAAATTATATAGGAGAAACTTGTGGTGACTACTCCTGTAAAGACGGATTTTCCTGAAACTTCACAGGAATGTTGCTCTTGATGTCTAGTTGATCCTAGCTTAAATTCAGGTCGGCCGGAAATACAAGAAGGTCGCCACGTCTAAAATAGATTTTAAAAATACAAGTTTGTGACTTCTACTTTTCAAAAACCATATGTGGTTATGATTTGGAACCTTCCTAATATGACTTGCGTGACATTGGTAGTTGGTCCTAAACAAAACTCATTTTGAATCTATATCAAACATGGCCACCAGAGGCCATCTTTGTTTACATAGAATTATATTGGATAAACTTGTGGCGATTACTCCTCTGACACTACTTGATGGATTTTCATGAAACTTTACAGAAATGTTGCTCTTGATGTCTAGTTGGTCCTAAGTAAAATCAGATTTTCAAGATGGCAACCATAGCTATAAATAGATTCTAAAAATACAACTATTAGCGGAGGAAATAACCAGAAAATAGTTCAGATTGTGATACAAGGTATGATATTTTGCACAGTGCTTGCAAATATTATATTCAAATGAAAAATAACCTGAGCCAATTCAGTTTTGATCATTTTCAAGATGGCCGCCAAATATCCAAGATAGCGGTCAAAATACTGTAAATATAGGATACAGCTGTATATTAAACTAATACTTTCTCTCATTCACTATATTTTGGCTTTGACTGTAAAACCAACAATCATTTTTGCAAATATTTTGGCATGAAAATATGAGTATGCCTCACCCACCACAAACTATATGTTCAATCTATGCTTTACATTCTGTAGTGATTATCATATGTTTGGGTATTCATATAATTGCGGTTATGTACGTATTAAAATATACATAATGATATCCGGATTTACTTATTAACGGAACTCTTTGCTAATGCCAATTAAAGCAATACCCCGTCCACAAAATTCAAATAGAAATACTACCAATATTGACATATTCCTTCGAATTGTATATCTACTTTAATATTTAGTCCTGATAAACAACTTTCAAGTTTGCATTCTGTTCAAATTGCCACGCATAGCTATATGGCGCTGTACACGCCAAAGTAGCATGGTAGCATTTGCAATTGCTACATGTACGGTTTTCTTTCTTACAACCACATTGCCGAAATGCTTTGACATATAGCTGAAACGCGGGACAGAGCTGTCCAATATGGTTCCAGTGGTCACTAGCATATGTGCAGAGCCATTAAGACGGATAAAGTATAACCTGCTCTTTAGTATTATGCACCTGCACCTATCAATCGTTTACTCTACCTGGGATGGGAGCGGCAAGACATTCCCCGGGGTTGACAAAAACACAATGCCCTGTGGAAATCATACACAAACATGGAGAGTTTGATATTAACCCCTACCCTGCAGAATTATACATAAATCTTGCCCCTGGTGATGGGAATTAGACAACAAATTTGTACATTTGTTTAATAGCCACTGGGTATGCCCGACCCCACCACCTCCCCCGCCCTAGGACCACTACACCCACGTATACTTATTTGTGTGTCAGCCTCTTTACATGGTGCACGTTTATCTTTCTCAGTAGACACATGAACTGTTTTGTTTGTTTTTCTTGTTACAACAATTAACTTTGTTAAACATGCCTACGACCGATTTTGCGATTAGCAAAAACTGTTCAGTTTTATTTCGAGATAATCATAAATGTTTTGACAGTTAGCCGGCACTTTGCTTGAATCTGAAACATTTGTCCTAATACCTGAACCTCTGGTATCCTTGTATTACTTAACTTTCAAAGTATCACTCAAATAATTGTCAATTACGACGTAGATATTGTTATATTTTTGACAGTAACACTCAAACGTTGGTTTCAGTATATTTTGAATTTTTCTTTTAGGTCTCATTTACTGATTTTCATGCTCGCTAAAAAAAACTCCCAGATATCGCACTGCCGAGTTTGACAACTAAAAAATTTAAATTTGAGAGTTCGGTCATTTTATTTACATGATACACAACTGTTGGTGTTCTGGACTTGCTTGAAATATATAATTGTGTAGCTGAATCAGTCTCAGAATCCTCTGTGAGACATGCAAAGAAGTTATGTTATTGCCTTGAACCAACATGCAAAGAAGTTATGTTAATGTTATTGTCTTGAACCAACTGCAAAGAAGTTATGTTATTGTCTTGAACCTAAAGTCCTTATTGATGCATGACAGTCTGCAACTCAGTTATCTACAATCTATTTCTGATCAATATGAAAATGCTACTAGAATCATCAAGGATTGGATCTCCTTCCATTCCTTAAATGTATCCTCTATATTTTATTTGGATGAGGAAATTTCACTTGAGGAAATTTCACTTTCACCATAGTGAATCTCAAACTGTTGTATAAGGCTACACATTTTTGTAACTGAAGCCATCCATCTCCTTAAAGCAGATAGATTATCGATCAATCATATTTCCCAACCATCTCCCTTTACTTGCATTTTCTTTTATTTATGAACCTGGTTAATAGCTATAGATTGCTGAAAACATGTTCTTCGGTTATGCTCGGAAATGTACGCTTTATGACTTTAGCTGCACTCACTGGATACTTGCCAATAAATCAAACAAATAGGAAGACGTCCAGCATGACCAATGTCAAACACGTAGAGGATAAGTTCTGAAGTACACTTTTTGTCTAGCTGAATATTTTTCTCTATACGAGTGCACAAAGTACAGAAAAAACTACTTCAAAATCCAGGACCCAATTCCATAGCTGAAATTGTGGACCTTCTTTAAATGATATACAGTACACTATTTTTATCGCCATCTCAATGCATGGTTGGCATACATCTTTTCCTTTAGCTTATAAAAGAAACTTCAGTTATCTGTTTCTCTTAAAATTGTTTTTGAAACATTTAAATCAGATATAAATGATTCGGCCGTATCATTTGATTCGATAGAAACTTCAGAGGGGACAGTTATCCAGCCATTGTATTCAGAACATTACATAGTACCTTAGAAATTACCATTTCGATGTGCAACCATTCCATTACAATAAAAATTACCAATAAATATTTTGCCAATGCAAATATCGGAAGGTCTGCTGTTATTACCGTCGTTTGTACAGGATTAAGAAACGCAACCACATTCTTGACCATTTCCATAGAATGGTTGATTGTTGCCATGGAGTGCGCTTGCTCTTAAAATAACGGCAATAATGCTGTGATACTACAGGGAGTAAGTATACTTACTATCCTTACTCCCTGGTTAGTGTGACTTAAAATCATGAAACCCGCATAGAGGCGTGTGTGTGTGTGTGATGGGGTTGGGGTGGTTGTGAGGGGACTTCTTGAAGTATCAGGTATACCATAGGAATCGGACGTATTGTAAACATAGTACAGTATGTAGGTCCCAGCATGTATATAATTTTATATAAAAATATATTTTAATATACTAGTAGTGGATAGTCAATCTGGTTTATTACATGCAAATACAATATGTCCGATTCCTATGGGTATACACCGTTGTTTGTGTATGTATTGTTTCAGCTTAAGATGATACTGACACTGCATACTGCATTACAGCCAATTTCCCTATGAATCATACTGATACCCAAAAATAACGCTTTTAACAGACGTAAAAAATAATGTTAGAATTATACTCTATAATTTGATTACATTTCCTAATGTGAATACATTTCCTAATGTGAACAGCCTGATTCGTGTACAGTACATTTCATTAAAGAAAATAACCCGCCAAATAATGGCAAAATTACACTACAAAATCGTTTATCGAAACTCCAGGTGTTCAGGTCATATTATAATGTATATGTGCCGATTAAAAGTATAGGTTTATTCACGGGTTCTTAAAATACCCCGTGATTGAATATGTTTAACATAATTCGGCGCTCCAGTTTTGGAGTTTTGCCTGGCTGGTTAAAGCCGTTTATATTGTGTCGATAGAGTCTGGATTCTCAAAATATGTAAGTTATATATATATACCTCGTCGACAGTAGGTTTAGAAACGGTGTACATATGTTGTAAAATTTGCCTGATAGCTAGGGATTTTAAAGAATAGCTTCGTAATATGTATGGTTGATAAAATCAATAATTTCATTAGAATGTAAAAATTCGGCCTAACATGTTCTTTTTTATGCGAAAGAAACCTTTAATGTTTGGTCTATTCTGATAATTCTTATCATTGTAAACACATATATAATATAATTTATGATATATATAATTTATGATATATACGATTATAGTTTGACTAAGAAACTGTTTGAAATGATTAATAGCCTTTATTTAGTATATAAACAACGCATTATGCAATAACGTTTCACTAACAGTTTCTGCATTATACTTTGATATGGTGCATTTTTGGAACTTTTAGGCCATCTTGGCGGCCATTTTGAAAATGCGTGACCATTTTGAAATAAGGTGAAAATGAAGTGGCTCAGGTTCTTATCATGATCAGGACACCCTAGAGGATCATTCTGCCAATGTTCATGCTTGTATCACAATTTGAACTATTTTGCCAAATATCTGTTATTTCCTCCGCTATATGTGGCTACTACTTCTCAAAAACCATAAGTGCACGTATTGATGTGGAACCTTTACTTAAATGACTGGCATGACATGTAGTTGGTCCTAAGCAAAATTCTTTTGATTTGATGTCAAACATGGCCGCTGAAACATGGCCGCCAGCTTTGTTTACATAGAGTGCTGGTCCTATTTCCATAAAACTTCACAAGGTTCCCATGGCTGATCTAGCTATCAAAACCTATCACTAGAGCTTCAAGGTCATTGACCTCTTGTTTAGGTCACCTGAGCCATCATTAACTTTAGCTTCAAAGGACATCTCAGAAACCGCCTGGCCAATTTTGACCAAATCTCGCATCGATGATACTGAGGTCAATGCCTTTAAAATTTATACAAATTAGGCCAGTGCGACATCCAAGATGGCCGCCATTACTATATATGGTCAAAAATTTAAACAATCTTCTTCTTCTTCTCAAGAACTGATGGACAGATTTCAACAGTTTTTCTTTTAAAATGATCGCCAATGGCTAGACTGTAAAATTTGTTCAAATGAAGTCTCCGGGGTCAAAAATGGTCGTGCCTCGTGGGTCCAAAGTTTGGATATGGAGATTTTGCATGTTTTTCAGACTTTCATATTTTTCATAGGTGCTAGGAGGCATGAGAGGTGTTGCACTTTACATTACCTCTCATGAACAGACTCAATAAAACCAAGTCTGCTACTTTATCTTTTGTTTGTGTTTGTTGCTTTCAAGGGATCCACTTTTCAGTATTTATTACATAGGGAAAAACTTTTAAAAATTGTCTTCTCTGAAACCACAAGGCACAAAGCTCACATGTATTACATGTAGCATCAGCTAATTGTCCTCTACCAAGTTTTTTTCAAATTGGGACCCTGGGGTCAAATTTGGTCCCACCCCGGGGGTCACAGATTACATAGATTTACATATAGGGAAAAGCTTAAAAAATCATTATCTCTGAAATTACAAAAGCTTAATATTTTGCATTTACTATAAGCTTCTCTTCTCTGAAATAAACAAAAGTTTAATATTTTGCATTTACTATAAGTTTATGGTAAACTAACAAAATCTTCTTCTGTAAATTCAAGAGCCAGAGATTTAATATTTTGCATTTACTATAAGCTTATGGTACTCTACCAATTTTGTTCAAATGGTGACCCTGGGGTCACATTTGGCCCTTCCCTAGAGGTCACATGTTTTACATAGACTTACATAGGGACAAACTTAAAATATCTTCATCTCCGAAACTACAAGAACCAGAGTTTTAATATTTTGTATTTGCTATGGTCATTTACCAAAAAGTAGATATAAAAATCGAACAGGAAAAGTAGCATTCAAGGACGACAGTCAACCACAAACACACAAAGAAACAAAGAACAACTATATATAAAGATGAATAAAAGGCAAGATAAGACATCACAAACACATAAGGGTTGACAATAGGGCTACCGTCTTGGAATAGTCAGTGGCAAAAAATGCCGCTGGGGGTTTAAACCAGGTTCTAGGGGCACCAAACCTCACCCTTACCCTATTGTCGTCCCAATCAACGGGACAGTTAAATAAAGATATCCCTGTCCGGTTATGATCTCTAACAAACAAGGCAGCATTAATAGGCAATATAAGTAAAGTTTGTTTAAATGGTGACCCTAGGGTCACATTTGGCCCTGCCCTAGCGGTCACATGTTTTACGTAGACTTATATAGGGAAAAACTTAAAAAATCTGCTTCCCTAAAACTGTTAAATATTTTGCATTTGCTATAAGTTTTTGGTCATTTATCAAGTTTGTTCAAATGGTGAAGCTGGGGTCACATTTGGCCCCACCTCAGGGGTCACGTTTTACATAGACTTGTATAGGGAAATACTTAAACAATCTTCTTCTCTGAAACTACTAGAGCCAGAGGTTTAATATTTTGTTTTTACTATAAGCTTATGGTCTTCTACCAAGCTTGTTGAAATGGTGATCATGGGGTCACAGTTGGCCCCACCCAGGGGTCACATGTTTTGTATATAGAGATTTTGCATGCTTTTAAGTAGACTAACATAAGGAAAGACATCTTTAATCAGCATTTACGAGGGGACAATTTTTTCATCATTGTGAAAATCGTCAGGTTATCGATTCAGTGCCATTTTTACCCTCATGTTTATTTTTAGCTCACTTGAGCACGAAGTGCCCAAGGGTGAGCTATTGTGACCACTCTTTGTCCGTCGCCTGTCGTCTGTCTGTTGTCTGTCGTCTGTCTGTCGTCTGTCTGTCGTCAATTTTTAGCTTGTTTACACAATAGATTAACGTGGCCACAATACTTGAGCAATCTTAACCAAACTTGCACAGATTGTATATCTCACACGAGTCCGATAATGGGCCAGTTGGGACCAGTAACACCAGAGTTGTTGCCCCTGAATTAGCAAAAATTGCAGTTTTTCATTTTGTTTACACGATAGAGGCCACATTTCTTGAGCAATCTTAACCAAACTTGCACAGATTGTATATGACCATAAGATCTCGGATGAGTTCGATAATGGGCAAGATCGGACCAGTAGCACCAGAGTTATGGTCCCTGAATTAGCATTTTTAGCTTGTTTACACAGTAGCTTATCGTGGCCACATTACTAGAGCAATCTTAACCAAACTTGCACAGATTGTATATGACTATAAGATCTCGGATGAGTTCGATAATGGGCAAGATCGGACCAGTAGCACCAGAGTTATGGTCCCTGAATTAGCATTTTTAGCTTGTTTACACAGTAACCAAACTTGCACAGATTGTATATGACTATAAGATCTCGGACGAGTTCAATAATGGGCAAGATCAGACTAGTAACACCAGAATTATGGTCCCTGAATTAGCAAAAATGCAGTTTTACATGTTGTTAACATGATACAGGCCACATTTCTTGAGCAATCTTAACCAAACATGCTGATTTTTGACGGAGTTATAGCCTTTGACTTTTTTACTTTAAATTTCTTGTCGGCGCTACTCCTAAACGGTTTGTTTGATTTCTACGAAACTTGGCAAGAAGCATCAGTATGATGTCTAGCTGTCTTGCGTGTTTGTTTCTGTGTTTTGTGGTTGACTGTCCTCCTTGAATGCTACTTTCCCTGTCCAATCTTTTTATATTTCTTTAGAAAGAATTAGAAATATTGAAGCAGAACATAAAATAGAAGCACCATCTTTCTCAGTAGGTTATGTGTATTTAACATGGTTTTAATATTTGATGTTCTTCTTCAACATTTCGAAACATAACTCGCTAAATGTAATCTTTATGGAAAGATGAAAGGCCATGAATTCAAAAAAAAAAAATTATGAGATATTATTACCATAAAGGTGTGATATGGGTTGCTGAAAATTGGTAAAATCAGAAAAATTAGAACAAAACAAAATAGCGGTCTCCTAATGAAGAAAGCAAGTTTGTTTCTAAAGCAGCAAAAATAGATTCTTTATCACCGAATAACAACAAAGAAAAATAATTGTCTAAAAAGGTAATTTTGTACACTTTTTACCAGTTTATGACTTTTGAAAATCGGTAAAATATAATTCAAAATATTAATTAAAATGTAACACCACGGCTTGTTTTGTGTATAGCCGATAGTTGGTAATACCGCTATATTTATGTTAGTGTTTCAAGACCATATATATAAAAAACCTGGTTTTACTAATCTTGTATAATACTTGTATGTTAGCTAATACAGCTCATTTAAAGGGGTTGATGCACTTTTTCAAAATGAAAATATTTAAAATGGCTCTGAAAACTTGAAAAAAGCTGAAAGAATTATCAAAATGCCATTAAAAATAAAGGAGATATGACCTATTGAAAATTTGCCAAGAACATAAATGGAGGCGGCCATCTTGGACGTGATCATGCCTTTTTAACATATATGGCATATTGACAAAATACATTTTAAAGCAAAGAAAATCACTGCAAATGGATTAAAAATAAAATTAATAAACAGATGTAAAATGTATAAATTGTATGCTTATTTTTCATTTTCATTGATTTTCTTTACTTTCAATTAAAAGACATTTGAAAATAGTGCATCAACCCATTTAAGCAGAGTGGTTCTGCAATTGACCTTGACATTTCTGCAATTGACCTTGACATTTACTTTGTCAATTAAACATGAAGCTTTTGATTTTAATTTTGTTTCTCAGCAACTAAATGCTCTAGAGCTTCCTCACTTGGATCAACGTTGTATATTGAGTAACAGATCGCATACTGAAATATAGCAGTTCCACATACAACCTTGACCTTCATTTTCAAGGGCAAATAACTCAATTTGTCAATTTTACATTTTTGCATTTATTTCTAAATCCAGTTGCTGTTTGGTGATAAATATGAATCCAATATCTAAAAAAACTTAAAACATCCAGGGTCACCACCACATTAGCTTTCTAAAAATACGTTTTTCTTGTATTTTCTTGTGTTTGTCTGAGATGTCAAATATGACACTAAGCCTAATATTTTATAAGTAACATATAACATGGGATAGAGACTACAGATGCATTTGTGACTAACTATGATTGTTATTTGCATTTAGATACACATATTGGAACTATTCTGGAAGAGGATTGTCAACAAAATCTGGTTATTGCAGTTTCAATAATTGAAAAATACTGTAGGATCCTACAGGATGGCACAATACAAATTGGAAAGCTCAGAATGATTCAGAGAAACTCTGAGAAGTTTTCCAACCTGGTAGCAAAAGCAAATGCAAACTTGGAAGGAACAAAAGAGCTGATACAGGAAGTTGTACAAGTCAGAACAAGAGAAGTGGAAGCTTTCAAATGTCAAGCTGAACTGATGACCACTCTTTTGAATATGTGTGCCCATTTGCCAGCAGGTATTGTAACTTCTTTTTATGCTCCTCAAAAGTTTTAGCAGAGCATATTATAGTCGCTGCATTGTCTGTTCCTCAGTTCATCCATCTGTACATCCGTCCCATTCTTGTCTGGCGCATAACTTAAAAAATACTTATGGAGCTGCAGTTCAAATTTCACACAATGATAGAGGGCAATGAGAGGAAGTGCAGAGTGCAAGAACCATAACTGACCCTGTCTTCATTCACATTAGGTTAATTGCCTTTTGTAATTTTATTCTTATAATTATTGTCCGGAGCATAAATCAAAAAAAACTTATCGGGCTGCAAGGAAAGCTGGACTATGACATTTCAATTCAATTCAGTTCACCACCATGACATAACCAAGAGTTTCAACCAACAGCCATGTCAAGGTCAAGGTCACACTTAAACTTTGAAGGATTTTGTTATAATTTCATGTATGTGTCACAACCTTGTTATCTGTCAATAGATTAAATTAATCTTAAACAAAAACGTTCTCCACAAGACCAACAGTCAGATCATTGTCTTCAAGGTGAATGTCACACTTATTCTTCGAATGTTATTGCTATAAAGTCATTTCCAGGCTTTAAGTATAACTTTTTATGCCCCCATCACAAGGAATATAGCGTTAACCATGTCTGTCCCGTCTGTCCTTCTGTCCATCAAGAAAAGTTTGTGTGTCTATCTCCTCCCACAGTTTTCAACCAATTGTTTCGAAACTTTACAAGATGCTTACCTATGATGTGAAGATTTGCATATCGATTCAGCGTCAAAATAGACCTTGTATTACAGACCCAATTAAGTTGAAGTACCCCAAATATATGCAGAACGAACATAGAATGAACGAAGAATGGACGCAGATCAAACGCAGAACAAACGCATAATAAACGATGCACGATCTACACACTGAACGTAAAATGAATGCTGAGTGCATTTTTATAAATGCAAAATGACCGATGAATGCATTTTTTTTAAATGCTGAACGCTGAAATGAACGCAACCACTGAAATGCAGTTTTAAAAAATCATTTCAAATTTTAAAAACGCATTAGAGTTTTTAAAAATGCAAATCGTTTGCATTTACATTGTTAAAAATGCAAATCATTGTAGCTTTTTCGGAAAACTTCCATTGCTATTCTTTTGAACATCGTTGAGTTGATAATTACAGTCGATTCCGTTTAATCGCATATCGGTTAATTGCATATTTCGGTTAATTGCATAAAGTTTTGAAACACAAAACCATTCGTATTCTTTTGCATGTAAAAAAACCCGTATAATCGCATAGGTTTTTGTCACATTCCGGATAATTGCATAACGAATATCTGGCTAATTGCATACTGAAAGTCAAATTTACCTGTATTTTGCAACTTTTAATTGATTGACGCGGTCACAGAGATAAGCCCGAGGCAAATTGACTGACAAAAGGTGCTAATTGGCTTGCCGAGAGAGTTTGCCATTTTGTGCGGTTTCCGTAAAGCTTCCACGCCATGAAGATCGCTCACCAATAAGCATACACGATTTAATAATAAGTTTGTACGCAATGTAAAGCAATGTGTTGTTAATTATTTCCTGCTCTCAGTTTGCTAGTGTCGGTAGAGATGCATATGACATTGAGTAGCTCATAGAGGTTACTTAATAAATGAAAAATAAAATAAGCTTTTGTGTTATTATCATGGCTGTGTAATTCACACTACAAACAATAGCAAAGCGACGCAGGTTGAAAGAAAACAAATACGCATAAATATTGCGTAAAATCTATCAAATAACGGTAAATACAAAATGGATATGCACAATAATAATCCTATCAAACACCTTACATAGAATTAACTCGCTTTTATGGAGTTCCTATGTAAGTATTAACAGAACAGTAAAACGAAAGTAGAAACGTGCACCGCTACATGTACAAAATGTTCAGTTTCGGTTAATCGAATACTCCGGTTAATCGCATATATTTTCTTGACAAATCGGCTATGCTAATAACCGAAATCGACTGTACCACAATCCCCACGCCTTTAATTCCAAAATTGCATTTTGTTGCAGAGGCAGTAAGTCTCTTACCTTCTTTCTCCACCACTTTACTGAAGAGCTTCATAAACTTTAAGAATTCTATAATTTGGGTGAAGACAATAGATTTATTAATCTTGGGAGATGCTGTGATTGTTGAATGCTGCACGAACGAACGCAAATGCATTTTCTCCGTTTCTGCATTTAAACGCATGCATTTTCTCCATTTGTGCATTTAAACGCACGCATTATTTTGAGTTAGGAACGAGTTTTCTGCATTTAAATGAACGCAGAGTTTCATTTATAAATGCTGAATGCATTCAAAAATGCAATGAATGCATTTTAAAAAACACTGCATTTATAAAAATTAAATGCAAACAGAATTCAAACTGAGTGCAAATGGAATGCATTTTTGGGGTACCGTATTTGTCAGCATATAATGCACACTTTTTTCCCCAAGATTTTGGGCTTGGAGAAGCGTGCACAAATGCATTTTGCTTTTTTCGGAAAACTTCTATTGCTATCCTTTTGAACATGGTTGAGTTGATACTACGAGTTTCGTGCATTTAAATGAACACAAGAGTTTCGTTTATAAATGCTGAATGCATGCAAATATGCAATGAGTGCATTTTAAAAAACACTGCATTTATAAAAAAATTGATGTAATGCAAACAGAATACAAACCGAGTGCAAACGGAACGCAAATGGAATGCATTTTTGGGGTACCGTATTTGTCTGCATATATGCACACTTTTTCCCCCAGGATTTTGAGCTTGGAGAAGGGGTGCACATTATCGGAAACAACTGACTGTTTCTACGCCAGCAAATATGGTACTTGAATGCTACTGGATCTGTACTGGCCCTTTTTTCGTCAAATTTCATGTTAGAATATCTTATGTGTCAATCTTCTCCCACAGTTTTCAAACAATTTTTTTGAAAATTTACAGGATGCTTACCTATGATGTCAACATGTGCATATTGATTCGGCGTCCAAATCAACCATGTATTGCCAGAATTACAATCCTTTTTGTCTCACCTTTTCGAAGAAAAAAAGAGACAAAGGTGTTGCTTTTCTGGCGGCGGCGGCGGCGGCAGCGGCAGCGGCAACATTCAAGTTTTGCGTTTAGGTCATTTTCTCACAAACTATAATATATGCACTAGACCTTTCAAAATTTGCTTATAGTTGTATCTTGGGTGGTATATCGCAACATGACAAAGTAAATGTGGAAGTGACCTTGACCCTCCAAGCAAAGGGCAGATAATTTAATAATTTTATGGTTCAACTTTTGCGTTTAGGTCACTTTTTCACAAACTGTATGCACTAGACCTTTCAAACTTTGCTTATAGTTGTATCTTGGGTGGTACATCACAACGTGATGCAGCAAATGTGAAAGTGACCTTGACCCTCCAAGCAAAGGGCAGATAACTTAATAATTTTTAGGTTCAACTTTTGCGTTTAGGTCACTTTTTCACAAACTGTATGCACTAGACCTTTAAAACTTTGCTTATAGCTGTATCTTGAGTGGTACATAGCAATGTGACAAAGCAAATGTGGAAGTGACCTTGACCCTCCAAGCAAAGGGCAGATAACCTTATAATTTTTACCTTCAAAGGGCAGATAACCTTATAATTTTTACCTTCAAATTTGGCGTTTATGTCACTTTTTCACAAACTGTATGCACTAAGACCTTTCAAACTTTGCTTATAGTTGTATCTTGAGTGATACATTGCAACGTCACAAAGCAAATGTGGATGTGACCTTCACCATTCAAGCAAAGGGCAGAAAACTTAAATTGTTATATTTACATCACTTTCTCATGAACTATAATTCATAATAATGCACTAGATGTTTTAAACCTACTTTATAGCTTAATCTTTGGAAGAAAACATATTCTATTTTGACATAGTTGTGTCTTGGGTAGTGCATCTTTTTGGATGCATGTATTTCATCTATGACCTTGACCTACTTTTTGGAGCTGATGATTTTTAGTTCTACTGGCAAAGGGCCTCATTTTTCATCAGATCTTTACCAAACTTTAACAAATTGTTAATATCAATGAAAGCTCGGACAAGTTCGAAAACCAGCCAGACCAGTAACAGTGGAGTTATGGCTCTTGATTTAGTTAAAAATGCAATATTTTGCCTCGTTAATACGATATAGGGCTATCTTTTTTCATCTGATCTTTATCAAACTTAACCAGATGGTTTGCCTTTTTTGTTTTTATCATTAGGCCATATAAAATTAATTCCCAGTTTATCATCCCCGCCCGCCCCGAATATTTTATGCCGCCCCGACATTTTTATTTTGTCCGGAAAAAAAAGAAAGAAAAAACCTTCTCCCAGTATGTCTATCTTCTCCCACAGTTTTCAACTGATTGTTTCGAAACTTTACAGGATGCTTACCTATGATGTCAAGATGTGCATATTGATTTGGCCCTTTTTTCATCAAATGTTACCTTTTTCGCTGATTGTTTTTAGTTGGGGCATCTGTGTCCCATGGACACATTTCTAGTTTATCATTAAGTTCCTACTCATTCACTGCCATGAGACATTGTGTTAAGATTGTACTGTTTCTGATGAATAGCTGTATGGTTTTGTCTCCTACCAGTATTCAGAGAAAGAATCATAGGTTTTACCCACTTGTCTGTCTATCCATATACATCTGAAAAAACTGGATCTTGAGATTGAGCCTCCAGATATTTTTATGAAATTTGGAAGGTGTATTAATGGCAATGATGGATTTATGCATGTGCACGTATTTTTCCATTGTTTCCCTTATTTTATTAAGATAAGGGTTAACACCAAAAGAGGACTCGAAATTTGCTGTGTTTGCTTGTTGTAATTTATGTGTACAAACATTTTAGCGACAGGTGAGCGATGTGTTGTCTGTCAGTCATCCGTCTGTCCATTGTCTGTACTTCGGTCGTCTGCCCGTCCATTTATTTCTGCTTTATGAACACGATAGGGCCATACTTTTAATATGATCTTTACTAAACTTTGTCAGGGTCTTTATATCAGTAAATGGTCGAACAAGTTCCTTGTTAGTAACACCATAGTTATGGTTCTTGATTTATTGAAAGATGCTATGTTGTGTCTTATGAACACTCTTCATCTTTATATGATCTTGACCAAATTTTGGCAGGATGTTAATATCATTTAAAAGCTTGGACGAGTTTCGAAACTAGACGCAAGAAACAGCTGGTTATGGCCCTTGAATAATTTAAAATGGCTGTATTTTGCTTCGTTTGCTCTCTAGTACCTTCATTTTCCATCTAACCTTTACCAAACTCAGATAGATAGGTGATATTAATGAAAGCTGTGACATGTTTAAAAAACAGCTAGATCAGAGTACTGACACCAAAGTTTATAATGGCTCTGGCCCTAGATTTAATGAAAAATGCTTTAATAATTCTCTATAGCTACCGTATTTGTCGGCGTATAGCGCGCATGCACATATAACGCGCACCCCGACTTTGGTCCTGAAATCCTTTGAAAAAAAACTTTTTGTTATGTATTGTAGCGTAAACCGCGCATAAAAACATGTGTTTTCAATTTCAGGACAGCAGAGGGCCATTTTGAATCATTGACCAAAGAGGAAATGTAAAACGAATTTTGATTGGCTAAAACAAGCTGCATGTTAGATTGTGTTTTTTTACTCAAGTGTAAATAAACTTGTACTGTTGAGTGTACTTTTGTTGTTTACTCAAGTTTCAATAAAATAAAAATCCCCACGCCCGTGTTCAACTTTTATTACGATCAGATTAAATTTATTAATCTATGTTGTTTCCAGGTTATTAACTCTTGCTTGTCAATTTGAAGGTGTTGACAATTTGAAGGTGTTGACAGTTTGAGAGGTTTCTCGAAATGAGATGCATTGTCTTGTGGCATCATCTATTAAAAAATGCATTTTCCTAACACATCGTGTCAGCACCTTCTCAAACTTCTGAAGTAATCACGGACAATTAAGGAATTGACATTTTTCTGCGTACATGTATTGTTACATGTTTGTTTAATAATCACCATAGTCATCGTTGTTTGCGGTCAGATTAGCAAAAACCAAACACTTCACACATTTTCCCAGTCAATTAAACCCTTTATGAATAATCAAGATTCTACGTTGTCAAAATTCAGAATCGACTTTAACAAATAAATATGTGCGGTAAATCAGTACCCGGTAGTCGTCGTTAGGAAGAAAACATAATATTCTATTCTATTCTATTCACGGTGAACCCGTCTACGTAAAACGGAAACCACAGCCTCGTTATCATTTCACTTTGCCGATTGATGTAAACAATTATATTTTTCAACATTTCAATGGTATTTTCTCAACAATAATCAACATAAAACATGGTAAAGTTTGATTTTATTATTTTTATTGATAATAAGCTTATAGCATACAACGCATTTTATTGAAACAATAGAAACAAGCCAACTTTTGTTCGATCCAATCTCTCTAGTAAACGGCCGGTCTTGAGACTTTTTGAAACCCACAAAACTTCTCGTCTTGGCTGAAAAAAAAAGAGTAAAACATTACTTGTTGCTTAAACCGCGCACCCCAACTTCAGCCACAGAATCTGGGGTAAAAAAGTGCGCGCTATAGGCTGAGGAATACGGTACTTCATTGTCCATCTGATCTTTACAAATCCAAGTGTTTATATCAATGAAAATCTGATATGCACATGAATTTTGAGTTTTACCTGATGTGTATTATCATGCCTTTTTGAGTCTCTCGAGATGTGTTACATAGAGTTTTGAAAGGTTGTGTTTTAAGATGACTTTCAAAAGGAAATGTTTAAAAATTACTTTTAAAAGGAAATGTTTTAAAATTACTTTTAAAAGGAAATGTTTTAAAATGACAACTCCTGAAACTGCTGATAATATTTCAATGAAACTGTTTTTTTGTTGGAGCCCTGAAGGGATTTCAACAAAAAATAACAAAAATGTTCATCACAATGAGAAGGTGTGTTGCTCGCAAGAATATGGTCCATACCTCAAAGTTCAAATAAGGCAAAATCGACCATTCTATGGACCAATTTATTTCACATAAAAAAAAACTTTTCAGATTTAAAGGGCACAATTGCTTTCTGATATTATGTTCACATCAATAGTGTTGAATTATTTCAGGTACTGTATGGTTGACATTGCTCATGCATTTGTCGAAAATTTTACTTGACCAAACCCCATCCATTTTGATTCTTTTTAATAAAGATAGCGGACCAATAGTCCTTTTGCAAATTTAGAAGGTGTGTTATATATAAATCAAAATTCACTCTACTTTTTACCTTTTTTTGTGGTCATTTGTTACTTCCTGGTGACATTTCTTGTTTTTAAATATTATTTAATGTTTTTAAAATAAAAGTTCAAAAATGTGTATGAATAGAACGTTTTCCCTGGATTAATTAAAGCAGAACGTGGACCTATTTGGCTTGTTGGGCCAACTGTTGTTTGCTTTCTGGGTAAAATGCAACTACCTTGTTGTATCTTTATCTGTATATATCAACTAGTTCTGGTTTCATTTTTAACTTTAAATAAAAAGAAAAATCTCCATGGCTTATCTCGTTTTTAAAAAAATACTAGTACATGTATGAGTAGAACTCTTCGTGGTCATTGACCTCGTGTTATGTCTCCCCCACTTCTTATGTCTTCCCCACTTTGTGGAGGGGAAACATATTGTTTTTGTGCTGTCTATCTGGCGTATGTTTGTCGTCTGTCTGTAGGTCACAAACTTTGTCCGGACTAGTTCTCAACCACTGGTTGGATTTCAATGAAACGATTGCACATATCGTTGTCGTGTCCTGTTGAATGATTTTTGGTGGAGTTATGGCCCTTTAAAGGTTTAAATACACAAACTTTGTCTGGACTAGTTTTCCAGAACCCCTGTGTTCGAGTCAAATGATTTTTGCCGGGTTTATGGCCCTTTCCTCAGCGGGGGAGACATCAATCTGTTTTTATTTTACTAAAACAACCTCTAGTTTTAGACTTAAAATTGTGTATGATTTTACTTTTTTTATCATTTGTTTGTAAAGCTGGATATATATGCATTATGGCAATAGTGAGGTGTCGTACATTCTGGAACAATGCCATGTCAGGCAACACATATGCTCCAGAGAGTACCTATGTAGCAACTGTAAAACATTTACTTATGCCTCCCAATGATCTTCAGTATTAAGGATGGCAGAATTTATGTTTAGCTCAAACCTTAAGACACTATTACACATCATTTATCTTAATTTACTGTTTTCTGACAACAGAACTAAATGATACACTAGCTTCTGTATCTCTGTATGTAGTAGGTATATTTACGTCCGTCACTTTTCTTTTCTTTTAGTGGACACAAAAGATGTGGGCTTAGTTTTATGTAAGCAAGAAAAACTAGAAGAACATTCTGTTGCAGAGTTTTGTCATCCTGTAAAAGAGACTCAACTTGGAATTTCACGAAACTTTCAACCAGATATTACAGCTTTTCAAGTGTCTCCAGAGTTGTTCAACATGTTACCTGAGTTACAGGATTGCCAGGCTAGCAATGTGTTCATGAAGTTGTGGACTGAACACTGTGCCAAACATGGTGCACAGTGCTCTACACTGGATGATGTGTTCCAGATAATATGGATTCCTGTCAAGCAAAGGTATGCATGAGATTATTAGTCTGATACCAGTGAACAATAGTTTTGCTTGATGGCTTCATTCCATCCGACCAAGTTGTGTTCTGGCTATATAGTGATTATTAACTGCTGGGATCGATTATAGGGAAATCTTCACAAGATGGTATACATGTTGTTCTTTTCACGAACAAGCGTATGTGAGTGAGTGAATAAACAAAACTCACCTACAATCGAGTGAAAGATTTCCCTATGATCGAACCCAGCAGTTAAATAATCTATTTATTACATTTTAAATTAGTTTATATATGGTTTTAATTGAAAATAATAGCATTATTGAACGTTATCGGCGGATGACTCAATGTCACAGTTATTTTTTTGTTCTGAGTTATTAATATTTAGCGATCTTTCACCCATAGAAATGTAATAAAACATCTTTATGTATCATTTGATTCCATCCAGGGCCCTGTTTTATTAAAAATCTTACGATAAGTCTCAAGTTTTAAAATCGTTCACTTTTTTCACCTAATAAGCATTCAATGTAGACAATTATGTGTGCTCAAAGTGCAGAATATCACATGCATAAGAAAATGAAATGAAAATCACGTTTATTTGAATAGTGTAATTTATAGTGAATCATTTAAGAAATGAATTTACGATCAAAATGGTCGTGAGTTGTTTCATAAAACGGGGCCCAGGTCCCTACCATCAAGGTCACACTAGGATTTTGGAAGTTATTGCTATAATTTTGTGTCTAGTCTATAACTTCTTTGTCTGTTATTTGTTTCCAATAATAGTATACACAAATATTTTAACCACGATAAGATGGTGTGCAGTGACCGAATCGAGGTTCTTACCTTCAAGGTCACACTAAGACTTAAGGTTAATACTATAATTTTGCTTCCAGTCTAATGCCCTCTTTTTATCAGACCTTGTCTGGAATGTAATGTCTTGCCATTCTTCTTTTAATTGATAGGCAGCAGTATGTTATTGCTTTTGACCTTTGTCTTAGAAAATCACCCATATATAATAACACACAGATCTAAACAACGTTGTTAATGAAGATGGATTTAGAACAATACAAGGTGATGTGATATTTACAGTTTATGTTTATTGAAATATATTGGCCACGGAACGGATTCAACAAAATAAAAGTAAGGTAAAATGTGTAGTTAATTAAAACATATAGATGTACTTTATGAACCCTGGGTACAGCATGTACCTAATTGAAAGTTGTATTGAAAATGTCAAAATTCTTATTAACTACACAATAAGTCATTGCTGTAACCGCGAAAAACTGCCCTTTATGAAACCTGGGTACAGCATTTCACAAAGACAAATGTACCTAATCGAAAGTTCTTGTATTGAAAACGTCAAAAGTTTTATTAACTACACAATAAGTCAGTGCTGCGACCACGAAAAACTGCTGCCACCATGAGGAAATCCCGAATGTGGATTGCTGTATACCCTGTTTAAAGTCGTGATGAAGAACCAGACTGAATCCGTTGAAGTCTCTGTGTTCTGAAAATATAAAAATAAAAAAGCCCAAAACACTTTTTCAATAACAGGAGAGGGTGGGTGTGTTTAAAATCGCACAAATCACTGAAAATTTTGTTCTATGACATTTTTTGAAGAAAGAGGAAGTGATAAACCAAGTTGCCGGTGTCGTGTTATAAATAGCACCGGCAGAATGTTATACAATAAATGGTAAACGGCCACTTAAATAACAGTTATTTGTCCTTTAAAGCACAAATTCCATTATTGTTGTACATTTCTTTGATAAGACTTAAACATCAATTTCGGAGAGCATCCATCAGTTCTACGGATCTTCTTTTTTTGATCATGCTATCTTACTATCCAAACTACAGAGCAGAGCATATGATGTATAACATGATGTCTATGTGATGATTATCAAATTGTTTCAAGCCTAGCTTTTTCTTCAAAACTCATCACCTTTTGTAAATTGTTATGTCCCTTTCGTCAAACATAATATATACTACTAAAGGCTAAATACAAATAATTACATTTTTCTTTTCAGTTGGGACCAAGTTTCACACAATATTAGTCAGGGTCTCATATTCTTCCGAGATATGGAGAATCTGATAGGGCGCATGCACAGAGATGATTATGATGCTATGCTAGTTGAACTCAAATCCTTACATGTTAAGGAGGCAAAGGCAAAAGAGTGCATATCCCAACTGAAGAAGTACCGGCAGCTGGAGGCCTGCATGAAAGGTGCCAGGGTGATTCTGAAGTTTGCCAAGGAATACAACTTAGAAGGGGACTTTGATCAAATCAGAGTCATAGCAGCTGTAAGTAGTTCAGTTCTGAATGTGCAAAATGTTTTAAAATGTTTAGAATTTGAGCATTTTTGTCGAGCCCGCTAGCGGAGAGGTCACCTCTTTGAACACTTTTACATTGTTGTAAGTGCATTCATGCGTGGGTTTGTGCATACCTGCAACCATGTTAGGGTTCAAGTTATAAACCAAACTGCTTCAGCTTATTCCTCTTTTTGACTTGACATGAACAATTCTTTTCATTGCCATCGCCATGACCTACTTTCTCTGAAATATAGGTCACGTTCAGTTTAGTATACAACTTCTGATTATGTCTGTTCTTCTTATCTTGACTTTTAAAAGTTGGATATTAACCAAACTGTATCAGTATGTTCCTATTATCGACCAGACGTGGTGAACATATATTTGACTTACTATCTCTGAAAAAAGGGGTCACATCCAGGTTAGGGTCACAAGTTCAGCTTCTATTAGTGGGATATGGATCTCATGTATGTTCCTTTTATTGACCGGACATGGTTTACAATTGGGTTATCACTGTGACCTACTTTCCCCAAAATATAGGTCACATCCAGTTTTGGGTACATTTTCTGAATCTCATGAATCTCAGCTTCTACTGGAGATATATGGACCCAACTGCATCTGTGTCTTCCTTTCATAAACTAGACGGGGCGTCCGTGGCCGAGTGGTTAGAGTCTCTGACTTGCAATCACTTGCCCCTCACCGCTGTAGGTTCGATCCCTCAGGGGCCTAGGAATCTTTATGTGAGGAAGCTATCCAGCTGGCTTGCGGAACGTCGGTGGTTCTACCCAGGTGCCCGCCCGTGCACGAAAATTGCCCGGAGGGGCACCTGGGGTCTTCCTCCACCAGTGGAAGCTGGAAAGTCGCCATATGACCTTAGCTGTTGGTGCGACTATAAAATCCAATTCAATTCAATTCAATTCATAAACTAGACTTGGCTGTGACCTACTTACTTAAGAAATATAGATCATATACTGTTTAGGGTACAACTTCTGAATGACAGTTTCTACTGATGGTATAAACTGCATCAGGGTCTTCATCTCATCAACCAGACATGTAGCGACAACATTTGATGGCCTGTTATGGTATGCCAATGTTTGTTTCATTCTGAAAAAAGTCACCGACTCTAGCCACCTGTCAATTTTGAGCAGAAACATCAGAGTTGTGGCCCTTGATTGAATGAAAAGAGCTATGTTTTGCTTTATTAACATATAGGTCCTTCATTTTTCATCTTTACCAGATCATGTGCAGAATGTTAATTTCAACAAAAAACATGAAAAACAGCCATATCTGACGCCCCATCCAGATCGCCTTCACCTGCTGAGCCTTTGTTAGCAAGTGGAGCATCCCCAGGTCCTCTTAGGCTTCTTGCTTGTTTTCTGTGATTTTCTCTTTTCACGACCTCCCTTATGCAGGTTTGCATTACAAAAATATTAGACCAAAATGATGGTAAATTAGTTCAAATGACTTATTTTTAAACACTTTCTAACAATTTAGCATTTTCAGTCTCACTTTGGTCTATTGTTTTATACCACAAATAATCTCATATGAATAAAACCTCTTTTTGTCAGAAATAATTTTTTTATCTGTTTATTAAATGTCTGCTTTACTGTAGGGTAATCAGCATTTTCTATTTCCTAGCATGATCAAGATTTTGAGATGAGATCATTTGATGATTCGCTCATGAAGACATGTGATTTTCTGAAGAATCTGACTGAAGACAGAGCTAGATGTTTGAATGCATTTGTTAAGTGTGGACCTCTTGTCAAATGGCTGAAACAGTCCATGAAGGAATGTAAGATAATGTTCTTTTCATATTTATACTTTAATCTCTTCTTTACTGTATAACATTTGAAGTAAAATGCATAGAAACTTCACTGAATATCCAGATTGCATTGATGAAGATTTTTTCACATTTTTTTTGTCCGTAATTTAATCTCAAACGTTGACGGTAAGCTCACTTTAAAAAAACAACATACTTCTGTATTTGACTTTTAAATAAAAAGAGCATGACTTTTCATGAGTGGTCTTATATATTTGCATTTTTGTGTCGCCTGCATATCATGGCAAACACTTTGTCCAGCGTTTGTCAAGGTCGCTGTTATCTGATAATGAAAATGTGTACTGAATAACTTGTGAAGGATTGCACCAACAGTTTTTAAACTTTATTACATGATTGTCATTGGTGAGAGGATGAGCTCTAAAGATTTTGGGTTGAGTAGGTCAAAGGTCAAGGTCACTTTGAACCGATAATGAAAAATGTTTCAGCTCAGTAACTTGTGAAGGATTTCAGCCACAGTGATTTTCGTCTGTCCGTGCTGTGTCCGCCAACATGTATTAACATTTTGGTTAAAGTATTTATTATTATTCGTTTATCAAAAGCCATCTGACTGAAAACTTTGAAACTTGTCACACAATGTATTCATCTCATTACAACTTGGTGTGACAACCACCATAAATCTGTCATGCATTTTGCCGTAATTATTGTTTATTTATATTTTATATTTTAGAAAGTTCTGCAGTTTTGAAACTTGGCTAACATACTTCTCATCACATGTGATGACTCTAAAATGCATTTTACCAAAATTACCTCCTTTTTCTATTAAAATATTGCTGTTAAGGCCATATCAAATTAATTTCCAGTTTATCATCCAAATTTTGGAAAAAATTGGGGCGGGTGGTGCAATTTTATTTTTTATTTTTTATTTTCCTGAGATGACATCAAACATCACAAAAATATTAATAACCAGAAGTATTATGTTTTGAACACTCTCTTTATTACCAATTGTCGCTGCTATAGCATACATTTGTATTTATAATGGTATAAACTACCATGTATGTGAGTTTTAAAAGTTGAAACAGTTCCCCTTTTATTTACGAATGACTGTTTGCCAGATAGCTAGGCACAACTCACATACGGGATATTTATCATCTGGTTCTACAAGGTCATCTGACGAACCACAGTAATAACATACCGATTCGAAGCCAGCAGAAAAATATGGTAGTTCCACTGACATGTCACAAGTTACATTTTTTCTAACAAATACCAAATGTAAAATATGATTGTCCTCTGTTTCAACATCTTGAAGGACAGAACCACATGTATATTGTAGGTCAGCTAAGATTTGAAGCAAATCAGTTCTTTTCTTTCCTTTCACCACATGTTTACAATACAGGACTCTTGCTTTTTCACATTCAGAACAATACATCACAATCTGGACTTTTTTTTTATTTATTTTTTTAGCTCTACTGGCCAAGGGCCAGCAGAGCTTATGGGATGGTGTGTTGTCCGTCTTCCGTCGTCCGTCTTCCGTCGTCCGTCGTCCGTCCGTTAACTTTTCTTCAAACAACTTCTCCTCAGAAACCGCTTGGCTAATTTTGACCAAACTTCACATGGATGATCCTTAGATGAATGCTTTTTAGATTTGTTAAAATTAGGTCAGTGCTACATCCAAGATGGCTGCCATTACCATATATGGTCGAAACCTTAAAAAATCTTCTTCTCCAGAACCGCTGGACAGATTTCAACAGTTTTTCTTTTAAAATGATCGCCAACACCTAGACTATCAAGTTTGTTCAAATAAAGTCCCCGGGGTCAAAAATGGCCGTGCCCCGGGGGTCCAAAATTTGTATATTGAGGTTTTGCATGTTTTTCATATAGACATATAGGAAAAAACTTTAAAAAATCTTCTTCTCTGAAACCACAAGGCACAGAGCTCTCATGTATTACATGTAGCATCAGCTTATGGTCCTCTGCTAAGTTTATTTAAATGGTGACCCTGGGGTCAAATTTGTCCCCGTCCCGGCGGTCACAATTTTACATAGACTATATAGGATTTTTAAAAAAAAAAATCTTCTCGGAAACTACAACAGCCAGAGGTGTGATATTTTGCATTTACTATAAGCTTATGGTCCTTTACCAAGTTTGTTCAAATGGTGACCCTCGGGTCACATTTGGCCCCGCCCCAAGGGTCACATGTTTTACATAGACATGTATAGGGAAAAGCTTAAAAAATCTTCTTCTCTAAAACTGCAAGAGCCAGAGGTTTAATATTTTGCATAAGCTTGTGGTCCTCTACCAAGTTTGTACAAATGGTGACCCAGGGGTCACATTTGGCCCCACCCCGGGGGTCACAGTTTTACATAGGCTTGTATAGGCAAAATTGAAAAAAAATCTTCTTCTCTGGAACCACATGGCACAGAGCTCTCATGTATTACATGTAGCATCAGCTTATGGTCCTCTACTAAGTTTGTTCAAATGCTGCCCCTGGGGTCAAATTTGTCCCCGCCCCAAGGGTCACAGTTTTACATAGACTTATATAGGATCTTTTTTTTAAAAATCTTCTTCTTGGAAACTACAAGAGCCAGAGGTTTGATATTTGACATTTATTATAAGCTTATGGTCCTTTACCAAGTTTGTTCAAATGGTGACCCTGGTGTCACATCTTGCCCCGCCCCGGGGTCACAGTTTTACATAAATGCTTGTATAGGGAAAAACTAAAAAAAATCTTCTTCTCTGGAACTGCAACAGCCAAAGGTTTAATATTTTGCATTTGCTATAAGCTTATGGTCCTTTACCAAGTTTGTTCAAATGGTGACCCTCGGGTCACATTTGACCCCGCCCCAAGGGTCACATGTTTTACATAGAAATGTATAGGGAAAAACTTAAAAAATCTTCTTCTCTGAAACTGCAAGAGCCAGAGGTTTAATATTTTGCTGTTGCTATAAGCTTATGGTCCTTTACCAATTTTGTTCAAATGGTGACCCTGGGATCACATCTGGCCCCGCCCCGGGGGTCACAGTTTTACATAAATGCTTGTATAGGGAAAAACTGAAAAAAATCTTCTTCTCTGGAACTGCAAGAGCCAGAGGTTTAATATTTTGCATTTGCTAAAAGCTTATGGTCCTTTACCAAGTTTGTTCAAATGGTGACCCTCGGGTCATATTTGACCCCGCCCCAAGGGTCACATGTTTTACATAGACATGTATAGGGAAAAACTTAAAAAATCTTCTTCTCTGAAACTGCAAGAGCCAGAGGTTTAATATTTTGCATTTGCTATTAGCTTATGGTCTTCTACCAAGTTTGTTCAAATGGTGACCCATTGGTCACATTTGGCCCCACCCTGGGGGTCACAGTTTTACTTAGGCTTGTATAGGCAAAAACTGAAAAAAATCTTCTTCTCTGGAACCACATGGCACAGAGCTCTGATGTATTATTTTGCATCTGATCTTAGCCAAACATTAGCAGATTTTATGCCTTTCTTTTTTTCTTTTTTTTTAATTTTTGTTGTTTAAATTCCTTTATTTATTTATTATTTTTTTATTATTTTTTTTTTTTTAAATTTTTATTGATTTATTTTTTATATATATATATTTTTTTTTTCTATGTTGGACCAGTCGGACCAGTAACAGAGGAGTTATGGCTCTTGATTTAGTTAAAAATGCTATATTTTGCCTCATTAATACGGTAGGGCCTTTATTTTTCATCTGATCTTTACCAAGCTTTACCAGATTCTTTAGTTATTGGCCCTTGATTTAGTCAAAAAGCTGTTTTTTGCCCGAAACTTCCAGTAAAACATAAATGGCAGTCACTTGCTTCATTGATATTATAAGAGCCATGTTAGCCAGTAGAGCGTCCACAGGCCCTCTTGGGCCTCTTGTTTTTTATTATTTTTTTTATTTTTTTTTTATTTTTCAAAATAAAAATTGTCGGGGCGGCATAAAATATTCGGGGCGGGCGGGGATGATAAACTGGGAATTAATTTTATATGGCCTAAAGTAAGCAATCAGGCCTCGCACCACTATTGATGCTGCTTATGTTACTATTATGTTATGTCTTCCTTGAACTCAGCTGGACTTAAAGAGATGAAAGTGTTTGTGGACCTTGCGCTGATGTCAGCAGGAGACGAGCCAATCAACATTGCCATTGTCCAGTGTTTACACTCAGCTGTGACAGGTTATGCACCACTCATATTTGACCTGGAACCAAAATCGGGTTATAAAGAGCTGCTGGACAAATGTGACATTGTTTGGAAGGAACTGGAGGCAAATCCAGAATTGCCAAAAAAATTGGTATGCATCAGTTATTCATGTTTATAACTCCCCTGCCATTTTTAAGCTCGGCCAGCAGATTTGACCAAACTCAGTAATTTCCTTGATGCAGGAATCTTGCATTTTTGCCACGTTTTTTATGACCCTCAGAAATTGTCCCAGCACGTCCATGCTGTCGTAAGTTCATTATATTCCATTGATTCCATTGCAGTTGTCTTTTTTTCGATCATTTTCACCACAGCATCAAATCCAGTCACCCACACTTGTTTTGTACTAAAAGTTTGTACCTTTGAGTACGAAAGTAGAGACTGCCACTTTTTTTAACTCGACTGTAACTACAGTATATTACCAATAGTAAACCATTCAACTGTGTAAACATTCATTACTAAATAATTAATCATGTCATACTCCAACTCTACAAGTTTTTTGACGTCTCCACAGCGAAAATGGCAAAGCCCTTTGACACTGATTCAAGAGACAAATCTGTTGCTGAACTGGTAAAGAAGAGATGAAAAGGTTTCAAAATGGTTACATATTTTTACTTGGTTATTTGAAAATGGTGAAATGAAATATGACCCATATAGGCCTTGAGCCAGGACCTTAATTTTTTGATATTGTTACCAACTCAAGGGACAAATTCTACCATCACTTTTTGAAAAGAGCAATGTATATAGATTACATTTTTCCATGATAGCAATCTGTAATAGGTAGCTTATATTAAAAAAAATTGAACATTAATAGGTTATCATTGTAGCGCTTTCATATAAGTTTTTGATGTTCATTTTTGAATGTCATGCTTGTGTGAATAATTATCGATGTACTTTTTAAAGACGCACTTAAGTTTACAATTCATTGAGTTAAATAAAGCGTAAATAAGCTCTTTTTTAGCACTGAATTCAGTTTAAAATCTCTATTTTGCTTCAAATTAGAAGTCAATTTACCCCACCCACTATTGACACATTTTTATGCATTTATTTTAGTTAATATTTTTTACAATATATGTTTCAACTTGTAAGAATCAGTAATTTACAACCTTTCTACATGATTTAAATAATATTATAATATGAATAAGGGATTGTAATGATATATTGATGAAATTAAGTTCTAAGCAATGTTCATGGCATTGCACATATGTGTTCAGTAAGCCTGATAAGTTAGTTTAAACTTATTTATTTTACATCGATTGTAACGAAAGCTCTATGAACTTATTTGAATCACTCTCGATGTCTTCCTGGGTAGAACCAGTACTAAGCAATACAGATAAAGTGTCTTGCTCAGGGACACAACGCATATGGCAATGTCGGGAATCGTAACCACGACTTTTGGATCATGGGCCCAACGCTCTACCACTAGACTACAGTGCTCCACTGATAAGTTGAGACACATGCCAAACTGGAAGTATAAGCCTTCCTCAAAGTAACTGCAACATAAATAGTATTAACATGTTCTGATATATACATATATTGCACAGACGACACATAGTCCAAAGGATTCTAGATAAAGGAAATGTGCGGTTTAACATGTTTTTTTTAACAAAAGTCTTTTTTAGGTGTATGCGTCATGGCAATACTTATTATGATTACACATTTGGATTATGTATTACACATAAATACATGAATTAAACATTGCATATTGCAATGCAAAATCTTAAAAGTTGTCTATTTTAATACTTTTTAATTACAATTTATGCATATTTGAAGGATTTTTACACCTGAATTACCCCACCCATATACAACACAATGAAGAATTCTGCATATGAAATGTAAAAATAGTAGTATATGCATTTGCACGAACCATTTTTGTGTTACTGAAACAAGAATCGACGAAGATGAATTGATTTGAATTGGGGTTTTACGGCGCACCAACACAAACATGTTATATGGCGCCAACAGGAATGAACATTCGACCCGCGGCTCACTCTTCATTAACATCTAGATAAAAATTTGCAGAATGTGCCTAGAACCTTCTTACCTGCAGAACTGCAGAGTTGCTGCAAATTCTCTAGTAAACACTCCATTTTTCGCTGGAGCCACAATCATTGCCACCACTGAAGTAGCACCTGAAACAATACAGGTTTCATGATGAAAATATTGAACAAAAAAGACAAAATTAACATGAATTCGGGGAAATTTTACCCCTATGCCTGGATATGCAGTAGTCATATTCTTCTCCGGGAACCAACGGCGTCGACGAAGAAATATCTTTAGGGTGATACCCAGATCACTGTACTAACTACCTACCATGGCAACTATTTGTTAGTATTGGTGCAGTTGTTACAATATCACCTGCTTAGGATATGTATCTAAACATAGGTTGTGATGTTCTCCATACTTGATTTAGAGTATGGAATAGTAAGCATCAACCCTATTTTTGCGCATGCAAGTGCAAGTGGAATGATTATTACCTAAAAAAGAAGGTGTATTGCCAATGAAGAGAGAGAGAGAGGGAGTGTGTGGATGAGGGTAAAAGTGTCTTGCCCAAGAACACACTGACAAAATTCACTGGCTCCGGTGAGTCTTGAACCAGGGTCCTCTGAATTTAAAGTCCCCCATGCTATCCACTGCATCAACAGGCTGTATGCGCTCAAGCATGATGACTGCATTAAAAAATGTTAATCCGTCATAAAGGTTATATCCAAGAAGCTGGGTTCACAACGGTCTCTCTTATCTAGCAAGTTAGCATCAAGTTCATGTATGTCGATATATGTTCATATATTGCTGTTTTGATAAACTTGGCAATTAATGCCTTGGGATAAAACAGGACAATTAAAAATACTCAGTACATATTATCTGATTTAAATAATATAACTTAATGTGATAATATAACATACATATAAGATATTAAAAAAAATTAAACACTTCCAGATAAGAATCGGTACCCAGTGCATCGAGATAGATTACATTTAGTGATCACGGTTAGTTTACTGATGTTTACTCTAGAAGCTATATCCGACATACAGGGCTACTGCAGTTAAAGTAGCAGTGTCCCACCAACAACAGCCCCATTTTACAACATATGTACATCGTTTCTAAACCTATTGACCAAGAGGTATATACATAACTTACATCGTTTGAGAATCAAAACTCTATAGATACAATATAAAAAACTTTAACCAGCCAGACAAAAAAAAATAAAAATGGATAATTCATTTTACACTTATTCAATTACGGATATTACAAAACCCCATGAATAAACATATACTTTTAAGCGACACATATGCATTATTATATGAGATGAATACCTGGATAGAGTTTTGATAAACTGTTTTTGTAGTGTAATTTTGTCGTAATTTGGCGGGTTATTTTAAATTTGTATATAAATCAACAGTAAAACCGTATGCCTTTTCTTTTTCTTTCATTTTTTTTGCAATTTGTCGAAAATGCAGTGGTCTACTTTGTGATTTTAGTTCGTGGATTTATTCAATATGCGATTTGTAAACATGGTTAAGTCTTCATAATGGAATACCTTATCAAAATTCACATTCTGTATATATTTCAGTTCGCTTAAAACTTTTAAAGTGATTTTATGAAAAGAGTACAACTTCAAGCCATAAACAAGAGACCCACTCGCCTTGTCTCAAAGTGCTCTCATGTTTTAAGAAACAACAACAATTTCTTTATATAAATCTGTAAAACTGTGACCCCGTAGTGGCCATATTTGACCCCATTGTCGCCATTTGAACAAACTAGGTAGACGATCACATGCAAACTATTATTTAGCTTTTGAAGTATTAGAAAAGCTGTTTGAATATGTTTTCCTATATAATTCAATGTTATAGTGTGACCCCCGGGACAGGGCCAAATTTGATTCCAGGCTTGATTCAAGGGACACCATTTAAATTATTTGGTACAGGACAATAATCTTAAGCTACATTAGCTTATTACACCTCTAGCTCTTGTAGTTTCAGAGAAGATGTTTATAGACGTTCCTAAATAACTCTATGTAAAAATGTGACCCACGGGACCGGGCGAAATTTGACCATAAGATCACCATTTGAACAAAATAAATTGGTAGATATTGATACTCTTTTGCTACATGCATCGTATTAGACCTCTAGCTCTTGTAGTATCAGAAAAAGAATATTTTTATGGACTTTCCTATATAACTCATTGTAAAACTGTAACCCCAGAACCGGGCCATAGTTGGACACAGAGTCACGATTTGAACAAAAGTGGTAGAGAACCATAAGCTTGTACAATATGCAAAATAGTAGACCTCTGGCTCTTGTTTTTTTTAAAGAAGAGATTTTAAAGATGTTTCTATACGACTCTATGTAAATATATGACCCCTGGGGCGGAGCCAGATATGACCCCAGGGTCAACATTTTAACAAACTTGCTAGTGGACCATAAGCTTATGCTTCATGCATAATATGGGACCTCTAGCTCTTCAGTTTTAGAGAAAATTATTTATTTTTAAAGATTTCCTATATAACTGTATGAAAAAATGTAAATTTGATACCATCGGTGGCCAGTGGAACACCATTTCTTGAAAACTGAGGGAAAACACTGCAAGCTTATGGGATGATAACTTGTCTGTCGTCTGTCCGTCGTTAGTTAACTTTTGCCTCGTGAAGACAATAGGCCTTCATTTCATCTGATCTTTATCAAACTTTACCAGATTGTTAACAGTAACACCAGAGGTGTGACCCTTGATTTAGTTAAAAATGCTGTGTTTTGCGTCGTTGAGACAATACGGCCTTCGTTTCTAATACACCCGTTCGTATTATGGTATGGGGTTGTCCGTCCGTCTGTCTGTCCGTAAACAATTGCGTATTCCGGACGATAACGCTGAAAGCATCACACCTACACTCATGAAACTAAAAGTTAGATTGTTGTAGGTGAGAGGAGGATCCCTATTGTGTTGGGGTCAGTAGGTCAACGGGCAAGATCACAGTGACCTTATATAGACGAACGCATTCCAGCTGATAACTTCGAAACTATAACACCTACACTCATGAAACTTCAAAAGTATATTGCCCTAGGTCATAGGAGGAACCATATTGCTTTTGTGGTCAATAGGTCAAAGGTCACTGTCACCTTATATAGAAAAATGCATTCCTCATGATAACTTCAAAATTGAAACACCTACACTTTTAAAACTTCATACATACATTGCCCATGGTGAGTGGAGAAACCCTAATTGTTTGGGGTCAGTAGGTCACCATCACCTTAGATGGAAATATGAATTCCACATGATTTCTTCAAAACCGTAACACCTACACTCATGAAAATTCATAGGTTCATCACCCTTGTTGAAAGCAGGAACCCTATTGCTTTTGGGGTCAAAGGTCAAGGTCACTGACTTTATATGGAAATATGAATTCCGCATAATAACTTCAAAACCGTAAACACCTACACCCATAAAACTTCATAGGTGTATTGCCCTAGGTGAGAGGAGGAACCCTATTTTTGTGGGGCCAGTAGGTCAAAGCTCAAGGTCGCAATGACGTTATATGTAAATATGCCTTCCGCACAATAACTTAAAAACCGTAACACCTACACTCTTAAGGTACTTTGCCCTAGGTGAAAGGAGGAACCCTATTTCCTTTGGGGTCTGTAGGTCAAAGGTCAAGGTCACTGTCACCTTATATAGAAAAAAGCATTCCTCATGATAACTTCAAAATTGAAACACCTACACTTTAAAACTTCATGCATGTGATTGGAGAAGCCCTATTGTGTGTGGGGTCAGTAGGTCAAAGGTCAAGGTCACCATCACCTTATATAGAAAAATGCATTCCTCATGATAACTTTGAAACCGTAACATCTACACTCATGAGACTTCATAGGTTCATTGGCCTTTTTATAAACATGAACCCAATTTCTTTTAGGGCCAGTAGGTCAAAGGTCACAGTCACAGTGACCTTATATAGAAATATGCATTCCATACAATAACTTCAAAACCGTAACACCTACATTTATATACCTTCATAGGTACATTGCCCTAGGTAAGAGGAGGAACCCTATTGTTTTTGGGGCCAGTAGGTCAAAGGTCAAGGTCACAGTGACCTTATTTGAAAATATGCATTCCTCACAATAACTTTGACCTTCAGCAAATATTTCGAAGTAGGTTGTCAAAGTAGGTCAGGTCAGGTCAGTAGGACAAGAAAGGTAAAGGCTGACCTATGTATGTAAGAGGTAAAGATACGAGTGTAAGTAGACATCTATTATGTAAAGTAAATATACCAGTTTCCTTGCTGTTAAGGAACCAATGATAATAAATAATAAATAAAATAAGCCAAAAGCGACGGATAAGGCAATCCAATATATATAAATGCAGAATACATAGAATACATAGAACACGGTGTAAGATATCATAAAAAGCCATTTCGAGGAGATAACAAGCAGTGCTACAAAGGTACTATCACATTTTAGGCCACTTATGGCATTCAGTTCTTGCCTAGAAACCAACACGTATAAATAAAACCGTCAAAAGCGATGGATATGACAATTCAAATTAGTAATGGAGAATACATACTACGCGGCGTAAGATATCCTAAAAAGACGTCCCGCGGAGATAACAAGTGGTGCTTCAAAGGGAATAGCACATTTAAGGTCACTTAAGGCATTCAATTTTTGTTTTATATCAACAAGTATAGAAGGAATACTAAATATGTAAGCAAGTAAATATAACAATAAAAGTCATGTAAAAACTTTTTTTTTTTTTTTTTTTTCACCAAAAGGGATGTGACCGTTTAAAAAGTAAAAAGTACAGTAATAACAGTGTACTAACTCATAATATAGTACAAAGTAATGATAAAATATAGTACCAGTAAATACGGCACATACCCATTTAGAAATAGGGGGCGCCTCCTTACGGTCCCTTTCATCACCAACCTGTGGCTTACACAGGGGTCGTCTTGACTGGACACCGTTATCAACCATAATTGTCCTTTTTCTCCCCATGGCGGCCTATTCAACGGGGGATCCTCGGATCTACGTGAACATTTGGTGAAGCAGCTGCCGCCTTACCTCAGTCCAGACAATGTCGGAGACTTAGCAACCACCAATGTAAAGAAACCACCCAACCCTGGCCACTCTAAAGGACCCAAAAACAAAAACATAAACACATTATGAACCGAACAGTCCTAGTTCAATGCCCATATGTATAAGTATGCTGTAAACGGACATGCTAATCACTCCCAAGATGGCGTGGCATAGGCATACCCCTCATCATCACCCAGCAAATATGATATGATCAAAACATATCATAACACCGCAAATCAAGCATGCACCACATACACAACAATGCCAAACACAATTAGGACCGACAGGTGTCAACTCGTTAAATTAGGTTGAATTAACCGCTGATGTTGACTCTGTCTTGGCATATATTCAGGCATTAAACAGACCTGTTGGCAAGGCCTATGTAAATTTCAAAATTCAAAATTGCATTTTAAATGTCCAGACCATTGTACCCATCTCGGTGACACTCACTCACAATAACTGCAAAACCATAACACCTACACGCATAAAACTACATTGCACTAGGTGAGAGGAGGAACCCTATTGTTTTTGGGACCAGTAGGTCAAAGGTCAAGGTCACAGTGACCTTATATGGAGATATGCATTCCTCACAATAAATGCAAAACCATAACACCTACACCTATAAAACTTCATAGGTACACTGCCCTAGGTGAGAGGAGGAACCATTGTTGGGGCCAATAAGTCAAGGGTCAAGGTCGCAGTGACCTCTATGGAAATATGCATTATGCACAATAACTTCAAAACTGTAACACCTACACTCATAAAACTTCACAGGAACATTGCCCTAGGTGAGAGGAGGAACCTATTGCTTTTGGGGTCAGTAGGTCAAAGGTCAAGGTCACAATCACCTTACATGCATATATGAATTCTGCATAATAACTTCAAAACCGTAACACCTACACTCATAAAACTTCATAGGTACATTGCCCTAGGTGAAAGGAGGATCCCTATTGCTTTTGGGGTCAGTAGGTTTAAAGTCAAGGTCACAATGACCCTATATGGAAATACGCCTTCCACACAATAACTTCAAAACTGTAACATGCACTTTAACTTGTAACTATCAGACCTACAGTTTTGAAACTTTACAGAAATAGTACCCATGTTGAAACAACAACCCCAATTGATTGTAAGCTTAGTAGGTCAGATTTCAATGTCACTGTGACCTGATCATGACAAAATCCTTCCCAGCTGTAATTCAGAAACTATTATTGATCTACACTCTTGAAACTTTATACAAATAGTGCTCTTGGTTAAACAACATCCCCTATTAGTTATTTTTTTTGTTGGAAGGTCAAAGGTAAGGGTTATATTGACCTGACACCAAGGAAATACTTTTAGTATAAAAACTTTCGGAAACGGGCGAATAATGCCCCGTTAGGCGGCGCTCTTGTCATCTGATCTTACCAAACTCTGCCAGATTACTAATATCAATGTAAGCTCAAAAAAATTTGAAAACCAGCCAAATCAGACCAGAACATCAGAGTTATGGCCCTTGATTTAGTTAAAATGCTATATTTTGTCTCTTAAAGATGATAGGGCCTTCATTTTACATCTGATCTTTACCAAACTTTGCCAGATTATTGATACCAATTGAAACCAATTAAAACTCAGACAAGCTCGAAAACCAGCGATAACTCAAGAACGGCTGGCACTACAAACTCGAAACTTGGCAGGAATGTTTGTGTCATGGTCTAGTTGTGCACCTTCCCTTTTAGGTAGATTCGCGTAAGAAATGTGGTTGCCATGGTAACAAAACAAATAAAAAAAATGTCCGTTGGTCCATCCCGAAATCTTCTTGTCTTTGCGATAACTCAAGAACGGCTGGCACTACAAACTCGAAACTTGGCAGGAATGTTTGTGTCATGGTCTAGTTGTGCACCTTCCCTTTTAAGTAGATTCGCGTAAGAAATGTGGTTGCCATGGTAACAATACATGTAAAAAAACACTAAAAATCACCTGTCTTCGCGATAACTCAAGAACCACTTGAACTACAAACTCGAAACTCGGCAGGAATGTTTGTGTCATGGTGTAGTTGTGCACCTTCCCTTTGGGTAGATTCACATAAGAAATGTGGTAGCCATGTTAACAAAACTTGTAAAAAATCACTAAACATCGCTTGTCTTCGCGATAACTGAAGAACAGCTAGCACTACAAACCCGAAACTGGGCAGGAATGTTTGTTTTTATGGTCTAGTTGAGCACCTAGCTTCTCCCTCCCCTTTTGGGTAGATTCACATAAGAAATGTGGTTGTCAAACAAAACTTTTAAAAAATCACTAAAAATCGCTTGTCTTCATGATAACTCAAGAACAGCTGGCACTACAAATGCCAAACTTGGCAACAATGTTTGTCTCATGGTGTAGTTGTGCACCTACCCTTTTTGGTAGATTCACATAAGAATTGTGGTTGCCATGGTAACAAAACTTGTAAAAAATCACTAAAAATTGCTTGTTATTTTTTAAAACTATTTCTTTTTTTTTCATAGGAAACCTTGATTTATCGGCTTAATTTAAAAAAAAAAAAAAAAATGATTTTTGATTTTAATGTTGTTTTTTTATTTTATTTTTTTTATTATTATTTTTTATTTATTTTTTTATCTTTTTATTTTTTTCCCTTTGTTGGATCAGTTTTACATTGAGTTATAGGGAAGAACTTCAAAAATCTTCTCTGAAACTACAAGATATACAGGTTTAATTTTATTTAATATCAGCTTTTGGAGCCTCTATACCAAGTTTGTTCAAATGGTGAACCTGGGGTCAGATTAGGGCCCCCGCCCCGGGGGTAGCCAGTAGAACGATACAGGCCCTCTTGGGCCTCTTGTTTTTAATATACAAGTATATTGTGATGTTTCTATATTTAAACCTAAATAACAATATTAATTAAAAATTATTTTTAGCTCTACTGGCAAAGGGGCCAGCAGAGCTTATGGGATAGCTAGTTGTCCGTCGTCCGTCTGTTGTCGGTCGTCTGTCCGTCGTTAATTTTTGTCTCGTTAAGACAATAGGGCCTTCATCTGATCTTTACCAAACTTTATCTGATTATTAATATCAATGAAAGCTCGGACAAGTTTGAAAACCAGCCATATCAGACCTGTAACAGCAGAGTTATGGCCGTTGATTTAGTTAAAAATGCTATATTTTGCCTCGTTAAGATGATAGGGTCTTCATTTTTCATCCGATCTTTACCACACTTTACCAGATTGTTAATATCAATAAAAGCTTGGACAAGTTCGAAACCCAGCCAGATCGGATCAGTAACAGTGGAGTTATGGTCCTGGATTTTGTTAAAAATGCTATATTTTGCCTCGTTAATACGATAGGGCCTTCATTTTTCATCTGATCTTTTCCAAACTTTTCCAGATTTTTTAGTTATGGCCCTTGATTTAGTTTAAAATGCTGGATTTTGCCAAAAACTTTCAAAAAAACGTAATTGCAGTCACTCGCTTCATTGATGCTATAAGAGCCATGTTAGCCAGTAGAGCGTCCACAGGCCCTCTTGGGTCTCTTGTTTAAATTACTTCCCTTTATTGAATGAATATTAAGATTAAATTTGATTCTAATTTAAAAAAATGCATTTATGATTTATTTTCACTCTTTAAACACAAACTATTAAATAATGTTGACATATGGGATACATTATTTTGATGAAGAATATGCAAATTAAGCTACCCATGTGAAATCAAAGGTAAAATACCTACATATATATAAGGACAACTGCCAATGACACACTATGTATATGTGAAACTCACTAAAAATTGCTTGGCTTCCATAACTCAAAAACAGCTGGCACTCAAAACTTGGCAGTAATGTTTGTGTCATGGTTGTTGAAGGGGGGCATATATGTTTTACAAACATCTCTTGTTTAACATAATTCATTTATTTGCAAAATAATTGTTTGCATCTTAGGCTATATACTGTATATTTTTAAATTGTACTATTTTGTTCTTGTTCATTTATAGTAAGGCATGTAATGAAAAGGCAAATATACAATATAATGGCACACCTAGTGCATGGCCCGAGGGCTTAAGGCACTAGGTGTGCCATTATCGACAAAAGGCACACCACGGCTGTATATTAACCTCTAAATCACACGCTACAAAAAATCTGGATCATCCCCATTATGGGTCCAAATAAGCATTGCTTGAAGTTTTTTTTAGTTGTGTTTCTCAGAAACTTAGGCGCTTTTAGATCAAAATACACAGTATTTTGAGATTAATTCATCTCAATAGAACATTCACATTACGTTAAAACATCTCAATAAATTAAAAAGAAAAAAAATCAAGATTTCTGTCCCAATAAAACAAAAAGGGCAAAAACCAAATTGTAAACTGATCTTGAGAATGGTCTATCTCGTCTGAAAATCAGCCAAACATTTTCTTATGACCTCGTTTGCAAGATCGGTACAGTTCTGTTCCATAGTAAAATTCCTAATTAATCTTTATCTGCCTTTCATTAAGGGTTTCCAAAACTTTTTTTTTCTGTACAAACATAACACAAAAATTATTTTAAAAATGCTAACAATTTTATGTCTTTTCATTCTTACAAAGATTTGATGGATATAATTTAATAATCAGATCAAATGTTTTGACACTGTATTTATGTTCTGCTTCTAGTGACATTGGCATAATATGACGTCAGTAAAAAGTGTGTGAGGCCATTACAGACTAATTCATAAATCATTAACATTCACGGATGGATAAGAACAAGGGCTAATCATTGTCGAAAGTTTTGTTGCTGATGGTCGACGGAGAATAATCATGAATTGCTTGAATTTTATTGAGTGTGAGAGCACTAAAATAAAATGTAGCCTATGGCAGTGCACTAATTCATCATTGTGCTAAAATACCCTGAATCATCAAAAAGTGTTGACTATGCTAAATAAACATTTCTAACACTAAAATAGTTGAACTGCCAATGGTCCCTGAAAACATGTTTAATCATTTTCAGATTGACACTAATCGTCAATTACAATGGCTCCAAGAGATTGAGAAGGCACATGGATCTGTGGAAGTTACTTCCCTTGTCCAGGCTGATGCAATAAACTCCCATGGAATTTTTACTGTTGGTAGAAATGCATGCAGTAACAATGACAGAAACATGGTAAGCTAAAAACAATTTATTATTCTTTGTTGAACTTAGAACTGCAAGAGGCTGGCAAATGGATGTTAGTGTGAGATTCATGAATGTAATGTGTAGGTCTCAATATGTTCAATATTTTTATACCCCTGCAAATGAAGTTTGAGGGGGTATATAGGAGTCACTCTGTTTGTCGGTTGGCCAGTTGCGTCAGTCTGTTCAAAATCTTGTCCATGCTATTTCTCCATAACCCCGTGGTTGATTTTCATTAAATGTTATGAGAAGCATTAGTATGATGTGGAGATGTGCATTACATTGTTTCGTTCTGATTCGATGATTTTTGGCAGAGTTATGGCGTTTTGAATATTTTCGTACAAAAATCTCGTTCGCCCTATTTCTCCAAAACTCCTTGATGGATTTTCATGAACTTTTTTGAGAAGTATTAGTATGAAGTTGAGATTCGCATAACATTGACTCGTTCCAGTGTGCTGATTTTTGATGAATACTTGAATATTTTCGCACAAAAATCTTTTCCGCACTATTTCTCCATAAATTTGATGGATATTCATGAAACTTTATAGGAAGAATGCAGTGGAGATTCATCATCTCATTGCAGTTTGATGACTTTTAGCTCTTCTGGTCGAGGAACAGCATCGCTTGTGGGATGGCGAGTTGCCGGGCATCCGTCCATCATCCGTCATTCATCTTTCGTCCCCTAATTTTTGTCTCCTTAAGACGAAAGGGCCTTATTTTTCATCTGATCTTTACCAAAGTTAACCAGGTTGTTAATATCAATGCAATCTCGGAACAAATGTTTGAAAACCATCCAGATCTGACCAGTAACACCAGAGTTATGGCCCTTGATTTAGTTAAAAGAACTATATTTTGCCTTGTGAAGACGATGGGGTCTTTATTTTTTATCTGATCTTTACTAAAATTTACCAGATTATTAATATTAATGAAAGCTTGGACAAGTTTGAAAACCACCCAAATCGGAATAGTAACATCAGAGTTATGGCCCTTCATGCAGGCTGTCAGTCAGTCTGTCGGTAATGGCTGCAATACCTATATGACAGCAAATATTTTCTTTGTATTTTGTATATATTACACAGATGATCTTACATGAGTGACTGTGTATTATTGATTTTAATAAACGAGTTGGATAAAATGATAGGATGCGATGCTCTGCCGAGTATCCTATCTTTTAATGCAATGAGTTTATATTAAAGTCAGTAATACACTGTCAGAAATGTAAGATTCTATTTATCACATAACACACCTAAGACGTGATAGTTTCACTTTCACATTGTCAATTTACCTTATATACGCCAGCAGTTTGTAAGAGAAATCATGATGTCGTTTTGTTGTTTTCATGACGTCAGCTACATTACACGGCTGTAATGCGTCCGCCCTACAAATAATGCGACACCTTAAACTAAATATAACGTTATTAAAATGCATTTTATAAATTAATTTCAAATGAGGATAAATATTTAAGTTGTCTGAACGTATCACATGATATACCATGCAAACAATTTGGATTAAATGTTTTACTGTACACAAACACAGTGATTCGGTCCTCATTTGCATCTGGAATACACTAATGTATTATGAGAAATAAGTGATGGCTTTATTACACTCCCAGAAGCCATGTTATGTAATAAATATATGCCCCAAAGGGGTGCAGCAAGGTCTGGGAATTTGGCTCCGCCCACTAGAGTGTAAACAGGTAACAAATCACAAAAAATGCATATCTTCCCAAATGTGAATGGATTTGATTCTAATTATTTATGGTCATTTAGGGACTTGAGGCATTAAACAGGTTTTGACCTTCTGCATATAGGGACCCCTTTACAGGGGTACATCTTGGGGAACTTGCAGTAATCTATATAACAGTTTCGGCCTTTGACTCTAACTCCTCCTATATGCAAATTTTGGCTCTATTTGCTGGGGCCCTCCAAGGGGTATCTTGTCCAAATGTGAATGCATTAGATTCTAATTTCATATGGTCATTTGAGGACTTGAGGTACAACATATATTAAACAGGTTTCGTCCTCCAGCATAAAGAGACCCCTCTACACGGGTACAACTTGGGGAACTGCAACTGCCATTGTGCTCAATACAAGGCAAAGGGTTTTGCCATAAGTACTACAACAACTAATTTTTTCTTACTAATTGGAAAATCATATTTTGTTTCCTGGAAATGCACATATTAAAAAGTGTGGTTATATGTGATGGGCCCCGTATCAGCTTAGCTGTGTTTTTTTTCTCCCATACAGGCAGTAAAAAGATCCAGGCACTATTGGGCCTCTTGTTTACAGAGTTATGGCCATTTAAATATGTTCACACACAAATATTGATGGATTTTCATCAGACTTTGTGAAAAGCATCAGTACGCAATGGAGATATGCATATTGTCGTGGGGTTAAGCTTCAGGGATAGGCCAGCAGAGTTTATAGAATGGCGAGTTCTGTCCGTCTGTCGTCCGTTCGTTAACTTTTGCCTCGTTAACACGATAACGCCTTCATTTTTCATCCGATCTTTTTCAAACTTTACCAGATTGTTGGTATCAATGGTGTATTTTGCCTTGTTAAGACGATGGGGCCGTCATTTTGCTGGATTTCAACGAAACTTTTCAGGGATGATCAATACCAAGCCTATTTGTGCATATCATCGACATGTTCCAGTTGACATATTTTTGGCAGTGTTATGGCCCTCTAAAGGTTTTATTACACAAACTTTGTCCAGACTAGTTCTCCTGAACCCCTGGCCATATTTTAACGAAACTTAGCAAGGATGATCAATATCAAGCCTAGTTGTGCATATCATCATTGTGTTCCGGTTGATTGATTTTTGGCAGAGTTATGGCACTTTAACGCTTTTAATACACAAACTTTGTCCAGACTAGTCTCTTCTGAACTCCTGGCCAGATTTCAATGAATCTTGGTGGGGATGATGAGTGCCAGGCCTAGTTGTGCATGTCGTCGCCATGTTATGGTTGAATTTTATGATGACAGCCATTTTAAACATCAGAGCATCCTCTTGGGCCTCTTGTTAACCAGGTTTTTCTTTAAAAAAGCCTGTTTAAAATTTTGGCGGGCGGCGTCCAACTGATGGTTTCCGCTCAGTAACTTTTGTTAGGAATGAGGTATTGCGATGAACCTTACAGGTTAGGTAGCTTATATGGAAAGGAAGGTTGGGATGGCATTTGGGGTCACTGGGGTCAAGGTCAATTTTACTAAAAAGAAACATTATTTCTGCTCAATAACTTTTGGTATGAGTGCGGTCTTGCGATCAAACTTGCAAGATAGATAGCTTATATGGAAAGGAAGGGAAGAATAGCATTTTGGGCCACTGGGGTGAAGGTCAAGGTCACTGTTACTAAAAATATAAAAATGGTTTCCACTCAATAACTTTTGTTAGTAGTAAGTTATTGCAGCAAAACCTGCTGGATATGTAGCTTACATTAAAAGGAAGGCTGGGATTGCAGTTGGCATCACTGGGGTCAAGGTCAAAGTCACTGTTACTAAAAATAGAAAATGGTTTCCGTTCAGTAACTTTTGTTAGGAGTAAGGTATTGCGATGAAACTTGCTCGGTAGGTAGCTTATGTGTAAAGGAAGGTTGGCATTGCAATTGGGGTCACTGGGGTCAAGGTCAAGGTGAAACTTATATGGAAAGAAGGATTGGGATTGCATTTGGGGCTACTTGGGTCAAGGTCAAGGTCACTGTTACTAAAACTAAAAAAATGGTTTTCGCTCAGTAACATTTGTTAGGAATGAGATATTGCGACGAAACTTGCCGGGTCGGTAGCTTATATGGAATTGAATTGAATGTTGTTTAACGGCTCATCAACACAGTATAGGTTATTTAGAGCTGCCCCAGAGAGAGGGGAAGGATACATAGGAATCCGGGAACCTGCCCTACTTATCGAATAGATTCCTATGGTTCTTTAACGTGCTCGGAGGATAGACCGATACACGTGACCGACCGGTTTACGTCCCCATCCGACGGACGAGGCTAAGGTAAAGTGTCTTGCCCAAGAACACACCGACGGAACTCAGTGGCACCACGGAGGATTGGGATTAGAAGACTCGGCGGCGAAGGTGTCAACATTCAAGTTGTGCGTTTAGATCATTTTCTCACAAACTGTATGCACTAGACCTTTCAAACTTCGCTTATAGTTGTATCTTGGGTGGTACATCACAACGTGACAAAGCAAATGTGGAAGTGACCTTGACCCTCCAAGCAAAGGGCAGATAACATAATAATTTTTATCTTCAACACTTGTGTTTAGGTCATTTTTTCACAAACTGTATGCACTAGAACTTTCAAATTTTGCTTATAGTTGTATCTTATGTGGTACATTGCAACATGACAAAGCAAATGTTGAAATGACCTTGATCTGCCAAGCAAAGGGCAGATAACTTAATAATTCTTACCTTCAACTTTTGGATTTAGGTAATTTTTCACAACTGTATGCACTAGATCTTTCAAACTTTGCTTATAGTTGTATCTTGGGTGGTACATCGCAGCGGGACAAAGCAAATATGGAAGTGACCTTGACCCTCCAAGCAAAGGACAGATAACTTAATACTTTTTACCTTCAGCTTTTGCATTTAGGTCACTTTTTCACAAACTTTATCCACTAGACCTTTCAAACTTTGCTTATAGTTGTATCTTGGGTGGTACATCACAACGTAACAAAGAAAAAGTGGAAGTGACCTTGACCCTCCAAGCAAAGGGCAGATAACTTAATAATTTTTACCTTCAACTTTTGTGTTTAGGTCATTTTTTCACAAACTGTATGTACTAGACCTTTCAAATTTTGCTTATAGTTGTATCTTATGTGGTACATTGCAACATGACAAAGCAAATGTTGAAATGACCTTGATCTGCCAAGCAAAGGGCAGATAACTTAATAATTCTTACCTTCAACTTTTGCATTTAGGTCAGTTTTTCACAACTGTATGCACTAGATCTTTCAAACTTTGCTTATAGTTGTATCTTGGGTGGTAAATCACAGCGGGACAAAGCAAATGTGGAAGTGACCTTGACCCTCTAGCAAAGGGCAGATAACTTAATAATTTTTACCTTCAGCTTTTTCATTTAGGTTACTTTTTCACAAACTTTATCCACTAGACCTTTCAAACTTTGCTTATAGTTGTATCTTGGGTGGTACATCACAACGTGTAAAAGCAAAATGTGGATGTGACCTTGACCCTCCAAGCAAAGGGCAGATAACCTTATAATTTTTATGCTCCCGAAAAATTTTCGGGAGCATATAGTAATCGCACCGACAGTCCGGATTCTGTCTGTCTGTCTGTCCGTCATTCCGAAGTTTGTGTCCAGACCGTAACTTCACAACCACTGCAGGGATTTTTAAATAACTTGGCACAAGTGATCACCATAACAAGACGATGTGTCGTGCGCAAAACCCAGGTCCGTACCTCAAAGGTCAAGGTCACACTTGAAGTTTATAGGTCAAAAACAGGTACGCAATTTCGTGTCCGGACCGTAATGTCACAACCCCTGCAGGGATTTTTAATTAACTTGGCACAAGTGATCACCATAACAAGACGATGTGTCGCGCGCAAAACCCAGGTCTGTACCTCAAAGGTCAAGGTCACACTTAAGTTCATAGGTAAAAAACAGGTACGCAATTTTGTGTCCGACCCGTAACGTCACAACCCCTGCAGGGATTTTTAAATAACTTGGCACAAGTGATCACCATAACAAGACGATGTGTCGTGCGCAAAACCCAGGTCCGTACCTCAAAGGTCAAGGTCACACTTAAGTTCATAGGTAAAAAACAGGTACGCAATTTCGTGTCCGGACCGTAACATCACAACCCCTGCAGGGATTTTTAAATAACTTTTCAAAAGTGATCACCATAACAAGATGATGTGTCGCGCACAAAACCCAGATCCGTACCTCAAAGGTCAAGGTTACACTTGAAGTTTATAGGTAAAAAACAGGTACGTAATTTCGTGTCAGGACCGTAACGTCACAACCCCTGTAGGGATTTTTATATTACTTGGCACAAGTGATCACCATAACAAGATGATGTGTTGCACGCAAAACCCAGGTCCGTACCTCAAAGATCAAGGTCACACTTGCAGTTCATAGGTCAAAAACAGGTACGCAATTTCGTGTCCGGACCGTAACGTCACAACCCCTGCAGGGATTTTTAAATAACTTGCCACAAGTGATCACCATAACAAGACGATGTGTCGCGCACAAAACCCAGGTCTTCAAGGTCAAGGTCACACTTGGAGGTCAAAAGTCAAATTGTGTCCGGTCAATAACTCTGGCATTCATGGACGGATTTTCAAATAACTTGGCACAAGTGCTCACCACAACAAGACGATGTGTCACGCACAAAATCCAGGTCTGTGGCCCCAAGGCCAACGTCACATTTAGAGGTCAAAGGTCAAATTGTGTCCGGTCAATAACTTTTGCATGCCTGGATGGATTTTCAAATAACTTGGCACAAGTGCTCACCACAACCAAATGAGGTGTCCTGCACAAATCCAGGACCATGGCTCTAATGTCATGTTCATACTTACAGGTCAAAGGACACTTCAGGGGCATTTATCACTGACAGTGATATTTCTTGTTACCTTCAACTTTTGCGTTTAGGTCACTTTTCACAAACTATATACCCTAGACCTTTCAAACTTTGCTTATAGTTGTATCTTGACTGGTACATTGCAACGTGACAATGCAAATGTGGATGTGACCTTGATCCTCCAAGCAAGGGGCATATAACTTAATAATTTTTCCTTTCAACATTTGCATTTAGGTCACTCTCTGTCAAACTTTATGCATTAGACATTTCAAACTTCGCTTATAGTTGTTTCTTGGGTCATCACAACGTGTCAAAAAGAAAATGTGGATGCGACCTTAACCCTCCAAGCAAACGGTAGATAACTTTAATTGTTACATTTACATCACTCTCTCATGAACTATAATTATGCACTAGATGCTTTAATCCTAGTTTATAGCTCAATCTTTGGAAGACAAAACATTAGATTTTGACATAGTTGTGTCTTGGGTAGTATATCTTTTTATGCCCCCGAACTGTCCGTCAGTCCATCAGTGCTAACATTGGGGGTTTAAGGGCTAAAATAGTCGCCCATGACAGGTTTATGGGCTATAATCGTGTCTGACATTCCTGGACGGATTTTCAAATAACTTGGCACTAGTGCTCACCACAACAAGACGACATGTCACACACAAGATCTAGGTTCGTGGCTCTAAGGTCAAGGTCACACTTAGAGGTCAAAGGTAAAGAAAGAAGTGCTTTCGTGTCTGGTTAATAACTCTGACATTCATGGATGTATTTTCAAATAACCTGGCACAAGGGCTCAACACAACAAGATGATGTGTTGCGTGCAAAATCCAGATCCGTGGCTCAAAGGTCACGGTCACACTTAGGGGTCAAAGGTCAAAACCACTTCAGGGGCATTTGTCACTTACAGTGACATTTCATGTTGAATGCATGGATTTCATCTTTTTGGAGCTGATGATTTTATTTATTTTTGATTTTATTTTTTGATTTTTTTAATAGAATGGCATCTTGTTTTTAAACAAATGTACTTAAATGTCATCTCAGAAAACTGTAAACTCCATTGATTTTAGTTATTAAAATGGTTAAAAACTTTCATTTAAGCAACATTTATCTTTTATTTTTGAGTCCCGCCCCTGTTAGGCGAGACATGTGAATCCGCGGATTTCTTGTTATTTTGAAAAACTAAGATATGTTGCAAATCATGTTGACCGCTTTTTGTCCGTTTGCTATCCATCCGTTAACTTTTTTTTTTGAACAACTTCTCTTATATATTGTTTGGATGATTTGAAAAAGCTTCACACGGATGCTGCTGAGGACAGTGGCTTTCTAGTTTGTTAAAAAACAGGTCAGTGTGACATCCTGAAATTTTGACAGTTTTTGTGTAGCCTGCTTATCATTGCAGATACTAAGGGATCATTTGATTTGTCGTCGTCTGCTGTCTGTCACAAAACCTTTTTTGCCTACTTCTCAAATACCTTTATACCTGCATATACCAATCTTGGTGTGCAAGATCATGATGGGAATCAATGGCACATAAATCAGACACAACTCACAGGAGTTATTGTCCTTTCTAGTTATGTTAAATCTTAATATTAAAAGTTTGTGTCACCTACTCTTCTAAAACTACAACAGCTTACCTGACGACCAAACTAGGTGTGCAAGATTACTCCCATGTAATGATATTATTCATCTGATCTAGGGAGTTATGGAAATCACAGATTGAAAATCTATATAGCCAAAGTTGTGACTGTAATACTGATCAATTATCCCCTAGGTCCTGTCAAGCATGCTTAAGTTGACTGTTCCAGAAGATAAGGAAGGAAAGCGACAACTGAAAAACTATACATTCAGCCAGCTCCAGGATCTACAGAGTCGTCTCATGTTGGTGGCTGGCAAGGCTGAGAAGGGAAATGTTGGCGTGGAGAGATTCACAATGGTATAAAAAAAATTGTATTGAGTAAAGTAATATTGAATACATGTTTAATATTGAATACATGTTTAATAGTGCCATAATCTTGGAAAGCATCAAATTATTTGGTTTTCAAAGAATTGGATTATTTAGCTTTATGGGTAAAATACATCTGAGTTAAGTTGGATCTTAATATAAAAATAACCTAATTAAAAAAATATCCTCTTGGCTGATTGTCTATCGAAAACCTATCTGTAGAGGACTTTGATATCATTGACATCTCGTCGACTTCAAAATTTTGATATCCAGTGACAGTAAATTAACGACCTGAAATATGTTTGCGGAATTATCATTTACTTAGGACTAATGCACATGCTATTCAAAACCGTAACTTTTACCTTATAAGTTTCTTCAAATTTGACTTATTTACATCTAAGCTCATATTTTATGGGGATTTATTTTACTGGAAAGAATTCAGACAGTTTTTAAGCTTGTATCTCCGAAACGTATCTCTATTTTTAATGCAATGACATCTCTCTTCTTTAAAAAAACACTGTCTTGAAAATGGACACAACTATGAGCATATGTGCTATGGTGTTTAATTGATGACATAACTGTGAGAAAACTGGACAGCCAATGAGAGTCATACATCTTTATAAATTTAGTATCGTAATTATTTAGAAAACATGCATACAAATTATGACATGTTTACTTTTAAATATAAAATCATTTGAAAATATGTCAAAAACTAAAAACTAAAAGATAATGAAAAGAAAACTGTCTTTAAAAAAGGCACAGTCTTTTCAAGTCTAAAGCTAAATTTGAACATTTCTGTATATTTCAGATATTTGACAGTGTGACCCGTCTATCCAATTTATACATAAAGCTATGTTCTGCTGGCTGTGTGTTATTTAATGACTGGACAGCTAGATTTCTTTGTGACCCCAACTGGGTTAAGCGACCTGTCTGTGCTATACTGGAATTTGGACAGGGTGAACATGTGCCTACAATAAAGGTAATTTGATGTCTATATTATAATCCATTAATGCAATAGTTATAGCAGTATTCAAAAAGATTTTATTAAAAATTGAAATTAGCTTATATAAGCATGCCTGCTGTTTGCAGTACCAAAGGTTATGAACTAAATTTTACATGCAAAAGTCTAATTTTCACAACCAATAATTATGAAACCACTCAACATGTGTCCATACTAATCAGCAAAAAACATTGTCCAATTTAAAGGGGTTGATGCACCATTTTCAAACAATGTTTATTTTAAAGGGCTCTGTAAAACTTGAAAGAAGCTGAAAGAATTATCAAAATGCCATTACAAATAAAAGAGATATGACCTATTGAAAATTTGGAAAGAACATAAATGGAGGCGGCCATATTTGAACGATGACGTCATCGCGCCTTTTTACTAATTATGGAATATTGATAAACTATATTTTATAGCAAAGAAAATCACTGCAGATTGATTAAAAAGAAATATACAGACGCAAAATGAATAAATGGTATGCTTATTTTTCATTTGCAATGATTTTCTTTGCTTTAAACGACATTTTGCCAATATGCCATATATGGTAGAAAGGCGCGATGACGTCATCGTTCAAATATGGCTGCCTCCATTTATGTTTCTTTGCAAAGATTCAATAGGTCATATTTCCTTTATCTTTCATGGCATTTTGATAATTCTTTCAGCTTTTTTCAAGTTTTCCAGAGCCCTTTAAAATAAACATTGTTTGAAAATGGTGCATCAACCCCTTTAAAAACAAAACGCAAAAATAACATTTATACCTTCATAAGTGTATTTTCATCAAAAATTAAATTCTACTCTTTCTGTATTACTGATAAATACAACTCTTTGAAAGAGTGACTCTTCTCCATTCTTGCATGGCTAAGGTATCAAAGGGTGTGCATTTTAAAAACCTAGGACAGTACCCATGGTGAATAGAAGACAGAGATTTGCGTTTGAGACACGTGTTAACCCTTCGGTCAGTGCACATTAGTATTCTTGTCCTTTTTAGCTCACTTGAAGGCTCAAAAGATGAGCTGTTAGGGTCAATTATCCCTCATGGGCCTAGGAATCTTTAAATGAAGAAGCTATTCAGCTGGCTTTGTGCCCGGCTGTGGATGAAATTTATCGTCTTCCTCTGCGAATGGAAGCTGGAAAGTTGCCATATGATGTTAGCTGTTGGTGTGACTATAAAATCCAATTCAATTCAGTTGTACATTGTCTTTTTGCTGAAACTGACTCCTTCTTAGAGACCGCTTAATAAATTTTAACCAAACTTCATATGGATGGTTCTTAGGTCATTGGTTTTCAAATTTGATAACATTAGGTCATTGCGCCATCTAAGATGGCAACCATTACTATAAAAAGTTAAAACCTTAAAAAACCTTCAGTCTCAAGAACCACTCAACATATTTTGACAGCTATTCTTAATGATTGCCAACTCCTAGAATATCAAGTTTGATCAAATGAAGTCCCCGGGGTCAAAAGTTTGTTTATAGGGATTTTGCATGTTTTACATAGACCTTGAAAAATCTTTTCTCTAAAACCACAAGACATAGAGCTCTCATATATTGGGTGTAGCATAAGCCTATGGTCCTCTAACATGTTTGTTCAAATGATGACCCTGGGGGTCAAATCTAGCCCAATCCCGTTGAGTCACAGTTTTATAGGAAAGTATACTCAGTGTGAAACTACAAGAGCTAGAGGTCTAATATTTTGCATATAGCATAAGTTTATGCTCTTCTACCAAGTTTGTTATATCGGTGACCTAGAGTGAAATTTGGTCCGCTTTCATGTGCATAAGCTTGTGGTCCTATACCAAGGTTGGTCAAATCGTGACCTTATTATTAAATCTGGCCCTGCCTCAAGGTCACAGTTTTGCATGGAGTTATATTGGAACATGTTTAAAAAATCTTCTGAAAATACAACAGCTAGAGGTATAATATTTTGCATGTATTATAAGTGTATTGTCCTTTACCAAGTTTGTTATGATATTGATCCTGGTGTTAATGTTAAATGCATACCTGGTTGGTACCAGTTTAAAATAGAGTTATATTGGAATATCTTTAAAAAAATAATAATCTATTGAGAGTTAATAGACCTCTTTTAACTTACAAATTTTCTACAAGTGTCTACAATGGACAAGTTCATCTGTGAGCGATTCAGAGCCATTTGACTCTTTTGTTTTGTAAGAATTTAAGTCTTTTATTATGTCTCCCCCACAAAGTCCCCCCACCACCCCAAGAAATGGAGGGGAGACATATTTTTTTGTGCTGCCTGGCCACCCATCCATAAGTTCGTCCTTCTGTCTGTCACAAACTTTGTTCAGGCTAGATCTCCTGAACCCATGGCCGCATTTCAATCAAACTTATAGAGATAATCAATATCAAGCCGAGTTGTGCATGATTGTCATCTTGTTCCAGTCAAATTATTTTCGCAGAATACAAAAAAGTTTATTGTCTATATGTCACAAACTTTGTCTGGACTAGTTCTCTTGAACCCCTTGTTGGATTTTCAGCAAACTTGGTAGAAATGATCAGTATGTGTGTATCGTCAATGTGTTCTGATTGAATGATTTTTGGCGGAGTTGTAGCCCTCTAAAGCTAAAGCTTTTAATACACAAACTCCTGAACCCCTTGTTGGATTCAAGGTCAAGGTCACTGGTAATAAAAATAGAAAAAATGTTTTTCACTTCAGTTAGGAGTGATATATTGGCATGAAACATTCTGGATATGTAGCTTATATAAAAAGCAAACTTTGGATTGTATTTGGTGTCACGGGGTCACGGTCACTTACTAAAAATAGAAAACGTTTCCGCTCAAGATATTGGCCTGAAACTTTATGGTCAGGTAGCTTATATGAAAAGAAAGCTTGGAATTGCATTTGGGATCACTGGACGCAAGGTCACTGTTACTAAAAATACAACATGGTTTCAGAATATTTTCAGAATTGGGCCCCTTGAATATTTTCATAATTATTCACGTTTCTTTACTTAGAATTTGCTTTAAGTTTACGTCCAGTTTGTAGTTTGTCAGTAACTTGAAGAAAGGTTGTGTCACAAATACTGTATGTGGAAAAGAAACTAAAATCTATGGTGAACATCTTGCATACACTATTCAAATAACTTATCTTTCACATTGTGGAAAATCCGGCTAAAATGCCAATAGGCGTTTCTCTTGTTACTTAGATATTTCAGCTAAAATGTTTAATGTAAATCGGTTTTCTCTGAATAACTTTACTTAGGAATGAGATGTTGGCCTGAAACTTGCTGTATAGGCAGTTTATTAAAAAAGGAAGCTTGAACTTGCATTTGGGGGGTCACTGGGGGTCAAGGTCAAGGTTACTGTTACTAAAAACAGACAATCTGTTTCTGCTCAACAAAATTACTTAGGAATGAGGTGTTGGCCGGAGACTTACTGTGTGTGTAGATTATATGAAAAGGAAGCATGGGATTGCATTTGGGGTCTCTGGTTGCTAGGTCAAGGTCATTGTTACTGAAAATAGAAAATCAGTTCCCGCTCAACAAATTTTCTTAGGAATGAAATATTGGCGCAAAATTTGATATGTAGGTACTATTGAAAGGAAGCTTGGGATTGCATTTTGGGTCACTGGAGACAAGGTCATTGTTACTAAAAATAGAAATGTGTTTTAGATATATATATCAGATATTGGCCTGAAACTTGGTGTGTATGTAGCGTATAGGAAATGGAAGCTTGGGATTGCATTTGGAGTCAAGGTCATTGATACTAAATTAGAAAATTGGTTTTTGATCAATAACTTTTATTCCCTTGAGAGATTTTAATTAAATTTTACCAAAAGGTGCGGCTCATGGAAAGGAACTTTAGTCCAAGGTCAAGGTCAGTGTTACTATAAATACAACATTGGTTTCCAGTCTGCGAAATTAGAGGCTGTCCGGTTGTCCGGGACAACTAATTTACAACCAGGACAACCACGTGTTCCCACTTTGGTTGTCCGATCGGACAACCTAAATTTCTGAAAGCGACAACCAAAATTTCTGAAAGCGCAAAACTATTTGTCAATCCAATAAGTATAAAAGTCGAACAGGAAACACGATTTTGGCTTTTTCATTGATGTTGAGAAAATTACTGTGACACCGGTATAAACACTACAAGGTATTGATCAATTAATTGTATCCCTCTGTGGAAGGTCACAACACGTCACGACCTCGTTTTTGATCTGATTTTGCGTAATTCTTTATTTTGTATAGAGCAACCAATCGGAACTGCCTCGTCGGATTCCGTCACTCGGAAATCCACTTTTACCGGTACGAAAATTGGCGAAGAGTTCCGATCGATAGAGCAACGGAAAATTACAATTATACACGAATCGTGAATTATTCCATCCAATGAGAATAACATATACATCATCAATATGCTAATTTAGCACATGCGTCGCTAAAAACGTGTTTCCGGTTGTCACAAAATGTCAATATTACGGTACGTGACGGGTGCCATTCCTGAGAAAGAGTCCAAACAAGAGTCAAGTAAGCGTTACGAAGCCAAAAGAGACAGAAATTTTGTTTCTTCTTGGCAAGTTGGTTGAGAGTGGCTTAAATGTACCGAAGATGGTAAAATGCAGTGCCCTTGGTGCACAGACAGAATCTGGATTAGACACTGATGGTTCCTTTGTAAAGGGGTGTCCTTGCATGCGGATTGACACTATAAAAAAACAGTCAAAAATCATGATGACTCTAATGATGACTGTGACTTATCAGAGAAAGACAAAGACAATCTTGTTTCGTTGTATACAAAAGAATGAATAAGGCCAAATAAAATTATACCTGTGTTAACTGTAACATTGCTGAAAAAAATAGGGTAGGTAGGTAGGCATTTTTTTTTTTTTTTTTTTTTTTTTTTGACGAAGTTACATTTAAGGTGGCGATGAGCTTTGATGAATGGGAAAATGTGGTATTTTAAAAACTACAATAGATAACAATATGAAATTGTGTATGTTTTATTGTTTCCCAAAAGGTATGGCAATAACTGGCTCTTTTCCAATCACTTGCAATTATTGCAAAGGGGTAAAACAGTTTAATTTATTTTTCGCATGTCCGGAAGAGGGTCAGTTCCAACAGCACGACAATGAGCACATGAGTCGGCCGTGATCGCGTGAACATAATTATTTTTACAAAAAAACAACAAAAAAAAAATATTTTTTGTTTTTTTGTTGTTTTTTCAATAAAAAAAATGGAGTCGGGGGTGTTTTCAGAGGGTCGGTCGGGTTACAGTAAGCTCAGGTATAATTTTATGTAGCCTAATGAATAAATATTGTGAAGACATCATGTTTTGCTTTGTTTACATATATCATTAGAGTAATAAAGCCTTCAGGTTTTAAAAGAAACATTTCGGGCAACCACTTTTCCTTTCGGGCAACCAATTTTTGTTGAAATGGTTGCCCGAAGGACAACCAAGTCCAAAAGTTAATTTCGCAGACTGGGTTTCCTATGAATAACTTTGGGGATTTTAACAAATTCCCAATAGGAGGTATTGTATTTGGTCAGCATTTTGAATGCAGTCATATTCCAAAAACATATTAACAGAGATCTTTGAAAATTGACATACATGTTTATCATCTGTGCAGTAAAAGTAAGCAATTTGTGCTTTTTGTCTTTAATATTCTATATTTTGCCTTGTTAACAGGATAGGGCCTTTATTTTTCATCTAATCTTTACCAGTCTTGGCCAGATTTTTAATATCAATGGAAGCTTGGATAAATCTTTGAAAAACAGCCAGATCGGACCAGTAACACCTGAGTTATGGCCCTTGATTTTCTTAAATATGTGATATTTTGCCTCCATTGTGTGTCACCTGCTGTGTAGGTAGCTTATATGGAAAGAAAGCTTGGTATATTTGAGGTCACTGGGGTCAAGGTTGAGGTTGCTGTTACTAAATATAGAATAAAGGTTTCCAGCCAATAACTTCAGTTAGGAATGAGATATTGGAACAATACTTGCTATGTAGGTAGCTCGTATGGAAATATAGCTCGGGATTGCATTTTAGGTCACTCAGGTCAAGGTCACTTTTACTGAAAATAGTAAAATGGTTTCCGGCCAATAACTTTAGTTAGGAATAAGATACTGCAACAAAAAATGTTGTGTAGGTAGCTTATATGGAAAGGAAGTTTGGGATTACATTTGAGGTCACTTGGGTCAAAGTCAAGGTCACTGTTACTAATAATAGAGAAATGGTTTACCGACAATGACTTCAGTTATAAATGAGATATTGGATGAAAACTTGTTGTGTAGGTAGCTTATATGGAAAGGAAGCTTGGTATTGCATTTAGGATACTGAGGTCTAGGTCACTGTTACTTAAAACAGAAAAAATGTTTTCTGGCCAATAACTTTAGTTAGGAATGAGATATTGCAACGAAACTTGCTGTTGAGGTAGCTTATATGGAAAGGAAGCTTGGGATTGCATTTCAGGACACTCGGGTCAAGGTCACTGTAAGAAATGCTGTAAGTAAAAATAGAAGCTTCAGATGACACATTTAATTCTTCTGAATTGTAGTTCATCTGATCTTTACCATACTTTGCCAGATTGCTGATATCAATGACAGCTCAAACAAGTTAAAAAAAAAAACAGCCGGATGGAATCAATAACACCTGAGTTATGACCCTTGATTTGGGGGTAATAGCCCCTGGGTTATAATTTGGAAACTGTTGAGATCCCCACCCTATTGCAATATATAAACTTACTGGGCATAAACAGATGGATACAACCATCCAACTAACATTGGCCCCTGGGTCCATCCCCACCCCTGTGGAAATAGCCCCTAGGTCATAACTTGAAAACTGTTGAGATCCCCACCCTATAACCATATATACAATAACTGGGCATGAACAGACAGATACAACTATCCAACCAGCATCGGCCCTGTGGTATATCCCCACCCATGGGGACATAGTCCCTGGGTCGTAATTGGAAAACTGTTGAGGTCCCCACCCTATAACCATATATAAAATAACTGGGCATGAACAGACAGATGGAACTATCCAACCTCATCGTCTATGGGGTCTTTTCCCACCCATGGGGACATAGCCCCTGGATCTTGAAAACCATTTAGATCTCCAACCTATAACTATTTATACACGCGGGAATTTCTGATGGCATGCCATCAACTGCCTGATCACATTCTGTTATGAAATTATAAGCTTGTTTGACAATTTTTAGTTCTGCTGGCAAGGGCCAGCAGAACTTATGGGATGGCGAGTTGTCCGTCAGCCGTCCGTTAACTTTTACCTCGTTAAGATGATAGGGCCTTCATTTTTCATCCAAACTTTAACATATTGTTAATATCAATGAAGGCTCGGAAAAGTTCGAAAACCAGCCAAATCGGACCAGTAACAGCAGAGTTATGGCTCTTGATTTCATTAACAATGCTATATGTTGCCTCGTTAAGACGATAGCCTTTATTTTTCTTCCGATCTTTACCAAACTTTCGCAGATTGTTAATATTAATGAAAGCTTGGACAAGTTTGAAAACCAGCCAGATCGGACCAGTAATAACGTAGTTATTGCCTTATATGGAAATAGGTACATTGCCTTTGGTGAGAGGGGGAACCCAATTGATTATGGTTCAGTAGGTCAAAGGTCAAGGTGGGAATGACCTTATATGGAAAAAGGCATTCCTCACAATAACTTTGAAACTATAACTCCCACACTCATGAAACTTCATAGGTACATTGCCGCTGGTGAGAGAAAGTATCGTATTTTATTGGGGTTAGCAGGCCAGTGGTCAGGGTTGCTATGACCTTATGTGGTAATATGCATTCTACCCGATAACATTAAAACCATAACACCCCCACTGATGAAACTTCATATGTGCATTGACGTTGGCAAGAGAAAGAACCTGATTGTTTTCGGGGTCAGTAGGCCAAATGTCAAGGTTACCATGACCTTATACGGAAATACACATTCTGCCAAATAACTGTGAAACCACAACACTCACACTCATGAAACTTCATAGATTCATAGATACATTGCCTTTGGGCAGAGGAGAAACCCTGTTGCTTTTGGGGTCACTAGGTCAAGGTCACCAGTACATATTCCAAGCGATAACTCTAGGAGTATAATACCTACACTCATGAAACTTTGTAGATACTTTGCCCGTGGTGAGAGGAGGAACACTATTGCTTTTGGCTTAGTAGGTCAAAGGCCAAGGTCACATGTCCTCATATGGACATACACATTGCAAATGACAATCCCGGAAATATGATACCCACACTTATTAAACTTCATAGGTGCATTGTCCTGGGTCAGAGGAGGAAGCCTATTACTTTTGGGTTCAATAGGTCATCAAGGTCACATTGAACTGACAATGAATGAATCCTAAGACATTTTCGTCAATGTAACTTGTAACTATTAGACCTACAACTTTGAAACTTTACAGAAATAGTACCCATATTAAAACAACAACCCCTATTGATTTTAATCTTTTTAGATCAGATGTCAAGGTCACTGCGACCAGATCATGACAAATTCCTTCCCAGCTGTTATTCACAAACTATGTGATCTACAGTCTTGAAACTTTATACAAATGGTGTGCAGCTCTTGGTTAAACAACATCCCCTATCAGTTATTTTTTTGTAAGAAGGTCAAAGGTAAGGGTTATGTTGACCTGACACCTAGGAAATGCTTTTAACATAAAAACTTCAGGAAACGGGTGTATAATGCCCCTTTAGGCAGCCCCTTGTTGGCAGAGCTCTGGCCCTAATACACAAACTTTGTCCGGACTAGTTCTCCTGAACCCCTTGTTGGATTTCAACAAAACTTGGTAGGAACGATCAATACCAAGCCTAATTTCGCATATTGTTGTCATGTTCCAGTTGAATGATTTTTGATTGAGTAATGGCCCTAATACACAAACTTTTTTCCGGGCTAGTTCTCCTGAACTCCTTGTTGGATTTCAACCAAACTCGGTAGGAATGATGAGTACCAAGCCTAGTTGTGCATTTGTCATTGTACTCAAGTCAAGTGATTTTTGCCAGGGCAAAATCTTTGTACAGGACTAGTTCTCCTGAACCTCTTGCCAGTTTTCAGCCAAACTTGGTAGATGATCTATATGAAGACTAGTTGCTCATATAGTTGTCATGTTCAAGTCAATTGATTTTGGGCAGTTAATACGCAAACTTTGTCCGGACTTGAATGAATGGTTCATTATTTTAGTTTAAGAATTAAAATTCATTGATATCAAATAATTCATTGATATCAAATGTCATTGATACAATAGCCAAAGGTTATCAGGTGAGCGATTGAGGTCCATTTGGACTTCTTGTTTTTATCTCAGGGACGACAAACAGGAACAGAAAAGCTGCAAGACATAATTCCGCAACTGGCCAAGTTCATGGAAACTTGTTTGGAAGAATGGCTTGACTACATCAGAGACAAGAGAAGGAAATATCTTCATCTGAACTACTTCACAGTTGATCAGTTGGTGATCTTACAGCGTGAACTGGTGAAGGTTGGTACAGTGGCGGAGCCTTCTCATAAGATTTACCCGCTACTGTCTGCTGTGAAACAAGACTGTACACCAGGTGAGCAGTATAGGCGGCCATTACCGCCAAAAGTATGTTTTTAATAAATCATCCAGTCAAAGATGGATTAATTCATCGGTATTATATTTAATTCAATGTAACTTTAATTGATCCACTACCTTTTTTGAAACCATCTAATCAATCTTAAAACAATTTGATGCTTTGTGAAATAATCCGAAGTGATTTTTGAAACCATCTAATCGAACTTGAAACAATTCAATGCAATGCTAAACAGTTCAATCGAAAATATGAATCAACTCGAGCGAATGTGAACCAATTTAAAAGTAACTCAGTCAATTTACCGATACGTGAACAATCTATAGGAAACTGAATTAATACAAGACCAAAGAACTCAGTTCAATGATAAGTTAAACGACATTAAAAACAATGTCCAAATACAATTCTAACCCTAGACCCTAACCACTTAACCACTCATTTGAAGGTGCAGACAACTGGAGAGACGTACTGACAAGGGTAACACAACATGTAGCTACACTTATATGGTGGGGCATAAAAAAGATGAACTTTATCTAAGAATACCATAACAATTGACAATTCCCTAAATAAGAATTGGTACTGGGGTGTGAAGTGTATAACACTTTTATATTATGAATACCAAACAACAGCTAGACACATGTTAATCGTTACATAAATAAGAGCTGCTCTATGGGCGGCCCTTACCGCCAAAAGTATGTTTTTAATAAATCATCCAGTCAAAGATGAATTAATTCATCGGTATTATATTTAATTCAATGTAACTTTAATTGATCCACTACTTTTTTTGAAACCATATAATCAAACTTAAAACAATCCGATGCTTTGTGAAATAATCCGGAGTGATTTTTCAAACCATATAAATCGAACTTGAAACGATCAATGCAATGCTAAACAGTTCAATCGAAAATATGAATCAACGCAAGAGTATGTGAACCAATTTAAAAGTAACTCAGTCAATTTACCGATACGTGAAACAATCTATAGGAAACAGAATTAATACAAGACCAAAGAACTCAGTTCAATGATAAGTTAAACGAATCGGAGCATATTCTAACCATTCAGTCTAAATTGATTTAGTACGGTGATATTCGATTAGACCTTACTGAAAGGGATTTAAACATATGCTAAATAAATAAAGCTTGCATAAACAGATCTAGAATACCATTTTGACAACATAATCGATGATGCGCAGAATCAATTTGACATAAAGACAAATGGACGATACTGAACAGAATTAATATGATGTAAAGAGAATTAATACGGTGCTTTACCAAACAGTTGTGCGAGGGCGCCACTTGCACATATAATGAAAGGAAAAAGAAACACGACACTGGAACAAACAAATCCATGGCATGTCTGTCGGTTCGTCCGTAAAAACTTTTACATTTTATGGTTTTCTGTATCTGTTACATAAGAAGTGCAAAGCTTTCAAACTTCACATATGTTTACATCAACATGACAGCAGTATAATCCAAAAGTAGGTCAGTATAAATTTTCTTCACCTGCTCTTCGCACTGTTACTTTGCATTAAAGTTTTATATTAAAGTTCTACATTCAAATGTTTGGTAAGTCCATTTCTCAGACACAAAAAAAACATAGAGCTTTCAAACTTCACACATGTTTACTTATGCATGACAGTAGTATGATTCTATCAACAATTAGGTCAATATCAATGACCTAGACATACTTTTCATTCTTTGTTAATTTACATTAAAGATTTACATTCAATTTTTGCGTACACTTTTTTTTGTTAAAAGGAATGTAGATATAAAGTATTTAAAAAAGCTTTATTATTGAGAATTCTGAAGTACTTGGAAAAATGTGAAAAAAATAAGACCATTTGAAGTTTGTTCATGGAAGCTTTTTGAGAATAAAAGTTCACACAATGATAGAAGGCAGTGGGAGAGGAAGTGCAGAGTGCAAGATCCATAACTCTATCTTCAATCAAATTAGAGTAATTGTCCTTTGTAATTATCTCCCCTGCCACCGCAGGCGGAAAGGCGATAAAGTTATGGTCGTCTGTCCGTTCTTATTTCCTTCCATCTGTCCGACCCATTTCGTGTCTGCTCCATAAGTATTGTATACATAAAGGGATTTCAAAATAACTTTTCTACTCATCTCATCAAGACCATGTGCAAAATCCAACACCCATGTCAGTATCTATCAAGGTCAAGGTCACTCTGAAATTCATTGACTTCTTATACGCCTGTAGTGAAGCCCAATTTGTGTCCGCGCCATAACTCTTGAATGCATGGAGGGTTTGTAGAACTTGACATGTTTACACATTTTATCGAGGCAATGTGCAGATCCCAACATCCATTTCAATATCTTCAAGGTTAAGGCCATTCTGAAAGTCTTTCGCCTTTTATATGCCTATAGTAAGGCTTATTCGTGTCTGCTCCTTAACTTGACATGCATGAAGGGATTTAAAAATAATTTGTTTTATTTACTCATCATATCAAGGTGATGTGCAGAACCCAATACCCATGTTAGTGTCTTCAATGTCAAGATCACTCTGAAGATTATTCATTTCTTATATGCCTATAGCAAGGGCCAGTTTGTGTCAACTCCATAACTCTTGCATGCATTGAGGAATTTCAAAATAATTTGGCTTATTTACTCATCTTAAAGAAAATGTCAAACTCATACTCACGTTAGTATCTTCAAGGCCAACGTCACTCTGAAGGTCATTCATTTCTTACATGCTTATAGTAAGGCTCATTTTTTGTCCACTCCAGGTATTTCAAAATTACTTGGCACATTCACTCATCTCATCAAGATGACATACCGAACCAAACGCCTATGTCAGTATCTTCAACGTCTCTCTGAGGTCATTCACTTCTTAAATGTCTATAATAAGGCCTATTGGTGTCCTCTTCATTACTCTGGCATGCATAAAGGAATTTAAAAATAACTAGGCATATTTACTAATCTCATCAAGGCGATGTACAGAGCCAAACACCCATGTCAGATCTTCAAGGTCAAGGTCACTCTGAAAGTCATTCCCTAATATGTTTATAGGCAGGCTGATTTCATGTTCACTGTATAGCTCCTGCATGCAAAGAGGGATTTCAGAATAACCTGGCACATTTACTCATCAAGCAGATGTTCAGGACCCAACACCCATGTTATTATCTTCAAGATGAAGGTCACTAAAGATCATTCATTTCTTATATACCTATACTATAGTGACACCTTAATCCTTTTGTTATCTGATTAGCCTCTAGGATTACATGTGGATGTATCACTCAATTAGCACTTACAAAATGCAGGTAAATTTGATTTTCTGTATGCAATAAGGCAGATATTATGTATGTTTCATTATACGACCTTTTTTTTATACATGCAACAGAATATAAATGGTTTTGTGTTTAAAAACATTATACAATTAACCAAATATGCGTTTAACTGATATGCAATTACACAATCGACTGTATTACAGATGATTTGTTGGAGGCCATGAGTGAAGCCAAGGCAGAACTGGAGCCTGATGTAGATATGGAAGAACCAGCTGCTGATGTAGATGACATGGATGCTGCTGAGGGTGGCATGGATGAACAAGAGACAGAAGATGAAAAGAAGATAACTTTTATACAGGAGCTGGTCACAGCTGGTTATGATGAGAGTTTAGCGATTAGAGCCCTGAAGCATGTCTCTCCTGAGGAAGTTACAGAAGGTGAGAGAAACAGGCTGTCTAACATTATTTTAAAAACATTTTATATCTCTGAAATAGACATAGTTTTTAAGGGAATGTTCATTTTGAGACCTGTTGATTTTTTTTCGTATTTTAGCCAGGCTGAAAAGTAATAAGTAAGGCACCTGAAATCCTCAGAATCTAACTAAAAAGAAATATAAAAAGATTGGACAGGGAAAGTAGCATTCAAGGAGGACAGTAAACCACAAAACACAGAAACAAACACGCAAACAGACAAACAAGAAGGCAAAAGCAATAATAAATGCAAACGACATCACAAACACAAAAAGGGTTGACAATAGGGCTACCGCCTTGGAACGGTCAGTGGCAAAGTAGGCCACTGGGGGTTTAAACCGGTTCTAGGGTGCACTAAACCTCACACTTACCCTACTGTCATCCCATTAAAACAGGACAGTGTAAATAAAGAAATCCCCGCCATGATCTAATCTCTAACCAACAAGGCAGCATCAATAGGCAATATAAGTAAAACACAAATATGCTCGTGTAAATATAATACAAAAAAAAACAAAAAAAAACAATAGCCTAGAAAGCCACAATGAAGGTACTCAATGACTTTGCAGAAGCCAGAGCAGTAAGAGAATAAACCATTAAGGGCACGACAAGAAAGATCATGGACAAACATCAAACGCCACCGTCCCAATGGGCTTTAGGTAGGCGTCATCATAGGGTCCACAGCCTGTCCGGTCATCGTACAATTAAAGAGGGAAGCATAGTAACACCATCAGATCTGCATTCTTACACTGAGAGAAATAGTGTGTCTGAGTTCAAGGAACCTATACAAGTATGAAGTAGTAAAATTACTGTATTAAAAGCAAGTAGTATCCACCTCTGATATTGATGATAGTGAAGAGTTTCTGAAGAGGAAACACAGATGAACAGTGTGTTATGGCTATGCACCCCTAGCCTTGGTCACCCGGCTCGCTTCTGATTTCTTCATTAGGCTATGCTACGCAGATCCAGAACCAGGCCCTGGAGACTATGGGAGATTTGAAATCGCACCAAACAAAAAAATTGGAATAGGCTTATCTCTAGTGGGTGCTTTAATTGGCCTAATATGCCCAGACCAATATCTGCTAAAGTAAGAAATACGGTCTTGGCAGGCCGAGACTAATGCACCTATATATTAAATGGAATAGCCTTTATATGCAGGGGTAAAACCATCAAACCTGTTTGATATTGTAGGCATTATTTGGTGCATGGGCCACTGTGATGATGATGAAGAGCAGATGGAAGATGCAGATACAGATTGTATTAACACTGCAGAGATGAGTGATGGAGAAACCAAACGTGGCGATGAACATCCTAGGCTAATCTTTAGTGGGTGGAGTCAGTCAGAGAGGTCTTTACAGTCTGTGATTACCAGCAACATCAGTGGACTCGCTGGGTCTCAGAGGTAGGTACATTTATAAACCCACCTTTATTGGTTGGTGTGGTTGAAATCCATGAGATGTCTTACAGCTCATCAACATAATATAGGTTATTTAGAGCTGCCACAAAAGGACGGGAAGGATACATAGGAATCCCAGAACCTGCTCTACTCCTGCTAATATAGTTCTTTATAGGAAAGACTCCAATACATGTTCCCAACCGAGGGAAGAACTTAAGGGACAGTGTCTGGCGCAAAAACACTCCGGTCGGGAAATCTTAGAGAAAACTACGATATGTATATAGTTGGCGATCACTAGCAGCATCAGCAGAATCACTTTTCTGAATGTCTAGCATTGTAACTGGAACTGGTGCTTAAAAGATATCATACTATCTTTCAAGTTTGACAGATTTATACCAATTTCCTTTCTTGTGTTTCATAATAATTGTACATTTATATTACAGCGAAGTTGGAGTTAAGCCGTTGATCAGAACTTTGAAATTATTGTGGACAGAGTTCCTGGGTTCAATCACATCCAATATACAGGACTATCTTAGTCTGGAGCACCTGGGACTCATATTGGGATACCTGGCTCAAAAAAGTATGATTTTAATTTTCTGCATACCTTGTGTAAAGAGTAGTTATGTTAAAGTAATAGTAATGACTTAACTTCCACAAATATTTCTGTGCTTAATAAAATCTTGAGAACAGTTTTACTTGAAGCTTTAACCTTTATCATGCAACTGATTTTGTCTGAATATTTTTAATGTTATTTCAAGTTTAGATAATGAAATTGTTTGTTATATAAGAAGCAATATCCATAAGATGGTCACCTAAATAAGTTGCCAGAGAATGCAGGAGACCTGGCATTTATGTAGCACAGCTTGATTAGAGTAACATATTTAAAAATATGGAGATGCTTGATTAAACACTTCATCTTCCATTTACAGATAGAAGCGATGTCAACAGAAGCCTCCCGCCGGGATTTGAAGAAGGAATCCCCAACCTTATCATTTGTCCCTCATGTATGTCTACATTAAAATACTTAGTAGAGTTAATCTAAACTTGGCTACGCTACTACTGCTAGACGGCTTGATGGACTTTGATGAAACTGTTCAAAGCATCAGTATGATGTTTTGTTCTGCCTATTTGATTATGAAGTCAGTAGTTCAAAGGTCAAGGTCACCCTGACTCAATTATGAAAATCTTGTCCACACAGAGATCTGCTTCCCCTGAAGCAAATCTCATCAAACTTCATCAAACTTCATGGGTTGTCTGCATGTGAGAGGATGACCCTTATTAATTTTGAGGTCAGTACATTAAAGGTCAAGGTTACCATATTGACCCAATAATGGAAAACCTTGTCGACACTGTAGTCCACTTTCTCTTAAGCAGATCTCATGCAACTTCATGGTTGACTTCCTGTGGTGAAAGTATGACCCCTATTGGTAATGAGGTTACAACGTCAAAGGTCAAGGTTACTATGACTCAATAAAGAAACACCTTGTCCATACTGTAATTCCTCTTTTCCTGAAGCTTATCTCATGAAACTTAATGGGTTGACTGCGAGTGGTGAGACGATAATCCCTTTTCATTTTGAGGTCAGCAGGTCAGATAGTTACATGAAGTACAATGTCTTATAAACACATTTTTCCATATAAATGCTTACACTTAGGTGATCGCCTTGAGGTCGCTTGGGGTATTGTTTTAATGTTGGAATTTCGGAAACATGAAATGAACAATTTAAAGCATAAAATGATTCAATCATATAGATCAAACAATACCAATTTCCTATAATTAAGCACAATGATTAATAATTATAAAGTCCAATGAGGCCATAGAGGAATCCTGAAGTTATAAATAACTGTCACGCAGATTATCTCGGCAATATCTACAAATGACTGCCAAGTTTAAAATAGAGTCATAGTTGTATTAAGTTACCACTCAAGGGAGTGTCAAAAAATGGACTCTTAATAAAATGGTCATTGCATAGAACAAATATAAAACTGTATCTGAAAATAGCGCTAATTTGAGCCTACTAATAAAGTACCATGAAGAAAGCAAAAAGTAACTAGAATGAATTCGACGGCGTGGCCGTCGTAAAATACCCACATTTTATTCACACAGTCACATCTCCCCCACCCACCTCTACCCATCTCCCCTCACACACATACAGCCCCACAGTATATACAATGTATTCCTTTCATCAAATTGTTCATTTGAGAAATAATAAATTGACCCCCTGTTACCCTCCACCTACCACCCACCCCCTCTAACCCGAACCCCAGGAAAGACCCCCCCACACACACACACAACCCCACAGTATATACAATGTATTCCCTTCATCAAATTGTTCATTTCAGAAATAATTTTTAAATAAACTGACCCTCTGTTACCCTCCACCCACCCCATCCAACCCGAACCCCATGGAAGACGTCCGAGTTTTAAATAATAAATCATTTGACATGCTGTGTATCTCTTTATAAGATGGGTATTATACAAATTAATGTGCATTATTAGTGTATTTGATTCCCCTTTCTCCAGGCCCAACTATAATATAGGAGGAAACAAATGGAGACATAATTATAAAAAAAAAAAATCCCACCCCATACACAACCTCTTCCCACCCCCTCCCCCCACCCGGCTTGGGCCACCGGGCAGACGGTCCGAGTTCGATATTAATATGTTGCTTATCTTTTATAGACAACAACAAAAAAAAATAAAAAAATATTACCCCAAATCCCAATCCCGCCCGCCCAACGCACCTTGGGCTCCAGGGCAGACGTTCGAGTTCGGAAATATTCAAATCATTTGATATGTTGTTTATCTTATAGATGATTACATATACCAAGTTATTTGCAAAAATATGAAAAAATGACAGTGTAATTGAATTTTTAGTTTATTTGACCTTTTGACCCCCACTGAGGGCCCCTGGGCTTGGAGCCAAAAGTAATAGTGCTCCTGCATGCCGTCATCATGTGGTGATGTCATACCCTAAGTTTGGTTGAATTCCGTTCAGTGGTTTAGGAGGAGATGTGGTAACGGACAGACGGACAAAAAGAGGCCTTTAATATGCCCTGTTTTTTTTTAGAAACGTGGGAATAATCATTTGACATGCTGTGTATCTCTTTATTAGATGATTATTATACCAATTAATGTGCAATTACACCGTAATTGCATTATTAGTGTATTTTTTGCCCCTTCCTCCAGGCCCAACTATAACATAGGAGGAAACAAATGTATACTGTGTAATCCCATCATCATTTGAGACATAATTATAAAAAAAAAAATCCAATCCACCCACCACACACAACCCCCCTTCCCTTGGGCCCCCGAGGAGATGGTCTGAGTTTGATATAATAAAAAAAATCATTTAATATGTTGCTTATCTTTTACAGACGTTTACATACACCAAGTTATGTGCAAGAATATGGAAAAATGACAGTGAAATGGAATTTTTATTGTGTTTGACCTTTTGACCCACTTGAGGGCCCCTGGGCTCGGAGCCAAAAATAAATAGTGCTCTTGCACTGCATCATCATATGGTGATGTCATACCCTAAGTTTGGTTGAAGTCCGTTCAGCGGTTTAGGAGGAGATGCGGTAACGAACAGACGGACAGACAGACAGACAAACGGAGGTGATTTTAATATACCCTGCCTTTTTTCAAAAACGTGGGTATAAATATTCAACTGAAAATAACATCGTAAATGCATGTTTTATACTATGGTTGTTGACAAAAATCAGTTTCATTGTAAATATTTATTTCTTGCATCATCAGAAATGACTGAGAATGTTGCGATTGATGTGACTGTCTTGCACCAAAAATTGTTCTTTCTGACTTCAATTGTTAACTACAAGTAAGGGCGTGATTATCCCAATTTGATACAGTAAGCGATTTGATAGTCCACTTATCTCATTAGTGGTCGCTTAACAATAGAAATTATTGATATTTGGGGTGAAAACCAAGTGTTGTTTTTAGCTCTACTGGCCAAAGGCCAGCAGAGCTTATGGGATGGTGTGGTGTCCGTCCGTCCGTCCGTCCTTCCGTCCGTCCGTTAACTTTTGCTTGTGTACACTCTAGAGGCCACATTTCTGATGCAATCATCATGAAACTTTGTCAGAATGTTTGTCTCAATGAAATCTCGGTCAAGTTCGAAAATGGGTCATGTGGGTTCAAAAACTAGGTCACTAGGTCAAATATTGGAAAAACCTTGTGTACACTCTAGAGGCCATATTTTTGACCCGAGCTTGATGCAACTTTGTTAGAATGTTTGTCTTAATTATATCTTGGTCAAGTTTGAAAATGGGTCACATGGGATTAAAAACTAGGTCACTAGGTCAAATACTTGAAAAACCTTGTGTACACTCTAGAAGCCGTATTTCTGACCCAATCTTGATGAAACTTTGTCAAAGTGTTTGTCTTAATTATATCTTGGTCAAGTTCAAAAATGGGTCACATGGTGTTAAAAACTAGGTCACTAGGTCAAACTTTGGAAAAACCGTGTGTACACTTTAGAGGTCATATTTTTGACCCAATCTTGATGAAACTTTGTCAAATTGTTTATCTTAATTATATCTTGATCAAGTTCGGAAATGGGTCATATGGTTTAAAAACTAGGTCACTAGGTCAAACTTTGGAAAAACCTTGTGTACACTCTAGAGGCCATATTTTTGACCCGATCTTGATGAAACTTTGTCAGAATGTTTGTCTCAATGAAATCTCGGTCAAGTTCAAAAATGGGTCATGTGGGTCAAAAACTAGGTCACTAGGTCAAATACTTGAAAAAACTTGTGTACACTATAGAGGTCATATTTGTTATCCAATCTTGATGAAACTTTGTCAAATTGTTTATCTTAATTATATCTTGATCAAGTTTGGAAATGGGTCACATGAAAATAAAAACTAGGTCACTAGGTCAAATATTGGAAAAACCTTGTGTACACTCTAGAGGCCATATTTTTGACCCGAGCTTGATGCAACTTTGTCAGAATGTTTGTCTTAATTATATCTTGGTCAAGTTTGAAAATGGGTCACATGGGGTTAAAAACTAGGTCACTAGGTCAAATACTTGAAAAACCTTGTGTACACTCTAGAAGCCGTATTTCTGACCCAATCTTGATGAAACTTTGTCAAAATGTTTGTCTTAATTATATCTTGGTCAAGTTCAAAAATGGGTCACATGGTGTTAAAAACTAGGTCACTAGGTCAAACTTTGGAAAAACCGTGTGTACACTCTAGAGGCCATATTTTTGACCCGATCTTGATGCAATTTTGTCAGAAAATTTGTCTCAATTATAGCTTGCTAAAGTTCGAAAATGGGTCACACAGGGTCAAAAACTAGGTCACTAGATCAAATACTTGAAAAACCTTGTGTACACTCTAGAGGCCATATTTCTGACCCGATCTTGATGAAACTTTGTCGGAATGTTGTCTTAATTATATTTTGGTCAAGTTCGAAAATGGGTCCCATGGGGTCAAAAACTAGGTCACTAGGTCAAATACTTGAAAAACCTTGTGTACACTCTAGATACCATGTAGTACGACTCGATTCATCAATGGTATAACAGCCAGTAGAGCGTTCACAGGCCCTCTTGGGCCTCTTGTTTTGTGTTAGGCAAAAGTCGCTTAATGCTCTTAAAATCTAGAAGGAAAATGATCGGGTGGGGACTTAAAAGTGGTTGCATAAGACCATTGATCGCTGAATGCACGTGGTCGCTTGAGCAAATTTGACTGAAGCTAACCCTGGTGCGTAACTTCAGTTAGGAAATTCTGTCTTTGGGTCTTTTATTTTATCTGTTCAGTGTGATTCTTTTGTGTGTTTATGACTCATTTAGTTCATTTTTATCAAGTTGATACAGAATGTATTTGAACCATTCTTAAAGAAATACCAATCCTGGTGTACTCCCTTTTAATATCTTTCTCGTAAAATTAATGTTAAACCATTCGAGGTTACCATGAGTTGCCAATTAATCTACCTGACATTGTACAAAATACTTTTTATGTAATGAATTTGTAGTAATTGCCTGTACTGCACATCAGGTGATGTGTTGAGCATGGTGCATGTTGTCCATTTATGTGTTGGAGAGGGGCCATCCCCTGCCATTATCAAATGAGGTGTTGATGTATATTTAATATTTGCCTGTACTACACGTCAGGTGATGTGTTGAGCACAGTGTTGTCTGATTACGTTTTGGAGAGGGACCAGCCCTTGCCATGGTCAGATGAGGTGTTGATGTATATTTAATATTTATCCGTTTATATGTTGGAGAGGGGCCTGCCCCTGCCCTTGTCAGATGAGGTGTTGATGTATATTTAATGTTTGCCTGTGTACTATACTTCAGGTGACGTGTTGAGCACTGTCTTGTCCATATATATTCTGGTGAGGGACCAGCCCCTGCCCTTGTCGGATGAGGTTTTGATGTATATTTAATGTTTGCCTGTACTATACTATAGGTGATTTGTTGAGCACAATCTTGTCTGCATATATGTTGGAGAGGGATCAGCCCCTGCCCTTGTCAGACGAGGTGTTATCTATATTTAATGTTTGCCTGCACTGTACATCAGGTGATGTGTTGAGCATGGTGTTGTCTGCATATATGTTGGAGAGGGGTCAGCCCCTGCCCTTGTCAGACGTTTTGATGTATATTTTATGTTTGCATGTACTATACTTCAGGTGATGTGTTGAGCACAGTGTTGTCCATATATATGTTGGAGAGGGACCAGCCCCTGCCCTTGTCAGACGAGGTGTTAATGTGTACAACACTTACCACCATTGATGAGGTTTGCCATATATCTATAATATTAAACTTGAAATTTAAGTGGGAGTATTCATCCCCTTCAGTGATAGTTCTCATTATGGAACAAAAATAAGATCTCTGTATCAGATGTTGTGGTCCTAAGGTCAACTTTCAACTAAGGCAAAAAATATTTGAAAACTTTTTTTATAGCCGCATCGGAGGCATATAATTATTGAACTGTCCAATCATCCATTAGATCGTCCTTCCGTTTTGTGTCAGTCATAACTTGAAAATCACTGAACTAATCTTTATAGGTGTGTTGCTTGCAAGAATCCTGTTCTTACCTCAAAGGTCAAGGTCACACTTGGAAGTCAGATGAGTCAAATGTGTGGGTCAGCCATAACTTCGAAAGTACTTAATGGAATATCATAAAACTTCACATAAATGTAAATGACAATGTCAGGCATAAGCATCCTTTCCATACCTCAAAGGTCACGGTCACTCTTGGAGGTCAAATATCAAATGAGTTAAAATGTTTCAGTCATAATGTTATGCACAAGAATCAAGCCTGTACCTCATAGGTCAATGTCAAACTTAGAGGTCACACAGCAAATGCATCAAAATTTTGTATTTGCCATAACTTCAGACTTACATAAGGGAATTTTATTGAACTACACAAACAGGTTTGTTAGATCAGAATGTGTGTGGTGTGCATAATTCACTTTACCTTCCATTTACCATTCTGTTTCACTGTAGCCCTTAGCATTTCATCAATGAAGGAATAACTGGAAGAAAACCTTTGTCATTTATTAGCATTTCTTCTTTTATGTAAAGTGCAGAATATGGTATAATTTGAAATGGTGCCTGCATTTAAGATAAAGGTCAAAGTCAGAATCATTTGTCAAAAATAGATCTACTAATATTCAAAAAAACACTTTGGTTATTTATATAAGAGAGGGTCCTTTAAGATATGAAGGAAACTAGGAGCACATTAATTTTAACTATTCAATAGGGTCATCTGGTTCCTTTACACAGGATAGACACAGGATAGACTAGTCAGTTTTATGAAGTCTAAATTTTGCCTTAAATCTTCGTATTGTGTGGCATGTTAATTATGGACATGTCTTTCAATTTCCAACCAATTTTCATCATTTGTAGGTGGACATATTTTGGCGACGAGCTATATTTGACGGTGGTAGGAAGATCCACTGCTTAGTGAATGCAGACCTGCTGAACTTTGATGTCAGTGAAGCTGCTGAAAGGTGTCTGGAACAGTACATGCAGGAGACAAACTACCATGGTATAATGCATGACAATTGTTTTCTTAAATGATTAAAAACATGGTGCACGCATGATATCAAAGAAGGAATTAGACATTAGTAAAACTTCCAAACATATTTCAACAATTAAATGATTAAATAACATTTTAATTATGAGGTATTTATCGCATTTACTTTGCATTGACCTAATTGTTATCCCAAGGTTTAAAAATGGCTGTGACTTGGCGGTCCAAAGTTTAGAACTCTCATATAGTACTTGTAGCATGGAGACTTAGTCCATGTGTCAAAACTATTGATATTCTCACCCTATAATCATATATACACTTACTGGACCTGTACATTAAATGGAATAACTGTATTATCTAATTCTGAAATTATCAGCTTGTTTGACTTTTTGAGAAGATCATTAGATGAGAAATTCAGGGCCATTTTGGTCCTCCTTTTCTTGTACTCACCCCAACTCCAACAGCTTCATAGCATAACTAAAAAACATTCAGTGTATCTTTATGAATGTTTGATGTGGGTTGTTTTTTCCAACACTACTGAATTTGCATTTCCGTTTGTCCTTCCATCATTCCGTTGCCACTTTTCATTTCCGACAAATAACTTTAGATTTGTAATCCGATCATGATAAAACTTTAGGACAATGTTTAGGGCCATAATATCTTGGCCAAACTCAAAAAAAAGCCAGATTGCACCTGTAATGCCGGAGTTATGGCCCTTGGATTTTTAAAATTGAAGATTTTTGCGGTTTCCGCTCAATAACTTTAATATTTATAATCCAATCTTGATGAAACTTGGGGTTAATGTTTATGGGCATACTATGTCGACCAAGTTTGATAACCCAGCCACATATACCATGCCGGAGTAATGGCCCTTTGATTTTTAGCTCTACTGGCCAAGGGCCAGCAGAGCTTTTGGGATGGCGAGTTGTCCGTTGTATGTCCGTCCGTCGTTCGTCGTTAACTTTTGTAGGGCCTTCATTTTTCATACGATCTTTACCAAACTTTAACAGGTTGTTAATATCAATGAAAGCTCGAATAAGTTCGAAAACCAGCCAGATCGGAATAATTTCAACGGAGTTATGGCCCTTGTTTTGCTGAAAAATGCCAAATTAAGCCTTATGAACACTCTAGCACCTTCATTTATTATTTGATCTTTACCAAACTTGCACAGATTGTTAATATCAATGAAAGCTCAGACGAGTTCGGAAACCAGCCAAATCGGATCAGTAACACCGGAGTTATGGCCCTTGTTTTTTATGAAAATTGCTATTTTCTGCCTTGTGAACGCTCTAGCACCTTCATCTATTATTTGATCGTTACCAAACTTGCACAGATTGTTAATACTAACTATAGCTTGGACAAGTTCGAAAATCAGCTGAATTGGGTCAGTAACACCAGAGTTATGGCCTTGTTTTTTCTGAAAAATGCCATTTTCTGCCTTGTGAACACTCTAGCACCTTCATTTATCATTTGATCTTTACCAAACTTGCACAGATTGTTAATATATTTTGCCTCGTTAAGACGATAGGGGCTTCATTGTTCATCCGATCTTTACCAAACTTTATCAGATTGTTAATGTCAATAAAAGCGCGGTCAAGTTCGAAAAACCAGACAGATCGACCAGTAACAGCGGAGTTATGACCCTTGATTTAGTTCAAAATGCTATAATTTGCCTCGTCTTACGATAGTGCCTTCATTTTGCATCTGATCGTTGCCAAACTTTACCAGATTTTATGACTCTTTTTTTTTGTATTATCTTTTTTTTTTTTTAATTTTTTTTAATTTTATTTTTTTAATTTTTTATTGATTCATTGATTTTTTTTTTAGCTCTTAGCTCGACCAATCAGACTAGTAACAGAGGAGTTATGGCTCTTGATTTAGTTAAAAATGCTATATTTTGCCTCGTTAATACGGTAGGGCCTTCATTTTTCATCTAATCTTTACCAAACTTTACCAGATTCATTAGTTATGGCCCTTGATTTAGTTGATAGTTGTATTTTGCCCAAAACTTTCAAAAAAACGTAAAGGCAGTCTCTCGCTTCATTGATGTTATAAGAGCCATGTTAGCCAGTAGAGCGTCCACAGGCCCTCTTCAGGGCCTCTTGTTAAAAATTAATTTATGTTTTTTGCCGAGGTTTTTACTATTTATCAACTATTTTTTACATTGGTGGTTCCTATCTGGGGATGGACCATAATTCTCTGAATTTGCTTATTTATTCACATTGTCAAGTGAAAAATAAATAACTTTCAGAACTGAAGTATCGATTGGTTGTCGTGTGTGGATCAGACAATGAATATCGCTCCAGGATTGTGTCATCGCTGGACAAACATCGTCGTCCCGCCCTTCCAGTTAATGCAGATCATCTGCGTGAATATCTGACCACAAAACTCAGAATCAACAAGAAGTTTGAAGGGGTGAAATCCGCAGCTACTGTGGACTTTGACAGGTATTGTGAGAAAATTGAATGATAATAGATAAATTCCTAATTAATCTTTTGATATTAAGTCTGAATAATAAATGAGATTCAAGATTGATATCTTGGGGATGGAAGTCACCTAGTTCCCCTCTCCATGCCTTTCAACTAATTTCTTGCCTTACCAGCTTTGTTTACCTTTTATTATTTCTGCCGCTTTCTTGTTCATTATGGAAAATATAAACACGCTTTTAATGCCTCCTGTAAACCATGACGGATTCTTAACAAGTTTTTTGAGCTTTGCCGAGTTGTCCGTCGTCTCATTAAGACGATAGGACCTTCATTTTTCATCTGATCTTTACCAACTGGTTGACAGGAGGCATTAAAAGCATGTTTATATTTTCCATAACGAACAAGAAAGCTGCAGAAATAATAAAAGGGAAACAAAGCTGGTAAGGCAACAATGAACTGACTTTTCAATTCAATTGTATAACGATAAAAGGGCAATGATGATTAGTAGATATATAAATTTTGTGAATCCTCTTTATAGATAAAAATAATACTTGGCTTGGCTTCAATGTACCTTGTGTAGTTTCTATTGAAAATTCCTATTTAATTCTGTGTAGTTTCTATTGAAAATTCCTATTTAATTCTAGATCAAGTGTACGACTTGTAAAATCCTGGAGATCAGGCGTTGGCAAAACATTGTACAAAAAACGTAGGGAGGCTGATCTTGCCCGCTTGAACCATGGTAGAATTAAGGCTGACAATGTCTCCATTCCTTTACAAGAGAAGCACATCGATATGCACTCTGTGTTTGAACGTTTACTAGAGCACACAGAACACCCAGGACAGGTGATACCACGAATATTTCACCTGGACGTGGCACATGAGGTAATACTTAGTATCTAATGCATTCTGTGATTGAACGATTACTAGAGCACACAGAACACCCAGGACAGGTGATACCACGAATATTTTACCTGGACGTGGCACATTTATGGTAATACTTAGTATCTAATGCACTCTGTGATTGAACAATTACTACAGCACACAGAACACCCAGGACACGAATATTTCACCTGGACGTGGCACATGAGGTACTGAACAATTACTAGAGCACACAGAAAACCCAGAACAGGAAAACCCTATTGCCGAGTGATAGCCACTCCGAGTCACTCCGCGTAGAATCCAATTAAGCAAAAGTGCACACCTGTGAGCTCCGCGTGCCTCGGCGTGAAGGATGCCGCGTATCGCGGCGTAAAATTTAATTAACTGTAATTTTTCCTTCGACGTCGGCCATTTTTTTTTAGAATCGAATAGAATATTTCCAATCACGGGCCACCAAGTACACGTATGTAATGTAATAAATATAGGCATGCACACACAACAAATGCTTGATTGTGACGAGGAGTATTAATCAAATTATGAAGCAACATTATATTGATCAAAACAAGTAGAGGTCTACCAATTACATGCACGAGATGTGTAAACCTTTAAAATGACCTTGCTGTTTAATTGAATTAAATTGGAATTTATAGTCGCACCGACTGTATAATTTATATATATTCCAATTTAATTCAATTAAAATACGTAATTTAGATAATGTAAACTGTTTTACACTTAAATTGCCCAACCATTTGTATTTCACCAAAAGCCTTGAAATTAACGTAGTTATCGTAGTATAATTCAGTGCAATATTGCTCTCTAAACATATTAAAACTTTCTTTTCAGGTAGAAGTTTGATCACCAAATAGATTTATATCGGTGCACAAGTTCGTACATGTATCTGTTGATTATGTGCAGAATAGTACCAAAGATAACGAAAAGCAAGTGCAATCAAATTAATTGCATTTCCTATTGTATACCCGCGTGCCCGAACCCATCATTGTATGACTGTACGTTTATAATTTAATAAAAACATAGAAAAGTTGTTTGATGTTTAGTTTTCAGGCAAGTATATGTGGTATTGTTACGCCGACGACTCACTACTACATATCTTTAGTACAGACATATTTTGCAAAGTGGATTTTTTTTTTTAACTATTAATTGAAACTGAAAAACAATGACCCCCACCCCGTACATTTTTTTCTAATTTCTTCGCAGGTGAATATCATGAAGGTGAGAAAGAACGTATTCTATTTTTTTCAATGACATGCTAGATCATTATTAAATTGACTGTATGAGGCCTATTATGAAATATTAAGTACATGTATACGTTTGAAGTTATTAAACTGAGAAGATGTGTTTGATATATCAAAGCATTTTTTGCAATCGACTTCCTGCACAATTATCACCTATTAATCCGTATTTTCTTCTAATTTCTTAGAGTAGAGACAATGATCACGAAGGTGAGAAAAAACACGTCTTTTTCAATGACATATTAGATTTTTTATTAAATTGCCTGTACGCAGCTTGTTATGAAATATTAAGTATATGTTTGAAGTCATTAAACTGAGAAGAGGTGTTTGCCATATCAAAGCATTTTTTAAATGGACTTTCTGCACAAAATGTATCCCCTATTGTTATACAATGCAGCATCTTACGCGATTTACAAAAGACATCGCCCTGGCGAATTCCTCTATTCACAAATTAAATCGTAGTTTTAGTTGGAGTGTGACTTTTTTTTTTTACAATTGTGTCTACCTGCATCTATTGCTTTTTTTCTTATCGATGTTTAATACTGATCTTACACGAGTGCCTGATTAATACTGAATTTATCATTAAGTTATACCAAGCAACATCTTACGCGTTTTACATATTCCAAAAGTAATTAAATAGGTCTAAAGACATCGCCCTGGCGAATTCCCTTATTCACAAAAATAACGAAAGTAAAACTGAAATAAGCCTGAATATTTTTACATGTAACTTGCAGTTGAATATGTCTATACACTTTTGAAAATTTGCAGACCAACACATCATTTGGAGACACTTTCTCCTTGTTGCAGTACATAAATACAAGTGACTGATGACAGTGAAAACTTAATAAAAAAAACTGTTGATGTGGTAATGAAACACAAAATGTAACTGTGCAACTATATCTATTTGCTGATGTTCGATGTGTTTATGCGTATATATATGTGTGTGTACGTTTTCTACTTACATGACAGCTGTTTATAAACATGAACAATATTTTCTTGTTAGAAGTTTTAAGATGGAATACTTCTCCCTCTATAGTCATTACCAAACACAAATGCAAACAACTTTGCCGTTTATCAAGTTCGGTTGAAAATTATTATTATTTTTTTTAAGAACATGCTTGTATATTAAAACATGAGGACTCTTATTAATTCACAATAGTTTAGTGTTTTTCTGATTAATTCACAATAGTTTAGTGTTTGTTAGCAGATGTTAATATGTAACTGAGTGATCACAAACCAAGAATGATGTAGATGTTGTGATATATCGACTAGACTACACCATATGAATCAAAGGAATGCTCCCAAAACTAGCTTTGAGTTTGGGATGACAGTAGGGTGTGTGAGGTTTGGTGCATCTAGAACCTGGTATAAACCCCAGTCTTTTCTGCCACTGACCGTTTGAAGACGACAGCCCTATTGTCAACCTTTTTTATGTGTTTTTGACGTCATATTCCTTATTAACATTTCCAGTCATGTTTGTCGTTTTGCGTGCTTTCGAGTTAACTGTATTCTGGGGAAGCTGCTTTTCCTGTTCGACTTTTATACTTTTTTTAAGTGTTTCTACGACCAAACTTCTGTTAACAATAATGGATGCCCTGGTTACTAGGTTAAAGGATAATTTTACATCATTTTTATAAATAGATAGCCTACTGCAGTGTTGCAATTTCATTATGTATTATTATTGGTGCGACGGATTGCGGCAGGTGCTGTTCATAAACATGATAAAAAACACACCATACATTTGAACATTTTCATGTCAAGGAAATTTTCAATGGACAGACTAAATTCATAATATGTTGTTTTTTTCCAAATAACTTGTAATTAAGGAATTATAAAGCCAGTATCAACTTTTTTTGTTGATCAACCATCGTATTTGACAAAATCAGCAAATATTTTTTATAATGTTGGTCTTAAAATCCACTTACGTAGGTTCATGTATGTACACACACCTGATACCACAAAACATCTTTAGAAGACAATCAGGCACCAAACGAAATATGTATTTACATACATGTATATACTGTACTTTACTCAGTATACATATTACATAACATATTTTATTTATCCAAGAGAATACCACGATACGTCCCTAATTATCTATACTAGTGTAATGGAAGCGTCATCTAACCTGGTTACTGCGACATGTACATGTAGAGTACATGTTTACAATATCGTAACTCTGCTCAATACACATGCTCAATACACATGAAAACGCCTGATTCAGAGTCCTGACCATGGCAACGAGCTTGACAACATGTAAGACAATGTGTGCTAAGAAATAGAGTGTGTATTTAAGTTTTGTGTTTGGAATCTAGCATTGGTTGCCGTTACAGATTAAAAATAAATATTTATTTCGTCCTCATGACAGTTGTGTTTAATTGCATTTGAGAGTACAGCAGCACAAACGTCAACAAAAAGGTAACTTTATTACTTTCACGCACAGTGTACATTTACAACAAACATAAAAATAAAACGCGTAGATCTATGCAGATGTACATGAACATTTCCTGTACGAATGCCGTTAATCATTGTTTCAGACATAAACATTCAAGTCCGATAAAAAGGCCATTTACCTGAATAATTGACGACTCGGCGAATGCCGAGTTTGTCTACGCATAGTATCTCGGCGAAGTTACGCTAGTCGTTCGTCACGTAGCCGATTTCCACTCGGCGTAGTTTTATCGTCCAAACTCCGCGTAATTACGCGATTCGTAATTACGCGATTTCTGAATTCCTCACTCGGCGTGAAAAAGTAAAGTGTGTGTTTCGCGTGAGCTGTACTGTATTAGAGCAGGATAGCAAATATTTCACCTGGATGTGGCACATGGGGTAATACTTTGTATTTAATGCACTTTGCAATTGAACAATAACTAGAGCACACAGAACACCCGGGACAGGTGATACCACGAATATTTCACCTGGATGTGACACATGGGGTAATACTTTGTATTTAATGCACTCTGCTATTGAGCGATTACTAGAGCACACAGAACACCCAGAACAGGTGATACCACGAATATTTCACCAGGACGTGGCACATAAGGTAATACTTAGTGTTTAATGCACTCTGTGACTGAACAATTACTAGAGCACACAAAACACCCAGGACAGGTGATACCATGAATATTAAACCTGGACGTGGCTCATAAGGTAATACTTAGTGTTTAATGCACTCTGTGATTGAACAATTACTAGAGCACACAAAATACCCAGGACAAGTGTTACCATGATTATTTCACCTGGACGTGGCTCATAAGGTAATACTTAGTATCTAATGCACTCTGTGATTAAACAATTACTAGAGCACACAGAATACCCAGGACAGGTGATATCACGAATATTTCACCTGGACGTGGCACATGCAATATGTGGGGGACTATTTATTAGTGTGACAGTCTATATTTTAGATACAGTATGTGGGGCCTGTATGGGAATCGCTTCCTTTACGTCCCGTCACGGAACACATTTTTGTCTTTTCCCGTCCTGTCCTGTAGCACATTTTCATTGCTTGAAATTATTCAAACATTTTTGAATGGGTTGTTCCCAAACTTCATATAAACATAAAAACTGATGACCTTATGTCCCTCTACATTACCCATTGTTGATTACTCTTGTTATTACGAATTGTGGCCCTTTATTTGACTTAAAGTTTAAGCAGGGATATTGTCAACTTCATTGATAGTTCCAGTCTGTATTTTAGGTGCAGTATAGGGTGGACTATTTATAATTGTGCCACTCTGTATTTTAGGTACAGTATGGAGTGGACTATCTGCTGTTTAACCTACTGGTCCTTGGCTGTCTGATGGACAAGACTGGATATGTCTGGAGGAAGTCTCCAACCGACCTTTATCTCATAGAAACAATGCCTTTGATGATTCAGACAACAAACCAGAGGGTGAGTTTATGGACTACTTTGATTTTTTAAGCTCTTCGGATCAAAGACAAACACTGAGTGTTTGTTGTGTTATGATTTATGTCATGTTTATCAGTCAATAAAAAGTTTTCATCGAACCTGCTGTTTAAGATTCACTTCCCCATCACATTCTTGGATTATGATCATGAAAATTTGCCAAGACAAAAAATTGCAGTTTTTGTCAAATTGTTGCGATGGCTGCATCCATATGTCTTGGACACATTCTAGTTTTACTTGTTTTTGTTCTTTCTTTATCAGATATGTTCAGGTGGGAAGCAGAGTGGTTATTTAGCTAAGCCATCTACTTTTCATAGCAACACATGACAACGGAAAGTAGTACGTCATTTTCCGTCAATGTCAAAAAAAGTGAAACGGCCGCCATTTTCTATTTTTTAAACACGTAATTTAGAAGATAATTTTTGTGACAATTTTACATGATTAAAATCTCAGTTACCCTTTAAGTTTTAACATCTTCAGCTGTATTGACTTTTAGAAGCTTTACTGCGCGAGAAATTGTGAGATTCACCCATTTAAAATTCCGAAGCGAGGGGAATTAACTCGTAAGAGATGCCATTGTTAAAATGCGTTTAAAAATGATAAAACTTGTGTTCTTTTTTAATTAAATACAAGGAGACGCTCAAAATATGTTGTTGAAGCTCAAATTGTACATGACGTGTGCTTCATGTAACAAAAATCATGTTATTTCTTTATCGAAATTAAACGCTAAAAAGAAAAAAATAGTCTCGGCACTGTCAGTCAAAAAGTATAATGAGTGTCAGTACATATTCATATTCGGTGAAGCATATTTAAAAAGATCCGACAGCTGTTTGATTTCTTGGTGTGCGTTTTGATGGCCCATCTGGTATGATAGTACTAATCCGAGCCTTCTCTAACCCTAAAAAGCCTCTATTTTTATGTTGTTGTTACCTTTTTTTAAGCGTACACAGCCAGATCAAAATATCAAAAAATCGTAAAAACGTCTGGTAAGGTCAGAGAAGGCTTGGATTGTATACACCCCTGGTGTGTTAATGCTATATTTTTTTTATTTGGCGAGCATCACCATATATATGCAGTCATATTTAAAGTCAAAATATTGAAACAAAGCTGCATCCCCAATTTTATAACCGCCCTACTCCTACTCTTGGTTTATATTAAACATGCTTCGATAAATAAACTTTGGATAGGAAGATTTATGTCCACTTCCGATTGAAGAGGCTAAAGGGAAATGACGAACACACTGGAGGAAACTCAGTGGCACTGGAGAGGCTTGAACTCGGGTCCTGTGGTTTGAAGTGCGCCACTCTATCCACTGTGCCACGCCGTCCCTTGACAAAAAAATATGACGGCTTAATATGTCGAACTAGTATAGACATAGAAATATCAGTTTCCGGACTAATTAGGGGGAAGCGGTCACCAAGTCTACCTTGAACTAGAAGTGTTTTCCATGGAAACACTTGTGTGGCCTGCCTTGTTCTTATTTCCAAAGTTAGGTTGCAGGTTTGTCTTATTAAAGGGCATAACTCTGCCAAAATGGAAGAAAGTAAGAGTTATTGCACATGTGTAACAACATTCCTTGAGTTGAGTTGAAGCTATGTGTGAAGTTTCATGAACATGCGTCAAATATTTTTGTGCATTTGCAATGTTAAATGGTATCCACGAGACCAATCATATCTCACACAAATTAACTCATTCGTCTCATGGTGCGAAATGTTACCCGGCTAGTAAGTTGCACATGCAATACATTGAGTTTACATTTCATGTTATGTGTTTTTTCTTTATAGCTACATTAATTGCTTGGCTTGTCATTCTCCTTATTATTTCTGGAGACGTACATCCCAACCCCGGTCCACTCCGGGAACCAAACAATAGTCATTCATCATCTCACCATTCATCAATCATTGCATCAATGGACCTCTCTAAACATTTATCTTTTGTTCACTATAATGTCCAAAGTATCTCTCACAAACTTGATATCTTACGGACTGAGCTAAGTGAATTTGACATACTAGCATTTTCTGAAACTTGGCTTAACCAATCGACACCAAATAATGACCTTACTTTTGATTCCTTCTCCGCTCCTGAGAGAAAAGATCGCACTGGTGACAGTCATGGTGGCGTTATACTCTATATAAAAAAAAATATACATTACAAACGTAGGCATGACCTTGAACCGTTAGGTATTGAATGTATATGGATCGAAATCTTTATGAAGCACAAACACATTCTTTTCGGATTATTTTACAGACCACCCAGTGCAGATAACGTTCACAATTCCATTATCGAAAATTCAATCCACCTTGCAGTGGATACAAACATCAACGATATAATTATTACTGGTGATTTAAACTTTAATACGAACCATGCTAACTCCTGTCGAAAACTAGCTTCTATTTGTGAGCAATTCTCACTATATCAATGCATAAACGAACCAACTCATTTTACAGAAAATTCATCTTCAACAATTGATATTGTCTTGGTTAATAATAAGGACAGTGTCTTGCTAAGCGGTGTAGGTGACCCGTTTTTACAACAAGATATTCGATATCACTGCCCAATATTTGGTATTCTCAAATTCAAAAAGCAAACTATTAAATCCTTCACTAGGCATATTTGGAGTTATGATAAGGGTGATTATGATACGTTGAGACACTTGGCCCAAACTACTGACTGGACTATGTTCTACGATAACAATATTAATGTACATGCAAACAGGATAACCGAACATATAATTAAACTATCAACACAATGCATCCCAAACAAACTGGTTCGGATCAAACCTAACGACCTGCCATGGATCACTTCATCTATAAAATGTTTGATTAGAAAACGAAAGCGAGCCTATCGTAAAGCCAAACGTATAAATACACCAGCCCTGTGGGCTAAATTTCGTAAACTTAGAAATGAAACAATTGACTTAATTAGGAAAAACAAAGCTAACCACTTCCAAATATTGTCAGAAAAGCTTAAAACTGAAAATCATTCTTCCAAAAACTGGTGGTCAACGTTAAAATATCTTATGTCGTCAAACCGCAAAGAATCCGTACCCACATTGTATGATAACGATTCTATTATTACAGATGACGTTGATAAAGCAAACCTGTTAAACGACTTCTTTCGAAATCAAACTCTTATAAATGATGATAATGTTCAAATTCCCGTCTTACCCGCTGTAAATGAGTCAACACTTAGTTCCATTGAACTATGTCCACTTGAGGTCAAGCAAATCTTAGAGACCCTACCTTTAGGTAAAGCTGTAGGTCCTGATTTAATTAATAACCGTATTCTTAGAGAACTAGCTACTGAACTCGCCGAACCACTATGTTCCTTATTTAATCAATCTCTTAACGATAGTTGTGTTCCATCAACTTGGAAAGAAGCCAACGTTTGTTCAATTTTCAAATCTGGCGACCGATCTGTTGTTTCTAACTACAGACCTATTGCACTCCTTTGTACTATTGAAAAGGCTTTGGAGAAAAACATCTTTAAACACGTTTTTAATTTTTTTCAAACAAATAACATTTTAACTGCACTGCAGTCTGGATTTGTTCCAGGTGACTCTACAACTAACCAACTTGCATACCTATATAACCTTTTCTGCCAATCCCTGGATTCTGGAAAGGAAATTCGGGCTATTTTCTGTGACATTAGCAAAGCCTCTGATCGCGTTTGGCACAAGGGACTCTTAGTTAAACTAAAGGCCGCTGGTATCACTGGAAAGCTTTTAAAATGGTTTGAGAATTATCTTAGTGATAGAAAACAACGCGTTGTTCTACCAGGTGTTCAATCTGACTGGAATAAAATTAAAGCCGGTGTCCCACAAGGCTCTATCCTAGGACCTCTTTTATTCCTTCTCTACATAAATGATATTGTTATAGACATCAATTCAAATATTCGCCTTTTTGCAGATGATACAGGTCTATTCATTGTAGTTGATAATCCAATTGTTGCTGCAAATACACTTAATTCCGACCTATTGAAAATTTCGGCATGGGCAGATAGATGGCTTGTTAAATTTAACCCAACCAAAACCGAATCTCTTCGCATTTCACGAAAAGTCAATTTTATTAACCACCCTCCGGTATTTATGTATAATAAAGTGATAACTGAAGTTGAGGACCACAAGCACCTCGGCATTTTCCTGTCAAATGATTTATCCTGGCACAAACACATTGAATACATTCAATCAAAAGCATGGCTGAGAATTAACATTATGAGAAAACTAAAGTACACGCTTGATAGAGTGTCATTAGAAACTATTTATAATTCCTTTATCAGACCTATTTTAGAATACGGTGATGTACTGTTCGATAACTGCACACAATATGAAAAATATGAGTTAGATAAAATACAAAATGAGGCTGCTCGTATAGTAACCGGAGCAACGAAACTTATTTCCATTGAAAACCTCTACAAAGAAACTGGTTGGGACACTCTCGGAAAAAGGCGTCGTAAGCACAAACTGGTTATGTTTTATAAAATGATAAACCACCTAACTCCAAATTTCCTTTCTGAACTTGTTCCACCTTCAGTAGGTAATTCTTCTAGGTATAACTTACGTAACTCCATAGATATCCAAACTATCAATGCTCGAACAAATTACTACTATAACTCTTTTCTCCCTTCCGTCATTCGTGAATGGAATGAGCTAAGTGAAGACTCACGACAAGCCGAAACAGTTTGCTCATTCAAACATTCACTGAACAGTCAAAATAAAAAAATTCCAAAACACTACCAGTTCGGAAAAAGAAACATTCAGATATTGCACACAAGACTACGTACTAACTGCAGCTCCCTTAACAATGATCTGTTTTCCAAAAACATGGTTGATTCAGCTTTTTGTTCCTGTGGTCGTGTAGAAAACGCTGAACACTACTTTTTCCATTGCAATAAGTACAGCGATGCAAGAAACGTTCTCATGAATTCATTGCCACGTTTACCAAATATTACATTGAAAACACTGCTCTTTGGAGATCAAAATGTAGCATACGAGGCAAACATTCGTATTTTTGACGCAGTTCATAATTATATTAAAAACTCAAAACGTTTTAACCTGTAGATCGGTTCCTTCGTTTATTGAATTCTTTAAATGGTACACCCCTACCCCTACTCCCTTGTGTCGTCCCCAAACTCCCCATTTACATTTATATTTTTCACTTAAGATTTATAATTTCCAAATATATTTTTTTTCATATTTCATTCATTTTGCCTATTTGAATGATGAATTCTCAAGTTCTGTTTATTAATTTTGTTCCTTTTGTTTGTTCTGTTTATTTCATTTTCTATTATATTTAAGTGCTACTTCATCTTATCATGTTTGCTAAGAATTATTCTAGTATCACTTCGTAAACGTAGCTTTTGCTTTTTCATACTTCCAGCTTGTATATTGTAAACGTATCGACTAACTACTGTTTATTATGCCATCAACTGTGTACAATTAATTCCATACATAGGAGAAGAACATCATAAGTATTTTACTTTCGTTCTAATCCTTTTTCTGCTATTGTGTACTGATTCCATGTTGTAATAATAATGAGAAATAAAATATGTTTAAACCAAATATTTTTCAATTTATGACCAATGTTAGGTTGCAGCAGCAACGTTTAATACACATTCCTGGCTGCAGGTTAAAGCATGACGGACGGTTGACAATGGACAAAGTGATCCCTAAGTGTCTGCCATGCTAAGCAGGCAACACAAAAACAAGTGTTCAGTTCTCAAATAAATATATTCATCATGAGAATATTTTTTATGCACTCTTCTACCCAATGAATTTTATTTTACCAGTGACATTTGCTTTATCAAACGAATAATGCTAAATAAAGTAAAACCTGTTTCGAGACACTAATTTCAGTGCTTGATGTACACTTCAAGATTGACATGTGTCCTTTTATTTATAAAATATCTATTTCAAAAGCTTGAATAAACGATAAATAGATTAAAATGACCTTGTGTTCCCCAAAGGCAGTTTTTCAGTTTTAGATACGCAAATAAAACATTTTTTTTACATAGATCATCTAGGTGAGGGTTTATCATTAGCTCTACTGGCCAAGGGCCAGCAGAACTTATGGGATGGTGTGTTGTCCGTCTTCCGTCGTCCGTCGTCTGTCCGTTAACTTTTACCTCGTTAAGACGATAGGGCCATCATTTTTAATCCGACCTTTACCAAACTTTAACAGATTGTTAATATAAATGAAAGCTCTGACGAGTTCGAAAACCAGCCAGATCGGACCAGTATCGGCGGAGTAATGGCCCTTGATTTAGTTAAAAATGCTAAATTGTGCCTCGTTAAGACGATAGGGCCTTCATGTTTCACTCGATCTTTACCAAACTTTACCAGATTGTTACTATCAATGAAAGCTCGGACAAATTCGAAAACCAGCCTGATCGGACCAGTATCGGCGGAGTCATGGCCCTTGATTGAGTTAAAAATGCTTTATTTTTCCTCGTTAAGACGATAGGGCCTTCATTTTTCATCCTATCTTTACCAAACTTTACCACATGGTTAATATCAATGAAAGCTAGGACAAGTTCGAAAACCAGCCATATCAGACTAGTAACAGCGGAGTTATGGCCCTTGATTTAGTTAAAAATGCAATATTTTGCCTCAAGACGACAGGGGCTTCATTGTTCATCCGATCTTTACCAAACTTTATCAGATTGTTATTGTCTTTGAAAGCTCAAACAAGTTCGAAAACCAGCCATATCGGACCAGTAACAGCTTATGGCCCTTGATTTAGTTAAAAATGCTATATTTTGCCTCGTTAAGACGACAGGGGCTTCATTGTTCATCCGATCTTTACCAAACTTTATCAAATTGTTAATATCAATGAAAGCTCAGACAAGTTCGAAAACCATTCATATCAGACCAGTAACAGCGGAGTTATGGTCCTTGATTTAGTTCAAAATGCTATATTTTGCCTCGTTAAGACGATAGGGCCTTCAGTTTTTGATCCTGTCTTTACCAAACTTTACCACATTGTTAATATTAATGAAAGCTTGGACAAGTTCGAAAACCAGCCATATCGGACTAGTAGCAGGAGAGTTATGGCCCTTGATTTAGTTAAAAATGCTATGTTTTGCCTCGTTAAGACGATAGGGCCTGCATTATTCATCCAATCTTTACCAAACTTTGTCAGATTGTTAATGTCAATGAAAGCTCGGTCAAGTTTGAAAACCAGCCAGATCGGAACCAGTAACAGCGGAGTTATGGCCCTTGATTTTGTTAAAAATGCTATAATTTTTTTATCTCTATGTTGGACCAGTCGGTCCAGTATTAGAGGAATTATGTCTCTTGATTTAGTTAAAAAATGCTATATTTTGCCTCGTTAAGATGATAGGGCCTTCATGTTTCACTCGATCTTTACCAAACTTGACCAGATTGTTACTATTAATGAAAGCTCGGACAAGTTCGAAAACCAGCCTGATCGGACCAGTATCGGCGGAGTTATGGCCCTTGATTGAGTCAAAACTGCTTTATTTTGCCTTGTTAAGACAATAGGGCCTTCATTTTTCATCCTATCTTTACCAAACTTTACCACATGGTTAATATCAATAAAAGCTCGGATAAGTTCGAAAACCAGCCATATCAGACTAGTAACAGCAGAGTTATGGCCCTTGATTTAGTTAAAAATGCAATATTTTGCCTCGTTAAGAATTATGTCTCTAGATTTAGTTAAAAAATGCTATATTTTGCCTCGTTAATACGGTAGGGCCTTCATTTTTCATCTGATCTTTACCAACCTTTACCAGATCCTTTAGTTATGGCCCTTGATTTAGTTAAAAAGCCGCTTTTTGCGCGAAACTTTCAAAAAAACGTAAATGGCAGTCACTCGCTTCATTGATGTTATAAGAGCCATGTTAGCCAATAGAGCATCCACAGGCCCTCTTGGGCCTCTTGTTTTTATGATACAACTGAACTAAAGAATATACTATTCAATATTTTATTTATATTTCTAAACTAAACATCTATTATAATAAGACTACAATAATGAAATTTACTTTATACTTAATTACTCACTTTAAATGGGGTGGTCTGCCTCTAACCACAAAAAAATCAACAGTCATATATGGCCTAAAATGTGCTAAAATGATGTCAAACACCATTCAAACAAACAAATTACTTCAATATTATGCCAGATATTGCATGGCAAACCAAGTTTTTTGAATGTGAGCAGTATGACATTGTATACGGTACATTTGGTGTGTTTTTTAACGGCTTTACACATTATATACATGATATATAGCCTGTGTGAGATATAATTATGTTCGTTTTGGTTCTTTAAAAAATAATGTCTGCTCAGTTCTCGGGGATCGCCTAATTGAAGTCACCATCAGACGGACATATCTCAAGCGGCATTACGCAGTAACAAGAATACACTGTGTAACACATGGTCGAAGAAAAAATAACCGCGTTTCTGATTTGGCCTAATTAAATTAATATATTTCCTGGAGTTCAGAATCTTGCGATCACAGTTATATAATTTTCAACTTTTTTGGTTAAATCCACACGTCTTTCAGGGTTGCAAATCAGATGATGCGTCTCTAAAATGAATAAAAAAAGGTTTTAATTTTTTTTATTTAATTATATGCAAGCAGTTTTAAAGTGAAAATGATACTGGACTAATAAATTGTGATGCTAATGTTCGACAAAATCTTCAAAATTGCTGTGTCCCTTTAAAGTATTATTGTCCTATTATGTGTAACAGTAACGCGCAATTTAACTGGGGCGGTCTTATATATAAAATAGAATTTCACAATATATATATATAAAAAAAGAAGTAAAGTATCCCAATGAGCTGGAACAATAGTTAAGCAAAAAACATATATATCTGTGTTTTTGTAACCTGGCCGACTCCCTTATAACACTCCTTGTTTTTAGCTCTACTGATCAGAGATCAGCAGAGCTTATGCCGTGGTGCGGCGTCCGTCGTCCGTCCGTCTGTCTGTCCGTCTGTCTGTCCGTAAACTTTTATTTGTAGCGACTTCACAGCTGAAACTACTGGATGGATATTCATGAAACTTTACAGAAATGTTGCCCATAAAGTCTAGTTGATCCTAGCAAAAATTCATGTTGATGTGAAATCCAAGATGGCCGCCAAAGCTAAAAATAGAGTTTTAAAATACAAGTTTGTAGCGACTTCTTCTTGAAAACTATAAGTGATATTGATATGGGACTTTTTCTAAAATGATCAGCATGACATGATGTTGATCCTATTTAAAAATCGTTTTGATTCAACGTTAAACATGGCTGCCAGCGGCCATCTTTGTTTACATAGAGTTATATAGTAAAAAGTTGTAGCGACTACTTCTCTGAAACTACTTGGCGGATTGTCATGAAACTTTACAGGAATGTTGCTCTTGATGTCTAATTGATCCTAGAAAAATTTCAGGTCGGCCGGAAATTCAAGACGGCCGTCACAGCTAAAAATAGATTTTTAAAAAATAAGTTTGTAGCGACTACTTCTTGAAAACTATAAGTGATATTGATATGGGACTTTTTCTAAAATGATCAGCATTACATGATGTTGATCCTAGTCAAAAATCGTTTTGATTCAACGTTAAACATGGCTGCCAGCGGCCATCTTTGTTTACATAGAGTTATATAGTAAAAACTTGTAGCGACTACTCCTCTGAAACTACTTGGCGGATTGTCATGAAACTTTACAGGAATGTTGCTCTTGATGTCTCATTGATCCTATCAAAATTTCAGGTCAGCCGGAAATTCAAGATGGCCGTCACAGCTAAAAATAGATTTTTAAAAAATAAGTTTGTAGCGACTACTTCTTGAAAACTATAAGTGATATTGATATGGGACTTTTTCTAAAATGAACAGCATGACATGATGTAGATCCTTGTGGAAAATTATTTTGATTCGACGTTAAACATGGCTGCCAGTGGCCATCTTTCGTTACATAGAGTTATATAGTAAAAACTTGTAGCGACTACTCCTCTGAAACTACTTGACGGATGTTCATGAAACTTCACAGGTATGTTGCTCTTGATGTCTAGTTGATCCTAGAAAAATTTCAGGTCGGCCGGAAATTCATGGCCGCCACAGCTAAAAATAGATTTAAAATAAATAAGTTTGTAGCGACTACTTCTTCAAAACAATAAGAGATATTGATATGGGACTTTTTCTAAAATGATCAGTATGACATGATGTTGGTCCTTGTCAAAAATCGTTTTGATTTGACCTTAAACATGGCTGCTTTGTTTACATAGAGTTATATAATGAAAACTTGTAGCGACTACTTCTTTGAAACTACCTGACGGATTTTCATGAAACTTCACAGGAATGTTGCTCTTAATGTCTTATTGATCTTAGCAAAATTTCAGGTCAGCCGGAAATTCAAGATGGCCACCACGGTTAAAAATAGATTTTCAAAAAACAAGTCTGTAGCGACTACTTCCTGAAATCAAAATCAATCAGTAGAGCTTCAAGGTCATTGACCTCTTGTTAAAGTTAACTATCCTGCCAAATACAAACTACAAAATTACACTAGAAAATCGTTTATTGAAACTCTGTCCAGGTGTTCAGATCATATAACATTGTGTATGTGCCGATTAAAAGTATAGGTTTATTAATAGGTTCTTAGAATACCTGTGATTGAATATCCATAAAATGAAATATGAGTTGGTAACTCATAATTTGACGCTCCAGTTTTTTGGTTTGCTGGTTTAAGCCATTTATATTGTGTATGTAGGGTTTGGATTCTCAAAATATGTAAATTATATATAGACTTTTTCGTCTGTAGGTTTAGACACAGGGTACATAATGTTGTAAAATGTGGCTGTTGTTGGTGGGATAGCTAACCACGTTAAAGAACCATAGAAATGTATTCGATAGTAAGAATAGCCTAAGGTATGGGGAAACGGTCCCGAATTTTCTCTCTGGGGTGGCTCGAACTATTAATATTTGCTAGTAGGAGCTTAGGTACATTTTTAGCTCGACTGATCAGAGATCAGCAGAGCTTATGCCGTGGTGCGGCGTCCGTCATCCGTCTGTCCGTCGGTCTGTCCGTAAACTTTTTTTGTAGCGACTACTCCTCTGAAACTACTGAATGGATTTTCATGAAACTTTACAGAAATGTTATCCATGAAGTCTAGTTGATCCTAGCAAAAATTCATGTTGATATGAAATCCAAGATGGCCGCCAGATCTAAATATAGGTTTTTAAAAAACAAGTTTGTAGCGACTTCTTCATGAAAACTATAAGTGATATTGATATGGGACTTTTTCTAAAATGATCAGCATGACATGATGTTGGTCCTTGTCAAAAATCGTTTTGATTCAACGTTAAACATGGCTGCCAGCGGCCATCTTTGTTTACATAGAGTTATATAGTAAAAACTTGTAGCGACTACTCCTTTGAAACTACTTGACAGATTTTCATGAAACTTTACAGGAATGTTGCTCTTAATGTCTAATTGATCCTAGCAAAATTTCAGATCGGCCAGAAATTCAAGATGGCCGCCACAGCTTAAAATAGATTTTTAAAAAAGAAGTTTGTAGCGACTACATCTTGAAAACTATAAGTGATATTGATATGGGACTTCTTGTAAAATGATCAGCATGACATGATGGTTATCAGAGTCAAACATTATTTTGATCCAACGTTAAACATGGCTGCCAGTGGCCATCTATGTTTACATAGAGTTATATGATGAAAACTTGTAGCGATTACTCCTCTGAAACTACTTGACATATTTTCATGAAACTTCACAGGAATGTTGCTCTTGATGTCTAATTGATCCTAGCAAAATTTCAGGTCGGCCGGAAATTCAAGATTGCTGCCATGGCTAAAAATAGATTTTCAAAATACAAGTTTGTAGCGACTACTACTTGAAATCTAAAAGTGATATTGATATTGGAATTTTTGTAAAATGATCAGCATGACATCATGTTGGTCCTTGTCAAAAATTGTTTTGATTCAACGTTAAACATGGCTGCCAGCGGCCATCTTTGTTTACAAAGAGTTATATAGTAAAAACTTGTAGCGACTAATCCTTTGAAACTAGTTGGCAGATTTTCATGAAACTTTACAGGAATGTTGCTCTTAATGTTTAATTGATCCTAGCAAAATTTCAGATCGGCCAGAAATTCAAGATGGCCACCACAGCTAAAAATAGATTTTTAAAAAAGAAGTTTGTAGCGACTACGTCTTGAAAACTATAAGTGATATTGATATGGGACTTTTTGTAAAATGATCATAATGACATGATGGTTATTAGAGTCAAACATTATTTTGATTCGACGTTAAACATGGCTGTCAGCGACCATCTTTGTTTACATAGAGTTATATAATGAAAACTTGTAGCGACTATTCCTGTGAAACTACTTGACGGATTTTTATGAAACTTCTCAGGAATGTTGCTCTTGATGTCTAATTGATCCTAGCAAAATTTGAGGTCGGCCGGAAATTCAAGATGGCAGCCACGGCTAAAAATAATTTTTCAAAAAACAAGTCTGTAGCGACTACTTCCTGAGATCAAAATCAATCAGTAGAGCTTCAAGGTCATTGACCTCTTGTTTAATTCCCTTCTCTGGAGTGCCTCGAAATGTTGATGTATTACGTTTAATTACAATTAATTTGATAAAAATGTGCAATGAGATGGTGTCATATTATCATTTCATAGAAATAATATATCAGTGGGGAGGGGGTGGGTAAAGTGGGGAGAAGCCTTTGGTTAGCGCTCTATATGGTGTTGTATGTTTTGGTGTAATTAAGCGAGGATAACGTTGTTGTTGTTTTTATTGCTTGTCAAATATTTTGGTCCCCCACCACAATAATATTAGTAATAATTGCAACGTTTCTATGCCCATGTCAATCATGCAGAAAGGAACACATTTATGGGTCAGGACAGAGTACATACCTTTACTTTAGGCTTTAATTTGTTTGCATCACCAAAGCTGTCCGTGTCACTAAATTAATCCAGCCTCCAGGCGAAAGTGACATGATGTCGTATTGATCAATGATTCATGAATGACCTTGATCAATGCGTGTATCTTGGTCTGTTCTGTAGACTGCTAGCATTCAACCATAACAATAGTTAACACATGAACAGGTCTGTCTTTTTGCTCATTAAATCATGCAATTGTTAATTATTGACTTGCAATTATCCCAGTTATTCAACACAACAACACATCAGCAGCCAACTAGTTGCGGTTTATTGATTTTAAAGCGTCCAGTTGCGGCTGATTTTTACCGTAAATATGCTAAAAAGTGTTTAAACATAGGACTGTACATCTGATTTTACTGGCATTTTATCTGCGAGACAGGAAATACTTATGTCCTTGAGTAGAAAATATTCATGTTTTGAATGACAAAAAGGGGTGACCATCTTTCAAAACGGTCTCAAAAAATGGGTAGTGAATAATTTTGCCGAAATTTTCAGGAAAGGTAGCAGAGGTACTGATCTATCATTCCTGTTAATTTAAGCCAAATCGGTGATGACCCATTTTTCGTGACCGTTTTGAGAAATCGGTAGTTTTGGAGTTTTGAAAAACTCAAAATTTCCGATGTTCATATTTGAACTGCGATTTAGTCTATGCAAAATATGCCAATAGTGGTCAAAATGAATTCTAAGGGGATGTTTAACATATAAACTTACTTTATTTGTTGTCTGTGTTGTTTCTGCATTCAAAATTGGCTTAAGCTAACGTTTTTTAAAAGACAACTGCAAGTTCCGCGTAACTGCACGTGAGTGCAAATTGGGACTACTTCGTGTCAAAACACTTGAAATTCAAAAGTGAGTTATGGGGCATAACCTCGAGAAAAGCTTCATCTGCGTCCCACCTGGTTGATGTTTTCTTTTTGTGTCACCTGCTTTTCCGTTGTTTGCCGTCGTCTCTCTCTCACACGTTAACCTACAATCTAACTTGGCCATAATCTGAAAAGTATTTGACCTTTGTTCATGAAACTTCACACAAATTTTCTTCTTAACCCAATATATCCTCAGAATGTCCTTACACAGTCATGTCCAATAACTCATTTCGACAGAGTTATGCTCCTTTTCATGAATTTTAACATGCAGCCTAACCTAACTCATAACTTGGCAAAATATTGACCTATGGTCATGAAACATGTACTTTTCTTCTTTATCAATTGTTAAATGCCATTGACATGACCAATAACTCTGACTTGAATCTCTGACTTTAATCTCTGACTTTGAGTTATGCCACTTTTCATAAAACTTTAACATGCATCATAATCTAGCTCATACCTGACCTATGGTCATGAAACCGTATACAGTTCTTCCTTATTGATTATTCAGTGGAGACGTATGCCCCTTTTCATAAAACTTTAACAATTTAAAAATTGTTTCTGTTTCAAACTTTATAGTTAGATTGTCCTTGCTGAAATATGCACATAGCAGGTGACACAAGTGTTCTGTAGAACAACTTTCTAGTGATATAACTATATATATATATATATATACACACAAACTGTGACATGGAGATTTAGCCCATAACAATTCCCAGATCGGCAGATGCATGATAATATATGTAATTATTAACCCCTAATTAGGGCTTTCCACCTTTCAGTGGAAAGACCTTTTGTTTTTGTTCTGTTTATTCTTATTCTTATTATTAGAGCTTTCCACCTTTTAGTGGAAGACTTTTTGTTTTCGTTCTGTTTATTAGGGCTTTCCACCTTTCAGTGGAAAGACCTCTTGCTTTCATTCTGTTTATTAGGGCTTTCCACCTTCCACTGGAAAGACCTATTGTTTTCGTTCTGCAACATTTTGTCTTTATTCTTGTGAATACTTTTCATTGTAATACTGGTCCAGGGTGTCAAAATTTTGCACAGTGGTAGAGCTCAGGCTGGAATAGTGCGCCGAAACTTTTTGGGTCATGACGTCATCCAAGATGGCCGCCAGTTACGTCATGATAAAAATCTTGTTATTGCTAGATCTCAGAAATTTATGGTCGGATTTGAATGAAACGTTCACAGATTGTAAAGGTCATGGCGGCCGCGGTCTAGTTGTGCAAGAAGATCTGATGACGTCAGAGATGCCAGACGCTTAAAAACTGGAAAACATCGTTAAAAATACAATGACCATTTTGAAACTTTACCACAATCATGTTTTCATCATCTTCTATTGATTGTATGCAAAATGTGTTGATGAAAATATGACGGCCATACTAGTTTAATTTTAAACAGGCTACAATAGAAACTTCTAAGTATATTTTGAAAACCAAACCAGCTAGCGCCATCAATGTTCTCATATATGTGCCAATATGTGACCTTGACCAAGTCTGGGAAAATCAGGTCACCAGGTCAAAGGTCAAGGTCATAGGTAAGTGATAGGTGTAAACACCAATAGCCACCTATATCTCAGTTAACGGTTGAAATTGTTATCAAGAACATATGTACCATTTGTATACTCAAAAATAAAGTCCTCTCAAACTGGCACATTGGTAACGGTTGCCACTGGAACCAAAATACGATGACGTCAATGACGTAAAATTTGTAAAATTGACATGGTCAAGTAAAATTTGTCCATTTTGTAGAACTTGTGATTTCAAATATGAACGTAAAGTTTATTTTTAGCTGAAGTAACAGTGTTTTTTTATGCCTAATTTGGGGCCGTTATTCGGCCCCATTGACAATGCCGAAAAGTATACTTTTTTCACAATTATATCCAAAAAATTCACAATCTGAAAAAAAAAAAAAAAAAAATTTTTTAGGGTAAATACAGACCAGTAAGGATACTAGTCTTAATATACGCTGGTGTTAAAACTAGTCTGTATTTACCAAAAACAAAACTTAAAACCAAGGGATATTAAACTGTGAAATTAAAAGTGAAAAAAGTTTCTTTTTCTTTTGTTATAATATTTCACAATTTTCACACATTTCTAGAAAAAATGCCGCTATTTTTCACAATGGCACAGGCGCAGGCTGCATTCACAAAACACATAAAAAAACCACTGAGTAATTAATGACGTCACAGTAACAGTGAAACGACAGAAGATTAGCCACCTATATCTCAGTAACGGTTGAAATTGTTATCAAGAACATAGAACCATTTGTAAGGCCTTTCAGTTTACTTTTCAAAAATAAAGTCCACTCAAAACGGCACATTGGTTGCCATAGGAACCAAAATACCAAGACGTCAGTGACGTAAAATTTGAAAAATTTACGTAGACAAGTAAAATTTGTCCATTTTGTAGAACTTATGATTTCAAATACAAACGTAAAGTTTATTTTTAGCTGATGTCATTAATAACGTCACAGTAATGTTAAAACGATACAAGATTTTAATTGCTTCTGCTCAAGAACTACCTGTTCCTTCTTAATAAATCTGTGTCAAAATAATGTACTTATCGTGTAGTTGTGCATTGCAAGATTTTGGGTCTGGGCGTCATTCAATATGGCGGACGTAACGCAGTTCCCATCTTGCACGCACATACAGATACGCGAAACCGTTATTAGGGCTTTCCACCTTCTTAGGCGCGATGGCGTAACCAATATTGAAACCTTCGATTTACATTTGAGTAATGCTGCGAAACAGTGTACGAGATGTTGAGAATGGGGGTTCTTTTGTTTATTGCATTTTCATAGGTTTACATTAAAGCTTTATTCGGTTTTAATAAATAACATACATCCAAATGAACCATTTAGTCTACTTTATTTTCAAGAACTATACTAGGCGGACCTAGAACACGATTATTTTTACATAGGTGAGTTAATATATACCTACAAGAAACTATTCAATCTTAATGTGGCATTGTTCAGGACCAGTGCAACACAGAAATGGGCCTTAGAAGATGGCATGAACTGCTTTTTTTTCTAAAATATTTTCCAAACTGAAAGTAACCACCTTCTTTTTTAATTCTGAGATCACTTTTGATGTGGTTTTCACTTTTCAGAAATAAAGGAAATCAACATTCAATACATATCAACCCTGTGTCTTTCACCACTCATATGCTTCACAGTAACTTACTCAATAGTTTACCTAGGACTACTTTTGCATTCCACCCATTCTTATGTCCAGGGCTTCTAAAATTTTAAAATGCAAATCGGTCAAGGTTTTTAACTGCCGTAAAAATCGAGCTTATTTTGAAAAAATTGCTAAAATCGCCGTACCCCACCCACCGTCAGCTGCACCATGATTTTTTTCCGTTCAGTCATTGATATAGAGAACTATTTAAAATGTATGTTTGTATTATATTTGTATTATTTCTAACTTACTTTATCACAATTTGTACATTTTAATGACTGACATCATGTCTTCGCTTTACTGAATGAATAATTTTCACTCAATATTAAAATTGTTGATCATTTGAGAAATTGAACCGGAAGCGTCTAATAAACCGGGTAGGTATAAAACGCGGACTAACACGCGCGGATTAGCGGATTATATACGATTTTACATAAATTTGGGTAATATCGTTTTTCATCAATTAGCTTAATTAATACCAAATGTTATGACTAACGCAAACAATTTTGGTCCGACTTCAAAAAAAAACTGTGTCAGGTTTGATCACTTTCCTTAATATTATACTTAAAGTTATTGTAAAAAAATAATCAAACAAGCAATTAACACATCTCGGTATTTTAATGACGCAAACAAATTTCAATCCCAGCTTTGGCCACTTAAAAAAACAAACCGACACAAGCAAACAGGCTAACACCTTACGACTAACGGTATATCAAAGAAATCACATACGGTAACACTCGCTTCAGTGAACCGACAGAACGCGTGATATACTTTCACTGATCACACATCAAAGGCGTGCTACATGGCTATAGACTCTTCCGGAAAACTCCCTACTATCGGTAATGGTTTAGTCCAAATTGACCTACTTTCGCACAGTGAGTGACAAACAATCGTGTTATGGATCAAAGAATATTGCCGCAAGGCATATTTCAAGGAGTGTGTAAGGTAGTTGTAGACTTTTTAACGACCGATAGATAAAATATCTGGGACCGATTGATAAAATATCTGGGACCGATTTTAACAGAGATTTTGAAAAGAAAATCGGTCCGGAGTAACAGAATTCGGTCTGGGGACCGACGAACCGGCGATTTTAGAAGCCCTGCTTATGTCTATATCTTCTCTATTTAATATCGGATTTGAACAAAACGTTCACAGATTGTAGAGTTCAGGGTCTGGTCTTGCAAGAACGTCATACGCTATCCTGATGACAATATTTAGAAATTCGATTTTTCAACTGATTGCATGATCGAAGTTGTTTGCATGATAAATCAGTACATCATCTTAGACAACTTTGACAGTTGTGACGTCATGACATCATTAAGACAGGAAAGCCCGTTTGATCAGGTTCTGATCAAAATCTAGTTCTTATTATTATTATTATTATTCCGCTAAAAGGCACTTCTCATAGAAATATTTGTCGTGACAAGTCAAAATTTTACCCAGTCGTAGAGAACATTCGGGACTGGTGTCCGTAACATTTTGACTTCATGACGTCAGCCAAGATGGCCGCCAGTGACGTCATCAGACAAATCTTGTTATCGCTTGATCTCAAACATTTATAGTCAGATTTGAATGAAACTTTCACAGATTGTAGGGTTCAGGGTCTAGTTGTGCAAGAATGTGAAAACGTGTCTCTATGTAATAACGTCTTGATGTCATTGACGTCACAATGTTATGAAAAGTCCTTTTTTTCAGTTATCACATTTTTCATGTTTTTTTTACTGTAAAACCCATCTGTGTCATTGTTTCAGTCGACGCTGACAGTTTGAACGTCATGACATCATTCAAAATGACCGCCAATGACGTCATTTAAGAAATCGTGTTATCGCTATATCTCCTTCATTTATGATCGGATTTTGATGCAAACTTGCAAATTGTCATGACGTCATCCATTATGGCCGCCAGTGACATCATGATACAAATTTTGTTAGCACTAGATCTCAAATATTTATAGTCGGATTTGAATGAAACTTTCACCGATTGTAGAGTTCAAGGTCTTGTCAAGATTTTTGAAGTTATTTTACTGTATAATCCATCAATGTCATTGTCTCAGTCGACGCTAACAGTTTTAACATCATGATGTCATCCAAAATGGCCGCCAATGACGTCATTTAAGAAATCTTGTTATTGCCATATCTCCTTCATTTATCATCGAAGTTTGATAAAACTTTCACAGTTTGTGGATATCAAAGTCTATTTGTGCTATAATGTGGAATGTTGTCATGACATCATCAAAGATGGCCGCCAGTGACATCATAAATGAACTCTTGTTTTGTCTATATCTTCTATATTTATTATCGGATTTGAATAAAACTTTCACAGATTGTAGAGTTTGTGGCCGGTTGTGCAAGAACGTCATACGGTATCCCGACATCATGACGTTTTTTTCACTGATTGCATGTTCAAAGTTATTTTCGTGATAAATCAATCAGCGTCTTTCATCTTCGACAACTCTGACAGTTGTGACGTCATGACGTCATTAAAACAGGAAAGCCCGTTTGATCAGGTTCTGATCAAAATCTATTTAAATATTGTTATTGAATATAAACTAAATCATAACTATTTAATTATTAAAAAGGACTTTTATTAGTCATTATATTTAAATGTCTCATAATCTTAATCCAGGAGAAAAGATTTTTAAATACACTTTTGTATGACTAGGTTGGAGAGTTGCAGTATGTACACCAGATGTTGTCCATTCTGCCAGACCTGACTTGTCGCTCACCCCAGGAGAGTCTGGATATATACAGTGGCAGGAGACCATCAGGTAAGTCATTATATACACTTCAGGACTCGGAAAATGCCGGTTTTAACAGTTCTGAACTGAATTGGATGCTGGAGTGATTCAAATTTCGAAAATATCAGGGAAAAAAGTGGTTTTCATTAGCACTCTAAAAGGAGATAAATGAAGGTGATTTTTTGTGTGTTATTTATAGTACTTGATGTGTTTTATAACATCTTCCAGTGGTGGTGGTGGGTGCTCAGTCCTGTGTGTAGTGGGGCATTATGACTAAGATGTAGAGCTGTAGTATTTACACCAGGCCTGGAATTCACCATTCTTCATAGTCCAGACTCTATTGTGCCCATCGCGTCAGGTATACCTTGACGTGTTCGTTGGCGGAGGGACTATAAACCTTAGAATTACACACACACACACACACACACACCATTCTTCATACTATTCTTAGACTTGAGCGCAAGTACTCAAATTTCATTCTCAAATATTCCCATGACTTTTAAAGATAAACAATCGTACAAAGTTGCTATTTACTAGTATTTGTCATATTTATACATAGCGGCTTGTTATGGATGTTTGTACTTCAACCTTATAGGAATATTTGTGCTTGAAATTTGCATACTTGGGCTAAGTCTAAGAATATTCTCAAAAACGGTTGGTGAATGCATGCCCTGACTGATGTTATCCATTTTGTGAGACCTAACTTGTCCCAGGAAAGCCTCGATTTAGCTTATACAGTGACGGGATATCACAAAATGGGGCACTATATGACTGTATGATGTGAGCTACAGTAATATACAGTAACTTATTGTAGTGACAGGAGACCACCAAGTTTATATATATATTCTATATAAGTTTAAATTAACAGGTTATTAAAATATAATTTCAAGATAAACATTTTTTTTCAACCGGAAATGGCCTAGCTTGGTTATGCCACAGTGCGTCTTCGATCTTTATGACATAATGCCTCAGTTTTTCATATGTTGTGTTTATTTTGTAGATAATATAACATTTATATTTACAAGTATACTACTAGTTTCTTACTTTTATCTTCTTCTCCCAGGTTACATGGAGTATGACCAGCTGTTTGATGGAGAACAATTCCAGAACCCGATATTTCAGCAACCATTCCAGTATATGTTTAGACTTGACAAAGGCAGGAATCTAGAAGATGTAAATCCCATGGTTGTTGAAGGAACACCATTACCTTGTCTTCAGACGCTGCTAAGGTAAATATTGCTCGAGTTTGTTCACATATTTTAATTACTGGTTATTTGTTAAGAATGTACCAATATTTATTATACCCTGCAAAGTGGGGGTGGTATACTGGAATCACCTTGTCTGTCCGTCCGTTCGTCTGTCCATAGATGCAATTCTTGTCCGGGCTATTTCTCAATAACTCCTTGTTAGAATTTAGCAAAACTTGCTAGGAAGTATCAATATCGAGTGTACATGCGCATGTTCCGGTTCGATAATTTTCCAATGAGTTATGGTCCTTTGTATTTCTAATATATATATATATAATACAAATTTATTTCCGGGCTATTTCTCTTAAACTCCTTGTTAGAATTTAGTGAAACTTGCTAGGAAGTATCAATATCAAGTGGAGATGTGCATTCTGACATGACCTTCCGGTTCCATAATTTTCCACTGAGTTATGGCCTTTTGTATATAATACAAAATTGTTGTCAGGGCTATTTCTCTAAAACTCCTTGTTAGAATTTAGCGAAACTTGCTAGGAAGTATCAATATCAAGTGGAGATGTGCATACTTTCATGATGTTCCAGTTCAATAATTCTCCACAGAGTTATGGCCCTTTGTATTTTTAATGCATTTCATACTTGGTAATGAAATAGAAAATTCTTGTCCACACTTTTTCTCTAAAAACCCATGTTATAATTTCATGAAACTTGCTAGGAAGCATCAACATCAAGTAAATATGCGCATACCGTATATATATAATACAAAAATTTTGTCCGGGCTATTTCTCTAAAACTCCTTGTTAGAATTTAACGAAATTTGCTAGGAAGTATCAATATCAAGTGGAGATGTGCATACTGTCATGACGTTCCGGTTCAGTAATTTTCCACTGAGTTATGGCCCTTTGTTGATGTGTCCCATGTGGTTCTCGGGCAAAGAATAGAGTCATTGCAGATCCCATTAGAGGGGTAGGCAGAGGGGTAGAAACACCACACATTCATGTTCATTTAATCATTTTTTGTTTCATGGTCATTAAAGGTCTTCATCATGACCCCTGCATTGTTTCAGGTGCCATATCACTCAAATCACTAGAGCTGTGGCAAAAAAAAATAAACATGGCTCCAGCGTAAATGGAGTGTCTACAGTAAAATTTGCAGCAAGTTCTGCAGGTGAGAAGGTTCTAGGCCCATTCTCCATAATTTATCTCGATGTAAATGGAGGATGAGCCTGACATATTCATTCCTGTTAGGCGCCATATACCCTTTCATGTGTTGGTACACCTTAAAACCCAATTTGATTCATTGCTTGATGTATAATAAATCGTTCCCTACCAAAGGCAAGGGATTGTTATATGTATTTCAGTTCAGTTTGCCTAACTCAAACTAATTGCAACAGAACAATTTTTGTACTATTTTTGTAGCATGGCAGACACTTATGGCTCACGTAATCTATTGTCTGTAGTCTGTCGTCGTTCATGGGCCATCACATTTTAACCTGCAACCTAACCTTGACCATAACTTGAAGTATTTGACCTATGTTCAGGTGCATAAAGAGATTATGCACGTTATTTAATTTTGTTGATATGGCCAAAATTGTGGTTGCTATGGCAACAAAATATTTAAATAAAATTGCACACAAAATAGGATCATGCTATAACTTGAAAACTATAAAAGATAGTTTTATAAACTTGGTGCATAGGTAGAGGAGCATATGGAAATTTTGCACACAATTTTATTTGATGATATGGCCAAAATTGTGGTTGTTTTGATAACAGAATTCAGATGTTAGTTATACAGCTGAATGAGGGAGCTTAATGTATCTATCTTTATACATAATAAATAATCGATAGTTACTTCCCTTCAAATAGAGTTTATATATTAATACATGACTTGAAATTGATGTTAATTTTTTTGCATATGTATTTTTATACTCCCGCTGTCACAAAGTAAAGTGGGGGCCATATAGGAATTACGTTGTCCCCAGCATCCCGCCCCACTGCATTTTTGTCCCGTCGCAGCCTGTCCCATCACGTAACACATTTTTAATACTTGCATATCTCAAACACTTTTGAATGGACTGTACCCAGTCTTCATATACTCATAAAAACTGATGAACTTATGTCCCTCTACATCACCCATCATTGATTGCCTAATTTATTACAGAATTATGACCCTTTGTTTGACTTAGAATTTTCCACTTTAATATTGTATAATGACCTGTTAACATATTTTTTCTCAAATATTTTCGAGTTGATTGTTCCCAAACGTCATGTACACATAAAAACCGATTACCTTATCATTGATTGCCTAATTTATTACAAAATTATGGCCCTTTGTTTGAGGAAGTGTTGATTCTTACTGATGGCGGGAGGTGTACAGTACTGGTTGGTTCTACCCAGGAAAAGTGGGTGGTCTGCCTCCACCAAAAAAAAAACGACCGTCATATATAACCTTGCATGTGTTGAAAATGACGTAAAACACCATACAAACAAACAAACAAATAAACAAACAAACATTGACTTAGAATTTTCCACTCTAATATTATATAATGACCTGTTAATACATTTTTTCTCAAACATTTTCGAATTGATTGTTCCCAAACTTAATACACACATAACAACTGATGACCTTATGACCCTGTACAGCACCCATCATTGATTGCCTAATTTATTTTAGAATTATGACCCTTTGTTTGACTTAGAATTTTCCACTGTAATATTGTATAATGACCTGTTAATACATTTTTTCTCAAACATTTTCGAATTGATTGTTCCCAAATTTCATATACAGTCGAACCTCGATAATTCGAAGTCAGCGGGACCATAGGGATATGTTCGAATTATCGGTAGCTTCGAGGCATCGAGGTTACAATAAAAAACAAAATATCTATCCGAATTTGTGCACCACCCGAAATAGTGTTACTTGTGTACGTGATGTATTGTTCTCCGTTTGTTTTTTATGTTCATGCATGTTTGTTTAAACCTCATAACGGATATATAACATGTAATTGTTACATTGAAAACATAAGAAAAACTGCAATAATGTGTTTGTTTTATCATTTATTTAAAGAAATATCACAATAATAGATTTTAACATACATTCCGGAAGTCCGAAAAATGAGAACAAGGTAAGACTGGTTTCGGTACAAACAATTGAATAGAATAGACAATAGCGTAGCACATAATTCACTGTTGAAATATCTTACTAAACATACGTTTTTGTTTATATAGTTATTTTATTTAAAATAGTTTGTAATGAGTGATTGCTTTGCACGAAAGTGTTTATCGTAATTAACAGTAAACGAAGTTCAATAAACATACTCGGGAATTGCTCTTATCTAATTAAAAAGTGAACACACTTTATTTTAATTAAAACCAATCAACATACATTATTTAATTAGAAAATCAACCGTGTTTTAACAGTAAACGAAGTTTACTAAATATAAATTGTATCTGACTATTATTGCTTTTCAATCATAAATGTTCGCACCTTTAACAACCAACTTTATCTGTTTTCGCACTATGATCGAACTTGCTACAAACAAATGCAAACGCGTCGATTACAATTAATATGGCCGACTTCGCATGGCGACGGATCATCACCTTCGATTAAGCGAGGTTTAAATTCACACAAAAATGGATCTTCGGACCGTAAAAAGTATTGAATGAGCCGGGGTATTCGAGAAATAATATTCGAATAATCGAGGTTAAATTACATTGAATTATATAGGAGTTGTTTCGGGACCGGAGAATGTGTTCGAATTACCGATGGTATTCGAATTACCGGTGTTCGAATTATCGAGGTTTGACTGTATATATAACAACTGATGACCTTATGTCCTTCTACATCACAAATTGTTGCAGCCTAATTTATTACAGAATCACGGCCCTTTATTTCACTTATAGTTTTGAACTCCATAATGAACTTCATGTGGCTTTCACCTTAACACTTTTCATGGATTGTTGTTACACCTAGCATACAGTTCACACGTGATGATATGATGTGTCCCTGCATTAATGGTTTTTTGATTCTGCAATATTTTTTACAGAATATGGACTTTTGTTTTAATTAGCATTTCTTTCACATTAAGAAATTAACATATATTTTAGACATTTATTATTCTTGATTTTGCCAATCATCGGCTAGAGCAAAAAAATTGGGAATATTCATCACCTTCAGTGATAGTTCTAGCTATTACTTGCAGTATTATATTTGTAATATGTTCATAATAAACTTGCTGGATTAAAAAAAAAAGAAGTGAGGTATATCTTTTACAAAGGGCAAGGTATGATAAGGGGATTTTTTGGCTCCCAATATATTCAAAATGCAAAAAAAATAATATTTACATATAATCTATTGTGCATATTGTAGTAAATTGATCATATTCTATCTTCGAAATATTTTTTTATTTATTTTATTTCTCTAAAAGAATTAATAGGGTCTCAAAAAACGGCATTTTTGGTAATTTTGTTATATTTTGTAGATTTTGGACCTTTCTGGGCAGATTTTGATCCTAAAAATATAGAGCGCACACAGTTGTTTGGCTGATGATGCATCCCTATCCAGTACCTGTTTCAACAAAAAATCAATTGTGCTCGAGGGTGCGCTCTTTATTTCCAAGACCAAAAACTCATCGAAAAACTGCTGAAAATGAACAAAAATGTATTTTTTTGAAAGAAAACGCCTTGTTTGTGAGGCTCTTAAACTCATTTAGAGCCTTCAAACATACTTGTAATGAGTTTTAATATTGATTCAGTTCATTTGTAGCTAAACTAGATATTCAAAACTTGTGCATTAAAGCTTTCAATATTGGGGGCCACTTTTGTCCCTTATCATAACTAGTCCTTTGTAAGGAAGATTATGTACTCCAACTTGTTTTGTCAAGGTTGCGAAATGTAGCATGCCTTTGTTATTTGTCTAAATCATGGCCTTTTGTTTGGTCTGGTCCAACAAAAAACATTTACTGTCAAACATCTGACCGGAAGGTGACATCGTGTTCATCTTTAAAGTTGTTCTTTGTTTCCATGTGTGTTTGTGGTTGACTGTCGTCCTTGAATGCTACTTTTCCTGTTCAATTTTTAAATCGTCACATCTTCATCTTGCCTGAAGAAATGTCGTTAAACATATCCAATAACTCTGGCTTTCATTTTAGTAGAGTTATGCCCCTTTTCGTAAAACTGTAACCAGCAACCTAACCTGGCTCATAACTAGCCATATCTTAAAATCTGTTTGACCTATGTTCATGAAACTTCATACACATATTCATCTTACCCCAAGGAATGTTGTTAACTCTGATTTTCAGTTTGGCCCCTTTTCATAAAACTTTAACCTGCAACCTAATCAGGCTCATAACTGATGATAACTTGAAAAGTATTTGACAAGTGTTATCTGAAATTCACGTACATATTCATCTTACCCAAAGAAATGTCATTACAAATGTCCAATAACTCTGACTTTCATTTTGTCAGAGTTATGCCCCTTTTCATAAAGTTTTGACCTGCAACCTAACTTGCTCATATTTTTGCAAAATATTTACCTATAGTCACAAAACTTTATACAGTTCTTCTCTATCAATTATTCAATGCCGTTGTCAAGTCCATTAACTCTGGCTTTAATTTCAGAAGAGTTATGCCCCTTTTCATAAAACTTTAACCTGCAACCTAACAATGTTCATAACTAGCCATAACTTGAAAAGTATGTGACCTATGTTGATGAAACTTCACGCACATCTTTATCTTAACCAAAGGAATGTTGTTACACATGTCCAGTTTCATTTTGGTACAGTTACGCCCCTTTTCATAAAACTTTACCCTGCAACGTAACCTTGCTCATAACTTGGCAAAATATTGACCTATGATCATGACACTTTATACATTTCTTCTTTATCAATTATCCAAAGCAGATGTATGCCCCTTTTCATAAACTTTTGAAACTTAAAAAAAAAACTGCTCCATTATTCAAGAAGGATTGCACCCTCTGTCTTCAAACTTTATAGTTAAATTGTACTTGCTAAAATAAGCACACGGCAGACAACACGCATGGGCAGTGGAACACCCTTCTAGTTATTTACTTCAACAGTTAAAACAGTTCTGCTCCTTAATTCATGAAGGATTGCACCCCCTGTCATCAAACTTTATAGTTAGATTGTACTTGCTGCAATAAGCACATGGCAGGCTATACTTTTCTGTCTATATTTAACATACTTCGGCAGGGGATACTGGATATAAATTCAGAGTATCTTGTTTTAAGCTCTGAAATCTCAAACACGTATGACAGTGTGAAATATTGACATGTGCGTTTCAGAGTTACTGCTCATGATTATTGCATATTAGAAAATAGCCAAATTTCAGCCTGTGAATGTGATTATTCAATGGTTTAAATTGTTTCATTTTTGTTTACAGACACTGTGGCATACAGGATCCCTCATGGGCAGAGCTTCACCATTTTGTCTGGTTTTTGAACACACAGCTGTGTGACTTTAAACAGAACCAATTTGTGGGTGTGGCAGCAGCCGAGGATCTTCCGGGTTTCTCCAAATTTGTACTGAAGTTCCTCATACAGATGTCTAGAGTAAGTGTTATTTGATCAAATAATAGAATTTCTGAACACACTCAATCAACTGGGTATAAAGCAGTTTTTGCAGTAACCTTAGTTTTTATTCAGGATTTCTCAACAGGATCACGCACTAAGAGTGAATACTCACCTGGCGTACAACAATACTTAAGTTTCATTTGTATTCAGGATTTCTCAACACGATCACTCGATATGAGTGAAGAATCACCTGGCGTAAGGCAGTTACAGCAGTATCTAAGTTCCATTTATATTCAGGATTTCTCACAGTACAGTCAGAGTGAGTGCAGCATCATCGAGTGTGTAATATATACATTAACCTAAGATCCATTTGTATCAAGATTTCTCGATAAAATCGCTAGGAGTGAGTGAACAGTCACCAAATGTGTAGTATATAGCAAAACCTAAGTTTCATTTCTATTCAGGATTTCTCAACACGATCACTCAACATGAGTGAAGAGTCACCTGGTGTGAAGTATGAGCCTGTAGAGAGAATGGAGGCTGTAGAGGGAGGGGACGAGGAGGGGGAGGAGGAGATGTTACAGAGGTATCAGATGAGGCGCACATGGGAGAGCAGGTAAATTGATGGGAGGGCAGGTATATTGATGGGAGAGCAGGTGTATATTGATGTGCTCATATAATATTCCAGAAAGTCGACACATTAAAAACATTGGATCAAGTAAAATACATGTCTTTAAATAGACTGGAAACAGATAAGTTCTACATTTCAGTGTCTTTATGAAACCTGCATACAGTCAAACCTGTATTAAGAGACCATTGAAGAAAGAGCAAAATTGGTCTCTAAACACAGGTGGGTTCTTAATACAGGTGAACATTTTATTTAAAACAGTACATTTTGGTTAAACCATGGTATCTTAAAGCAGGTAGTCTCTTAATAGAGGTGGACGCTTGAGCAGGTTTGAATATAATATGCTTAGATTGTTGTCAAAATATGTTCTGTGGTATAGAAGGTTGACTTCTTTATAAAAATCAAAATCACTTCAATAATAATAAAATATCTCCTAATATTTATTTTCAGTCCCCATCCATATCTGTTCTTCAACTCTGACAAGTTCACATTTACCTTCCTGGGCTTCAACATTGACCGTGGAAACCTTATAGACCAACAGACAGGCAGGGTGTTGGAGAATGGTATAATGGCGCAGAATCTATACGACTCTCTGGTCAGGAACCACGCCCCTATTCGAGAAAACTTTGATACTCTTCCAAGGTATGTTGACACTGCAAGAAATTCTAGGGTTTTGTTAGGTCAACATGCATAAGCCCTTGTCTACATATGACATGAAGATCTAAGGATTTTACTATTGGTTTCTTCAATACACAAAAACTGCCGACTGTTTCCTTCTTATTGGTTCTCTGCATTTTTCATTTTATTGCAGAATTATGGCCCTTTGTCTGACTTGTCCACTTTAATATGGTTTAAAGTCCCGTAACACATATATTAATTGCATTGTCTGTGTTAGTTTGTCCCTCCAAAACTACTGTGTCTCAGCCATAACTTGGAAAGTATTGAAGTGAATGAAACTTTAAACAAATGTTAATCACAATAAGGTGTATTGTATCCATAGTATACAAATCAGGTCCATACCTCAAAAGTCATGGTCACATTTGGAGGTCAAAGGTCAAGTTAGTAAAAATTGCTTTTTGGGGGCATTTGTCTCTTACTGGTGACATGTTATTGTTTGCATTTCACAAACAGTTTCCTATGGATTGTTCCCGGACTTCATATACACATAATAACAGATGACCATATGTCCGTCTTTGAGAATACTATTTCATAGTAAACCGATAACTTGACTGTTTTCAGGGAACAGAAGATCCTGAAGTTGTGTAGTGTTATGGGAGTGGACAAGCCTCATGATCCTGATGATACGTACGAGCTGACTACAGACAACGTCAAGAAAATACTTGCTATTTACATGAGATTCAGGTAGGGGGAATATTCATTATGGAATCACCATTAGTTGGTATCTATGCTCACCATTTACATGAGATTCTAGTAGGGGGAATATTTACATTAAATTAACATTGGTTACTATACTCCCCATTTACATGAGATTCAGATAGGGGGAGTGTTTACATTGGAATCACCATTGTTTGGTATCTATGCTTGCCATTTACATGAGATTCTGGTATGGGGAGTGTTTACATTGCAATCACCATTGTTTGGTATCTATGCTCACAATTTCCATGAGATTCTGATAGAGGTTTGTTTATTATGTTTATATTGGAATCAATATTCATAACTATACTCCCCATTTACTTCAGATTTAGGTAGGAGGATGTTTACACAGGAATCACCATTGTTTGGTATCTATGTTTGCCATTTACATGAGATTCAGATAGGGGGATGTTTACATTGGGATCACCATTGTTTGGTATCTATGTTTGCCATTTACATGAGATTCAGATAGGGGGATGTTTACATTGGTATCACCATTGTTTGGTATCTATGTTTGCCATTTACATGAGATTCAGGTAGGGGATATTTACATTGGGATCACCATTGTTTGGTATCTATGTTTGCCATTTACATGAGATTCAGGTAGGGGGATGTTTACACAGGAATCACCATTGTTTGGTATCTATGTTTGCCATTTACATGAGATTCAGGTAGGGGATGTTTACACAGGAATCACCATTGTTTGGGATCTATGATTGCCATTTACATGAGATTCAGGTAGGGGATGTTTACACAGGAATCATCATTGTTGGTATCTATGATTGCCATTTACATCAGATTCAGGTAGGGGATGTTTACACAGGAATCACCATTGTTGGTATCTGTGTTTGCCATTTACATGAGATTCAGGTAGGGGATGTTTACACAGGAATCATCATTGTTGGTATCTATGTTTGCTATTTACATGAGATTCAGGTAGGGGATGTTTACACAGGAATCACCATTGTTTGGGATCTATGATTGCCATTTACATGAGATTCAGGTAGGGGGATGTTTACACAGGAATCACCATTGTTTGTATCTATGTTTGCCATTTACATGAGATTCAGGTAGGGGATGTTTACACAGGAATCACCATTGTTTGGTATCTATGCTTGCCATTTACATGAGATTCAGGTAGGGGATGTTTACACAGGAATCACCATTGTTGGTATCTATGATTGCCATTTACATGATAATCAGTTAGGGGATGTTTACACAGGAATCACCATTGTTGGTATCTATGATTGCCATTTACATGAGATTCAGGTAGGGGATGTTTACACAGGAATCATCATTGTTGGTATCTATGTTTGCCGTTTACATGAGATTCAGGTAGGGGATGCTTACACAGGAATCACCATTGTTTGGTATCTATGTTTGCCATTTACATGAGATTCAGGTAGGGGATGTTTACACAGGAATCACCCTTGTTTGGGATCTCTGATTGCCATTTACATGAGATTCAGGTAGGGGATGTTTACACAGGAATCACCATTGTTGGTATCTATAATTGCCATTTACATGATATTCAGGTAGGGGATGTTTACACAGGGATCACCATTGTTTGGTATCTATGCTTGCCATTTACATGAGATTCAGGTAGGGGATGTTTACACAGGGATCACCATTGTTGGTATCTATGTTTGCCATTTACATGATATTCAGGTAGGGGATGTTTACATTGGGATCACAATTGTTTGGTATCTATGTTTGCCATTTACATGAGATTCAGGTAGGGGGATGTTTACATTGGGATCACCATTGTTTGGTATCTATGTTTGCCATTTACATGAGATTCAGGTAGGGGGATGTTTACATTGGGATCACCATTGTTTGGTATCTATGTTTGCCATTTACATGAGATTCAGGTAGGGGGATGTTTACATTGGGATCACCGTTGTTTGGTATCTATGTTTGCCATTTACATGAGATTCAGGTAGGGGGATGTTTACACAGGAATCACCATTGTTTGGTATCTATGTTTGCCATTTACATGAGATTCAGGTAGGGGATGTTTACACAGGAATCATCATTGTTTTGTATTTATGCTCGCTATTTACATGAAATTGATATCTGTAGTCCCCATTCACTTGAGATTCAAGAAGGGGGGCACATGTTTACATTGGAATCGCCATTGTTTGGTATCTATGTTTGCCATTTACATGAGATTCAGGTAGGGGATATTTACATTGGGATCACCATTGTTTGGTATCTATGTTTGCCATTTACATGAGATTCAGGTAGGGGGATGTTTACATTGGGATCACCATTGTTTGGTATCTATGTTTGCCATTTACATGAGATTCAGGTAGGGGGATGTTTACATTGGGATCACCATTGTTTGGTATCTATGTTTGCCATTTACATGAGATTCAGGTAGGGGATATTTACATTGGGATCACCATTGTTTGGTATCTATGTTTGCCATTTACATGAGATTCAGGTAGGGGATGTTTACACAGGAATCACCATTGTTTGGTATCTATGATTGCCATTTACATGAGATTCAGGTAGGGGATGCTTACACACAAATCACTATTGTTTGGTATCTATGTTTGCCATTTACATGATATTCAGGTAGGGGATGTTTACATTGGGATCACCATTGTTTGGTATCTATGTTTGCCATTTACATGAGATTCAGGTAGGGGGATGTTTACATTGGGATCACCATTGTTTGGTATCTATGTTTGCCATTTACATGAGATTCAGGTAGGGGGATGTTTACATTGGGATCACCATTGTTTGGTATCTATGTTTGCCATTTACATGAGATTCAGGTAGGGGGATGTTTACATTGGGATCACCATTGTTTGGTATCTATGTTTGCCATTTACATGAGATTCAGGTAGGGGATGTTTACACATGAATCACCATTGTTTGGTATCTATGTTTGCCATTTACATGAGATTCAGGTAGGGGATGTTTACACAGGAATCATCATTGTTTTGTATTTATGCTCGCTATTTACATGAAATTGATATCTGTAGTCCCCATTCACTTGAGATTCAAGAAGGGGGGCACATGTTTACATTGGAATCGCCATTGTTTGGTATCTATGTTTGCCATTTACATGAGATTCAGGTAGGGGATATTTACATTGGGATCACCATTGTTTGGTATCTATGTTTGCCATTTACATGAGATTCAGGTAGGGGGATGTTTACACAGGAATCACCATTGTTTGGTATCTATGTTTGCCATTTACATGAGATTCAGGTAGGGGGATGTTTACACAGGAATCACCATTGTTTGGTATCTATGTTTGCCATTTACATGAGATTCAGGTAGGGGATGTTTACACAGGAATCATCATTGTTTTGTATTTATGCTCGCTATTTACATGAAATTGATATCTGTAGTCCCCATTCACTTGAGATTCAAGAAGGGGGGCACATGTTTACATTGGAATCGCCATTGTTTGGTATCTATGTTTGCCATTTACATGAGATTCAGGTAGGGGATATTTACATTGGGATCACCATTGTTTGGTATCTATGCTTGCCATTTACATGATATTCAGGTAGGGGATGTTTACACAGGGATCACCATTGTTTGGTATCTATGCTTGCCATTTACATGAGATTCAGGTAGGGGATGTTTACACAGGGATCACCATTGTTGGTATCTATGATTGCCATTTACATGAGATTCAGGTAGGGGATGTTTACACAGGAATCACCATTGTTGGTATCTATGATTGCCATTTACATGAGATTCAGGTAGGGGATGTTTACACAGGAATCATCATTGTTGGTATCTATGTTTGCCATTTACATGAGATTCAGGTAGGGGATGCTTACACAGGAATCACCATTGTTTGGTATCTATGTTTGCCATTTACATGAGATTCAGGTAGGGGATGTTTACACAGGAATCACCCTTGTTTGGGATCTCTGATTGCCATTTACATGAGATTCAGGTAGGGGATGTTTACACAGGAATCACCATTGTTGGTATCTATAATTGCCATTTACATGAGATTCAGGTAGGGGATGTTTACACAGGAATCACCCTTGTTTGGGATCTATGATTGCCATTTACATGAGATTCAGGTAGGGGATGTTTACACAGGAATCACCATTGTTTGGTATCTATGCTTGCCATTTACATGAGATTCAGGTAGGGGATGTTTACACAGGAATCATCATTGTTTTGTTTTTATGCTCGCTATTTACATGAAATTGATATCTGTAGTCCCCATTCACTTGAGATTCAAGAAGGGGGGCACATGTTTACATTGGATTCGCCATTGTTTGGTATCTGTGCTCACCATTGACATGAGATTTAAGTAGGGGATGTTTACATTGCAATCACCATTTACAAGAGATGCCAGTAGGACGAATATTCACATAATGGAATCACCAATGATAATTATACAGACCATTGATATTTGATTCTGGTAGAAAGGAACTAAACATACGTATACCTGTGGTACTTAAGAACTTAGTAAATATGATATGACTACAAAAGGCATAATAATTTATATAACATATGATAATTTATATAACATATAAAATTAAAACTTTATAATTTAATACAACATGAAAGATAACCCTAAATTATATTACATTTATACCAGTACACATGTGTTATATAATGCCTGTAATAAATAGGACAGGGTTGTATACAACAAGTGATATGGTTATAAGAAATATTGCAAATGTTGTGAGGTGTTGTAAAACAAACACTGTGGCAATGTATTTGATATTTAACCTAGTCTACATTAAATGTTTCAGATGTGACATCCCAGTCATAATTATGGGTGAGACAGGGTGTGGCAAGACTCGGCTTATCAAGTTTATGTGTGCCTTACAAACCTCGCCCGGGGTGGACGTCAAAAATATGATACTTATGAAGGTAAGTATTCATGGTTAGGGGGTGAAACAAAATTGAATAGTGATGTACTGGTTAGATGGTGGTTAGATGTGGGTTGGGGTCATTAAAAGATGGTGGGTAGATAGTTTGGGGTGAAACATTATTGAATGATTTGTTGATAGTTAGAATGGGGGTAACATGAATATTTGCTGTCTGGGATAGGTAATGTCACCCTAGGGCAAAGCCCTAAATTTTTTATTTTATACTGAATAACAACTATTAAGACTTTCTTGTATGAATATGTAGGGTCAAATGTAATTGGCAACAACGCCCTGTTCAATACATTTTTTAAGCAGTTCCCTTTAAGAACTTTACATCTGTTACAACAGATACAACCAATTTAAATACATTTTATTTAAACAATTGAGTTTGGAATATTTCGGCTGCAAGAGGACAACTTTCGAAGGTTGGAGGCTCGTACTTTATTTTGGTTATCTTTTTGACAGTGTGATGGTTTCTAGAGGGAAACTTACAGGAAGCTAATTTACTCAAATTGGAGAATTTTCCCTAGTTACTTCTCATTCAAATTAACCACTTATCAATTAGAATATCATTAGAATCTGCTTTACAATGATGAACAATTCATAAAAAACATTGCACAGGTACATGGTGGGACTACAAATCAGGACATTATAAGAAAAGTACGAGAGGCTGAGAAAGTGGCACAGGAAAACATACAGAAACACGGACAACATGTTTTCACGGTTCTGTTCTTTGATGAAGCCAACACAACAGAATCTATCGGCCTGATCAAGGAAATCATGTGTGACAAGAGTATGGAGGGGAAGAAGTTGACACTTTGTGAGAACCTAAAAATGGTGGCCGCCTGTAACCCGTACAGAAAGTAAGATCTAGACTTTCACAGTTTTAAAGTACAGACCCAGTTGAGTTCACATACCTGAAATAAATGCATATCAAACGCTTAACAAACGGAAAATGAACGCAGAATAAATGCAGAACAAACACAGAATGAACGTTGTATGGTCTATATTTTAAAAATGTGTTTCTTTCGTTGCGTTCATTTACAGCGTTCAGCCTTTTAAAAAATGAAAGATGAATGCATTTTTAGCTCGACTGATCAGAGATCAGCAGAGCTTATGCCGTGGTGCGGCGTCCGTCGTCCGTCCGTCTGTCCGTCTGTCTGTCTGTCCGTAAACTTTTATTTGTAGCGACTACTCCTCTGAAACTACAAGATGGATATTTATGAAACTTTATAGAAATGTTGCCCATGAAGTCTTGTTGATCCTAGCAAAAATTCATGTTGATGTGAAATCCAAGATGGCCGCCAAAGCTAAAAATAGATTTTTAAAATACAAGTTTGTAGCGACTACTTCTTTAAAACTATAAGTGATATTGATATGGGACTTTTTCTAAAATGATCAGCATGACATGATGTTGATCCTAGTCGAACACTATTTTGACTCAACGTTAAACATGGCTGCCAGTGGCCATCTTTGTTTACATAGAGTTATATAGTAAAAACTTGTAGCGACTACTCTTCTGAAACTACTTGACGGATGTTCATGAAACTTCACAGGAATGTTGCACTTGATGTCTAGTTGATTCTAGAAAAATTTCAGGCTGACCGGAAATTCAAAATGGCCACCACGGCTAAAAATAGATTTAAAATAAATAAGTTTGTAGCGACTACTACTTTTTCTAAAATGATCAGTATGACATGATTTTGATCCTTGTCAAAAAATTTGACATTAAACATGGCCGCCAGCGGCCATCTTTGTTTACATAGAGTTATATAATGAAAACTTGTAGCAACTACTCCTATGAAACTACTAGATGGATTTTCATGAAACTCCACAGGAATGTTGACCTAGCTATCAAAAATCTATCAGTAGAGCTTCAAGGTCATTGACCTCTTGTTTAAAAACGCTGAATACTGAAAATGAACAAAACGAATGCAGATGCATTTCGCTATTTCAGATAACTTCTAGTATTGTCCTTTTGAGTTGATATTAAAGTCTCGATTTAAACGAAGTGCGTTTTTCGATATTTTAATATAAAGAATTACACTGTAAATAGTGTTTTAGAATCGCTGAAGCACGATCACACATTTACTTTCATTTTTACTGATTCAGACTGGGAAATATTATATTTATTGCGTAGCACAAACTTAATTATTTCAATATAAAACTAAATAAGGTTGATAAAAACAGCCTGTATATTTTTTTTATATAGTGTCATATATATTACATTTTTGATGAAACTCGCATAAACCTGGAAGAAAACAGAATAATCATCAATGTGCACCACCAAATAATGTCAACAAATGGACAATATTCTCACATAAACACCTCACATAAACACAAGTTGCCGACACATGATAAAAATCTCATGACTGGATATCATGCGTCATTTAATCATGCATTTTCTGCATTTAAACCCACGCATTCTGTTGCATTCAGGAATGCAGTTAAATGAACACATAGTTTCGTTTATAAATGCCGAATGCATTCAAGAACGCCAATGATTCGGATTTTAAAAAATGCATTTATAAAAATAATATGGGAACGGAATACAAACGGAGCGCAAACGGAATGCAAATTTGGGGTACTTGAACACAACTGGGTCTGTAGGTCAGATATTTTAATTGTGTCTCTCCCAGGAAGTGGCCGGGAGAGATATTGCTTTTGGTCATTCGGTCAGTCTGTACGTGACACTGTGTTTTTTTTGTCGCCTAAATACCTCCTACAGATTTTTATGAATTGCTTCCAAACTTTATACACTTATTCAGCATCATGCTTAGATGTGCATCTTCTTGCAATCTTCAAAAGTCTACTTGCATTTAGCAAGTAAGTAACTGTTAAAGAGGCTCTACCTGTATCTACGCTATTTTTAATGTAAATATTAAAATACTCAATATTACTGCATTTATATGTTTACAAAGCTATTTTATGAGTATTCTAAGAAGAAACATGGTTCGTATTCCAGTTCTATAAATTATTAATTATGATCAAAACAATATCTTGAATAAAATGCTGCCCTGCCGTTTATTCCTGCCGGAGAACTACGAGTTTTTACGATTTTCTCGGACATGCGCAATGCCATTCAGCTGAACGAAAACAAACTATTCGGGGCAGTTCTGATAGTAAACGAATCGATCGGAACTCGTCGCCAATCCGACGAGGCAGTTCCGATTGTAAACGAATAAGATCGGAAAATCTCCGTAATCGGCTTGTCTAAAACAATTACGAATACAATTTCAAAAATCCGATCTTTTCTATACTGTTTTTCCCCAGCAAAACGCATATTACATGGGGTGAAATTATTGTCGTTTACCTTTTTCATAGTCCTCTTTACAATTAAGTAAAGTTTATATCAATTGGTGGACAAAAAGATATAGGTAGAGCCTCTTTAATACTAACATTGTATTATATGATATAATTTTTCATTTCAGACATTCCGATGAGCTTATTAAAAAGCTGGAGCAAGCTGGTCTGGGCTACCACGTAGATGCTGATGAAACTACAGACAAGCTGGGTCGTGTGCCAATGCGCCGCTTGGTGTATCGTGTGCAGCCATTGCCACAAAGCTTGCTGCCTCTTGTGTGGGATTTTGGACAACTGAACACACAAGTTGAGGACCTATATATTCGTCAGATGGTCAGACGATATGTAAGTACAGTCTAACCTGCATGAACTTTCACCTGCAATAGTTGTTACCTGCTGTAATTGTTTTTAGCTCTACTGGCCGAAGGCCCGCGGAGATTATGGGATGCCGAGTTGTCCGTCGTTCGTCCGTCGTTAACTTTTGTCTCGTTAAGACGATAGGGCCTTCATTTTTCATTTGATCTTTACAAAACTTTAACAGGTTGTTAATATCAATGAAAGCTCGGACAGGTTCGAAAACCAGCCAGATCGGACCAGTAACAGGGGAGTTATGGCCCTTGATTTAGTTAAAAATGCTATTTGTTGGCTTGTTAAGACGATAGGGCCTTCATATTTCATCGGATCTTTACCAAACTTTACCAGATTGTTAATATCAATGAAAGTTCGGACAAGTTCGAAAACCAGCCAGATCAGACCAGTAACAGCGGAGTTATGGCCCATGATTTAGTTAAAAATGCTATGTTTTATTGTTTTATTTTAAGTAAATGTTGTTGTTTTTATTTATTGATTTTTTTATTTTTTTTATTTCATTTGATTTGGGTTTTTTTTTAAGTTTTTCATTTCATTGTTCCATTTGTTTAAATTGGTTTAATTAATTTTTTTTAATTTTTTTTTATATCGCCTTGTTGGATTTGACGAAACTTAGCAGGAAGCATTGGTATGATTTCTAGTTGTGCCTTTTGACAGTTTTTATCCCTTAGGGCCATACTCAGGCCCTCTTGTTTTTGCAATGTTTTAAAAGTAGTACTGATGGGAATTTTGTGATGACAACCCTTGATATAAGAGCCGTTAAAGCGAGTAGAGCGTCCACAGGCCCTCTTGGGCCTCTTGTTAGCTCTACTGATCAGAGATCAGCAGAGCTTATGCCGTGGTGCGGCGTCCGTCCGTCTGTCCGTCCGTCTGTCTGTCAGTAAACTTTTTTTTGTATCGACTACTCCTCTGAAACTACTGAATGGATTTTCATGAAACTTTACAGAAATGTTGCCCATGAAGTCTAGTTGATCCTAGCAAAAATTCATGTTGATGTGAAATCCAAGATGGCCAACAAATCTAAAAATAGGTTTTTAAAAAACAAGTTTGTAGCGACTACTTCTTGAAAACTCTTTCTAAAATGATCAGCATGACATGATGTTGGTCCTTGTCGAAAATCGTTTTGATTCAACGTTAAACATGGCTGCCAGCGGCCATCTTTGTTTACATAGAGTTATATAATGAAAACTTGTAGCGACTACTCCTCTGAAACTACTTGAAAAATTTTCATGAAACTTCACAGGAATGTTGCTCTTGATGTCTTATTGATCCTAGCAAAATTTCAGGTAAACCAGAAATTCAAGATGGCCGCCCTGGCTAAAAATAAATTTTCAAAATACAAGTTTGTAGCGACTACTTCTTGAAAACTATAAGTGATATTGATATGGTACTTTTTCTAAAATGATCAGCATGACATGACATGATGTTGGTCCTTGTCAAAAATTGTTTTGATTCGACGTTAAACATGGCTGCCAGCGGCCATCTTTGTTGACAGAGAGTTATATAGTAAAAACTTGTAGCGACTACTCCTCTGAAACTACTTTGGCGGATTTTCATGAAACTTCACAGGAATGTTGCTCTTAATGTCTAATTGATCCTAGCAAAATTTCAGATCGGCCAGAAATTCAAGATGGCCACCACAGCTAAAAATAGAGTTTTAAAAAAAAGTTTGTAGCAACTACTTCTTGAAAACTATAAGTGATACTTATATGGGACTTTTTCTAAAATGATCAGCATGACATGATGGTTATCCGAGTCAAACATTATTTCGATTCGACGGTAAACATGGCTGCCAGTGGCCATCTTTGTTTACATAGAGTTATATAATGAAAACTTGTAGCGATTACTCCTCTGAAACTACTTGACGGATTTTCATGAAACTTCACACGAATGTTGCTCTTGATGTCTTATTGATCCTAGCAAAATTTCAGGTCGGCCGGACATTCAAGATGGCCGCCATGGCTTAAAATTGATTTTCAAAATACAAGTTTGTAGCGACTACTTCTTGAAAACTATAAGTGATATTGATATGGGACTTTTTCTAAAATGATCAGCATGACATGATGTTGGTCCTTGTCAAAAATCGTTTTGATTCAACGTTAAACATGGCTGCCAGTGGCCATCTTTGTTTACATAGAGTTATATAGTAAAAACTTGTAGCGACTACTCCTTTGAAACTACTTGACAGATTTTCATGAAACTTTACAGGAATGTTGCTCTTAATGTCTAATTGATCCTAGCAAAATTTCAGATCGGCCAGAAATTCAAGATGGCCGCCACAGCTTAAAATAGATTTTTAAAAAAGAAGTTTGTAGCGACTACATCTTGAAAACTATAAGTGATATTGATATGGGACTTCTTGTAAAATGATCAGCATGACATGATGGTTATCAGAGTCAAACATTATTTTGATCCAACGTTAAACATGGCTGCCAGTGGCCATCTATGTTTACATAGAGTTATATGATGAAAACTTGTAGCGATTACTCCTCTGAAACTACTTGACATATTTTCATGAAACTTCACAGGAATGTTGCTCTTGGTGTCTAATTGATCCTAGCAAAATTTCAGGTCGGCCTGAAATTCAAGATGGCTGACACGGCTAAAAGTAATTTTTCGAAAAACAAGTCTGTAGCGACTACTTACTGAAATAAAAATCAATCAGTAGAGCTTCAAGGTCACTGACCTCTTGTTTTTAAAAACCTCACGGGCAATTTCCTTCATTAAAGTTCTTAATATGCGGTCGATGTGGTCGTCAGCGACTGTTTTTATTCCAAAAATATGTTGACCTTTAAGCAGGTTAACGCTGTAACATTTCATTTTCATTATCTTGTTTGTTACAACTCAGTTGCATATGTAACAACTATCAAAATTAAAAATTAATGATCTTGCATGTAAAGTATTAACTCCACCCCCTATTGTCACCTTTCAAGCCATTGTAAGGCTTTATTCAGAACTAGTTATACAGACCCAGTTGCGTTCATATACCCAAATAAATGCAGAACGAATGCAGAACGAACGCTGAATGAATGGAAAATGAATGGAAAATGAACGTTAGTTTCGTTCGTTGCATTCGTTTTCAGCGTTTAACTTTTTAAGAAAAAAGAAACGCAAAGGCATTTCACTATTTAGGATAACTTCTAGTATTATCCTTTTGAGTTGATGTTTAAAGTCTCGATTTAAAGGAAGAGCGTTTTTTTCAGTATTTTAATGTAAAGAATTACACTGTGTAAATGGTGTTTTAGAACCGCTAAAGCACGATTACACATTTACTTTAATTTTTACTGATTCAAAATGGGAAATATTTTATTTATTGTTTAGCACAAACTTTAAATTATTTCAATATAAACCTAAAATAATGTTGATAAAAAACAGCTGGTATATCGTTATATAGTGTTATGTATGTTACATTTTTGATGAAACTAACAAACCCAGAAGAAAACAGAATAATCATCATGTGCACCACCAAATAATGTCAACAAAAAGATCCATACTTAAATATGATCACATAAACATTAGTCGCCGACTCGTGATAAAAATCACAGGACTAGATATCATGCGTAATTTAATCTTTAGAGATGTTGCAATCGGTAAATGCTGAACGAACGAACGCAAATGGCTCTACTGGCCAAAATGATAGGGCCTTCATTTTTCATCCGAATTTTACCAAACTGTACCAGATTGTTAATATTAATGAAAGCTTGGATAAGTTTAAAAACCAGCCAGTTTGGACCAGTAACAGCGGAGTTATGGCCCTTGATTTAGTTAAAAATGCTGTATTATGCCTCGTTAAGAAGATAGGGCCTTCATTTTGCATCCGATATATACCAATCTTTAACAGATTGTTAATATCAATGAAAGCTCGGACAATTTCGAAAACCAACTATATCAGATCAGGAACACCAGAGTTATGTGCCCTTGAATTATTGAAAAATTCCATTTTCAGCCTTGTGAACAATCTAGCGCCTTCATTTTGTATTCGATTTTTCCCAAACTTGGCCAGAGTGTTGATATCAATGAAAGTTTGGACAAGTTTGAAATACAGCCAGATCGAAACCAGTAACACCGGACTTAATATTTTTTATTTATTATTAGCTTATGGATCCTCTACCAAGTTTTTAGCTCTACTGATCAGAGATCAGCAGAGCTTATGCCGTGGTGCGGCGTCCGTCATCCGTCCGTCTGTCCGTAAACTTTTATTTGTAGCGACAACTCCTCTGAAACTACTGAATGGATATTCATGAAACTTTACAGAAATGTTGCCCATAAAGTCTAGTTGATCCTAGCAAAAATTCATGTTGATGTGAAATCCAAGATGGCCGCCAAAGCTAAAAATAGAGTTTTAAAATACAAGTTTGTAGCGACTACTCTTGAAAACTGTAAGTGATATTGATATGGGACTTTTTCTAAAATGATCAGCATGACATGATGTTGATCCTTGTGGAAAATTATTTTGATTCGACGTTAAACATGGCTGCCAGTGGCCATCTTTGGTTACATAGAGTTATATAATAAAAACTTGTAGCGACTACTCCTCTGAAACTACTTGACGGATGTTCATGAAACTTTACAGGAATGTTGCTCTTGATGTCTAGTTGATCCTAGAAAAATTTCAGGTCGGCCGGAAATTCAAGATGGCCGCCACAGCTAAAAATATATTTAAAATAATTAAGTTTGTAGCGACTACTTCTTCAAAACAATAAGAGATATTGATATGGGACTTTTTCTAAAATGATCAGTATGACATGATGTTGGTCCTTGTCGAAAATCGTTTTGATTTGACGTTAAACATGGCTGCCAGCGGCCATCTTTGTTTACATAGAGTTATATAATGAAAACTTGTAGCGAATACTTCTCTGAAATTACTTGACGGATTTTCATGAAACTTCACAGGAATGTTGCTCTTAATGTCTAATTGATCCTAGCAAAATTTCAGGTCGGCCGGAAATTCAAGATGGCCGCCACGGTTAAAAATAGATTTTCAGAAAACAAGTCTGTAGCGACTACTTCCTGAAATCAAAATCAATCAGTAGAGCTTCAAGGTCATTGACCTCTTGTTTCAAATAGTGACTCTGGGGTCAAATTTGTCCCCGCCTCAGGGTTCACAGTTTTACATAGACTTTTATATAGGGAAAAACTTCAAAAAAAAAAAATTCTCTAAAACTATAAGAGCCAAATGTTCAATATTTTGTATTTACCATCAGCTTATTGTCCTGTACCAAGTTTGTTCAAATGGTGACACTGGGGTCAAATTTGGCCCTGCCCCAGTGGTCACAGATTTACATAGACTGATATAGGGAAAAACTTCAAAAATATTCTTCTCTGAAAGTAGAAGAGCTAATTCTTAGCTCTACTGATCAGAGATCAGCAGAGCTTATGCCGTGTTGCGGTGTCCGTCGTCCGTCTGTCCGTCCGTCCGTCTGTCAACTTTTTTTTTGTAGCGACTACTCCTCTGAAACTACTGAATGGATTTTCATGAAACTTTACAGAAATGTTGCCCATGAAGTCTAGTTGATCCTAGCAAAAATTCATGTAGATGTGAAATCCAAGATGGCCTCCAAATCTAAAAATAGGTTTTTAAAAAACAAGTTTGTAGCGACTACTTCTTGAAAACTCTATGGGATATTGCTATGGGACTTTTTCTAAAATGATCAGCATGACATGATGTTGGTCCTTGTCGAAAATTGTTTTGATTCGACGTTAAACATGGCTGCCAGCGGCCATCTTTGTTTACATAGAGTTATATAATGAAAACTTGTAGCGACTACTCCTCTGAAACTACTTGACGGATTTTCATGAAACTTCACAGGAATGTTGCTCTTGATGTCTAATTGATCCTAGCAAAATTTCAGGTCGGCCGGAAATTCAAGATGGCCGCCACGGCTAAAAATAGATTTTTAAAAAATAAGTTTGTAGCGACTACTTCTTGAAAACTATAAGAGATATTGATATGGGACTTTTTCTAAATTTATCAGCATGACATGATGGTTATCTGAGTCGAACATTATTTTTATTCGACGTTAAACATGGCTGCCAGTGGCCATCTTTGTTTACATAGAGTTATATAATGAAAACTTGTAACGACTACTCCTCTGAAAATACTTGACGGATTTCAATGAAACTTCACACGAATGTTGCTCTTGATGTCTCATTGATCCTTGCAAAATTTCAGGTCGGCCGGAAATTCAAGATGGCCGCTATGGCTAAAAATAGATTTTCAAAAGACAAGTTTGTAGCGACTACTTCTTGAAAACTATAAGTGATATTGATATGGGACTTTTTCTAAAATGATCAGCATGACATGATGGTTATCCGAGTCAAACATTATTTCGATTCGACGTTAAACATGGCTGCCAGTGGCCATCTTTGTTTACATAGAGTTATATAATGATAACTTGTAGCAACTACTCTTTGAAACTACTTGACGGATTTTCATGAAACTTCACACGAATGTTGCTCTTGATGTCTAATTGATCTTAGCAAAATTTCAGGTCGGCCGGAAATTCAAGATGGTCGCCATGGCTAAAAATAGATTTTTAAAAAATAAGTTTGTAGCGACTACTTCTTGAAAACTATAAGAGATATTGATATGGGACTTTTTCTAAAATGATCAGCATGACATGATGGTTATCCGAGTCGAACATTATTTTGATTCAATGTTAAACATGGCTGTCAGTGGCCATCTTTGTTTACATAGAGTTATATAATGAAAACTTGTAGCGACTACTCCTCTGAAACTACTTGACGGATTTTCATGAAACTTCACAGGAATGTTGCTCTTGATATCTAATTGATCCTGGCAACATTTCAGGTCGGCCGGAAATTCAAGATGGCCACCACAGCTAAAAATAGATTTTCATACAACCAGTTTGTAGCGACTACTTCCTGAAATCAAAATCAATCAGTAGAGCTTCAAGGTCATTGACCTCTTGTTAATATTTTGTATTTTATTGTCAGTTTATATTCCTCTAAAAAAAAAAATCAAATTTTCAAATGGTGACCCTGGGTGTAATTTTGCCCCCGCCCCAGTGGTCACAGTTTTACATAGACTTATATATTGGGAAAAACTTTAAAATCTTTTTCGAATCTACAAGAGTCTTAGGTTTAATATTTTTTATTTACACTCAGCTTAAGGTCCTCTACCAAGTTTGTTTGAATGGTGATCCTGGGGTTAAATTTGGCCCACCCAAGTTTTTTTTTATGGGGTTGTGGCCCTTTAAAGGTTTTACTACAAAAACTTTGTCCGGACTAGTTCTCCTGAATCCCTGGCCAGATTTCAGCGAAACATTGCAGGGATATTCAGTACCAAGCCTAGTTGTGCATATCAGCAACGTGTTTCATTTAAAAGATTTCTGGTGGAGTTATTTTCCGAACTAGTATTATACAAAAGAGTTCTTACAAAACAAAAAATTTCAGATAAAGACAAGGAAATTGTATTGGTGAATGTTAATGTGTAAAACACAGCTCAAGATTGCAACATGTCCTTTGAAATACAAGTTGTTAAGATGTTTATGTGTATTGCAGATCCGAGATGACAACCTGCCAGATATCCCTGGCCTTATCGAGGTTGTGAGTGCTATACTAACTGCATCACAGGATTATATGAGGGTGCAGAAGGTAGTTGTTATTATTTTCTGTTAGTTTTAAACACATGCTGAGGACATAGTAAGCAGCAATAAGCCTGTTACTGTGTCATACGACATAAAATAAGCATGTCCAGTCCTATTCTGCTGTTTGAATGCAACGTAGAGTATGATTTTGTGCAATTTAGTTGTTCGCACTTTGTTTGAATTTATGATTGGTGGAATGAGTTTTTGAGATGGGTTTTTCTATTCTTCTTACATAATTGCATGATCGACTTTTCTGAAATGCCCTGTCAGGCCCTTTCATTTAATACCTGGGATTTTCCAAATAATTTGAAAATTAAAGTTGATGAATTTTTGCATTCCACACAAGTATATTTGCTTTGAAGTAAGCTATGCAACAGATTGCTTTATTTAAACAGTTTAAAAATTAATACATGTTATCCTTTGTGACAGTAATACTGTTAAAACTGAAATACCAATTGTACCTATTGGGGTAGTTGTAGTAGCACCGGGTATATACTGATTAGTTGATTGCCTATGGTATGACGTCTATAGCTGATATAGCTCTAGAATGGTAAACTAGACATTCTGGGTTCTCATTTCCAGTTGAAACAAGACTTTTTTTCACAACATGTTACATTTTGGGGCTTCAGGATCATAAGTAGCAGTGTATTAAGCCAGTCAACTGTGCAGTTGTGTTTTGGACAGCCATTTTAAAAAAATGCAGCCAAAATTAGGTAGGGCGGGTTGAAAGAAAATGAAGAATATATGTTTTGGATACATAAAACAAAAGAAGAAAAATATGGTATATGGCTGGGTCCTTACTTTCATCAGACAAACTGTCAAAACATTAAAACATTGGTGATCATGTAAATGTTTAAATAAATTACATGGGTAGTGTGTGTAAAAAAGGTCAAGGTCACCATGAACTTTGCATGAAAAACCTTTTCTGCATGATTTTTATGATATTATCACATATGGACCAATATTTGCTATGGCAGCGCTGTTATGGTGACTTTTTCTGATATATATTTACTGAAACATTTTAATTACTGTTTTAGGATGAGTGTAGTTTTGTGTCTCTGCGTGACGTGGACCGTGTGCTGAGTGTGATGAGTTGGTTCTACAGCCAGAGTCAGGGTGACAGGACACTGTATTATCAGATGGATCGCAAACTGTATCAGGACGAGGATTCTGGTGAATCTGAACAGGAAGAAGAGGATATTGATGAAATGGAACAAGATCTTGTATTAAGAAAAAGGGTAAAGATGGATTTTGATTAGCTCTGTTTTTCAGGAACTTCATCCACATGGTAGACTATACTAGTTATGTAGTGGTTAGAGTCTATGACTTGAAATCAATTACTCTTCACTGCTGTGGGTTCGAGCCCACGTGGAACCAGTAATCTTTATGTGAGGAAGCTATCCATCTGGTTTGGGAACGTTGGTGGTTCTACCCAGGTGCCCGCCTGTGCATGAAAATTGCCTGGAGGGGCACCTGGGGTCTTGATAGTATACTTTACATGAGTTAAATCCCTTTAGTCGACCTTGAGAGTTCGTACATGTAGTGGTTGGGGAGATCAAAAATATTCTGTTTCTTGTTTGAATGTGTCAAAGCAGCTTAGGTGAGACATTTGATTCCACTAAAACTTTTTATTAAAAATGAAAGAAAACATAAATGATTTTCCTGTATGTTGCCTCTTGAATTGATCTTCATATACATGTTGCCAATTTGGATCTATTCTCTATGTAAACGCTAAAGAAAATCTCGATTACATAAACGAGTGTAAACAAGTGTATTGTTATCCAATATTGTTCAGCAGATATTATTCGTAGGTTCAAAACTTTTCTTTTGATTCAGCATGGTCAGCTTGATGACATCACCAGATCCCTGGTCCTAGCCTTGGGCGTGTGTTACCATGCCTGCCTGAAGACAAGACCCCAGTACAGGGCATGTATAGCCCGGTATTTCAGACAGCCATGCAAACTTCCTGGTGGTGATGGCCAGATTGAGGAAGAAATTGTTTGGTAATTTGATTTCTCGTAGATAATGCTGTGGCGTATAAAACTTCACAAATACAACATTTATCATGAAGTTAATTATACATGCTATTTCTGAATCGTGTAGCTGTTTTATTTCATGAATTTCATGTGAGGTACAAAATAAATCATTACAACGCAGCGTTAACTGTATTTTAAATTCTAGGTAGTATATGTTTCTTGAAAGTTTGTTAAATGTCGACTCATAAGTGTAACAGTTAAATAGAATTTCTAACTGCAAAAATAAAGTATATGTCTTCAAAATGAAAAAATTATCTTGCCCATGATAGTGGGTAGCGAGACATAGCAGTCATTTTTCCGGTAGCCGCATTTTAAATCAACTATATCTCGACAACTGCTGCTCGAATTTTTTTGAAACTTTGTCATATGCTTTGTTAGGTCAAGGGACATCAATTTATGCCAAAATTACCAAGGTCAAGGTCATATTTTGCTTTATTTTCCCAAAACATCACTTTGGTTAGATAAGTTAACCTCAGTTAACTTTTTCTATTAACTTTAATTTCTTTGATTCTTGGTCATATGTATTGTTGGCATTGGTGGACATCACTGAGCGACAAAAATTACCAATGTCAAGGTCATATTTTGCGTTATTTTCCCCAAACTTAACCTTGGTTAGGTAACTTAACCTCAGTTAACTTTATGTGATTGCTTCACTTTATGTCTTTGATACTTGTTCATATGTATTGTTGGCATAGCTGAACGACAAAAATACCAAGGTCAAGGTCATATTTTCCATTATTTTCCCTAAACATCTCTTTGATTAGGTAAGTTAACTTAGCTTTTTCTGATAAATTCATTCCATTTACCTTCCCCTACTTTTCATATTTCATCGACTTTGTTGTTTTTACATATTCCTACCATACATATTACATATACGGTTTTCCGAAGTGGGTGAGACACCCTCAGACCGAGGGTGTCTCATTACATTTGTTCATCTTGACCTCTTAGATGGGTCTGATCAGTTTTGACATTATTGATGTTTTATTCAGACGATTTTTTTATATTTCACTACTGCAGTAGTTCCAGTTAATATCCACATTGATTATGGTGTTGCTCTTGTATAACTTGGTTTGAATAGAAAAGTTGTATTAAAAAAACAAAAAATAACTTTAAACTTTACTGGTGCGTTTCCTTCTTTTAATATTAAATTGGGTTAAATTTGCTTTTTAAATGTGTGTTTTTTTAACCTATTCTCTCAGATTCGTTCTACATGTATAATGACCCTTGTGCATTTCACATGAATTTGTCAGTTGTTCAGTCCACAACAGTGTGTGTAAGGTAAATGCTATTTAAATGTTTTTTTCACTTGTTTAAAATGGAAAGAATGAAAGCTCTTTTTACCCCCAGTAAAGTTAAGGCATTTCTTGAAAGAATCTCTCACAGAAACATATATTTAACCAGGCTATTTTGGAAGACATGTAATTAATAGAAATTTTGTAGTTTTATTTGATAATCTACTATATTTTTCCTTTTATGTAAACAGCTGCCTCAATGTATTCCTGGGCAATGTACAACTTGAGAAGAACTTGGAGTTGAAGAATAAAATATTTATAATGTTTGTGCGTTGACTGTGTATTAACCTTCTGTTATTACAGCTGTCAAGATATATTCCTTGATAACGTACAACTTGAGAAGAACATTGCTCGTAACATGGCATTAAAGGAGAACTTGTTCATGATGGTGGTGTGCATCGAGCTACGAATTCCACTGTTCCTGGTAGGGAAACCGGGAAGTTCCAAATCTCTCGCCAAGACCATCGTCTCAGATGCCATGCAGGGAAACGCTGCACGAGAAGAACTGTTTAAGGAATTGAAACAGGTGAGTATTAAGTGATATTACATGTGACTGATATATGATGAATTAACTGAATTGGGGTTTTAAGGTGCATCAACACATGGAAGGTTATATGGCACCTAACAGGAATGAATATGCAGGCTCATCCTCCATGTACATCGAGATAAAATATGGAGAATGGGCTTAGAACTTTTTCAACTGAAGAACTGCAGTGTTGCTGCAAATTCTATTGTAGACACTCCATTTACGCTGGAGCCATGTTTATTGTTTTAGGTTTACCACCACTTATTACATGTAAACCTCCGAGGTGTAGTCGAATGTAGTTCCTATAATAAAAAGTAATCCTTCCTTTTGTGATGGCGTTATATGTAGGGGAAAACTGCCCATTTCTATTTGATTTTGTGGTTATATGTATAAGAAGCGTATTAATAGGTTTTACTGGATCACTGATGAACATTTTCGAAATTTCGACTCTATGTTTACACTTTGTGAGCAATGAAAACAGTCGATCAATAAAAACAGCTGTACCCTTGACCTGTTTAGTAAACAAACAAGAACTTTCTTACATGTCTTGTGACCCCACGTTTTCTGGTGATTTTTCAAGTGGAAAAATAGTTTTCTATATGAACATTACACTGGTGCATTATCCATACTTGAGTTGAATTTGCAGCAAATCATTAATATGTGACACTTTAACATTGGTGTCCATGGGGAAAATAATTAGTGCTTTCATACCTATAAGAGATACCGGCAGTAATTAGGACTCGCTCAGATTCGTACCTAGGGACCCATTTTCTGATAAAAATTGGTAAAATAAGCTCAGAAATAAGTTTTCCATAGTTTATTACACAGGTTTTGAGCATTTTTAGTCCAATTTTGTCTATAAAAGCCATAATTTTGAGTTTCATTTTTTTCCGTGTTTAAAATGACGTATTGGTGAAGTGTTTGCAGTTGAACTAAGTCTTTTTAATATCAACATGTAGGGTTGCATGTTTGCAACATGTTTTCATGAATTAAATATGCATGACAACAAGTTTGGTAGGCATGAAACCACTAAATCTTTCCCCTACCCCACTAAAATAGGATACTGTGAAAAATGAAGATTTGTGTAAAAGGTAAAATATTATTCCTTAGGCCAGAAAAAAAAATACCTGTGTTTCTGGTTACCCGACCGTCCCTATTTTTTGGCGCCGACCCTACAGTTTTTTATCAAAAAATTAATAAATAAATAAAAAATAGTACGAAAACGCTAAAACCCGTTTTGGCTATTCGTATTGGAAAATGCAGCCATGGGACAGAGCATAAGTTATGAAAAACATTAATCATGACATGCTGCCAGCAGATTTGATCTTCCATTACCACCCAGCCTCAGGAAAATTATAAAATTCAATCGTATGTAAACTCGTAATGGCAGAAAATATGTGTTTTCAATTTATTTTATTCAAAACAAACAAACAAATTAAGAAGATATCATGAGGTTGTTTACCTTCTCTCCTTGCAAAATCACTACAAATTAACTACTTGACAAAGTTAAAGATACCTTTAACATCGTCCATAAACATGGGCAAAAAAAAAAAAAAAAAAAAAAAAATTACCGACCTACCTACCCTAATTTTTTCAGCAGAGTAACCAGAAACACAGGTATTTTTTTTTCTGGCCTTATCATTCAAACTCAACTTGGTAGCATTCAGCTAGTATCAATTTTGATTTTAGCAGTATTTTTGGCATTATTAAGCTCGTATTCGCTACTATAATCAGGTATGGTACCACCAATTTTGAAGAATTTGATTGAAAAATCAATTTTGGCATGAAAATCGACATAAATTGGCATATTCATCGTCCTAATTGTTCCTAAAATGCATATTTTATTTATGTCCATTGAATGTTCTAAATATTTGATCTATTAAATATGTTGTATTGACAATTGAATTGGATTTTATAGTCGCACCAACAGCTAAGGTCATATGGCGACTTGTAATAAAAATTCCAGCTTCCACTGGTGGAGGAAGACCCAAGGTGCCCCTCCGGGCAATTTTCGTGCATGGGCGGGCACCTGGGTAGAACCACCGACGTTCTGCAAGCCAGCTGGATAGCTTCCTCACATAAAGATTCCTAGGCCCCTGAGGGATCGAACCTACAGCGGTGAGGGGCAAGTGATTGCAAGTCAGAGAATCTAACCACTCGGCCACGGACGCCCCATAAATGCCGTTTGGTATAACAATTCAGATAGTGTAAAACTTAAAAAAATGAGTTTTGTCGATTTCAGACTATTGTCCTTGGTATTCACAAGACCATATCTCGGCAAACAATCATTCGATTTGCATGAAGTAGGTGTTTTTAAGCTTGTTATGAAAATGACAACACAAAATCCTCATTTAAGAAACATCTGAACATGTTTTCTCCTCTTATAGGTTTACCACCACTAATTACATGTAAACCTATGAGGTGTAGTCGAATGTAGTTCCTATAATAAAAAGTAATCCCTCCTTTTGTGATGGAAATGGGCATTATAAGTAGGGGAAAACTGCCCATTTCTATTTGATTTTGTGGTTATATGTATAAGAAGCGTATTAATAGGTTTTACTGGATCACTGATGAACATTTTCGAAATACACTTTGTGAGTAATGAATGAGGGCTGGCGTGGCGCAGTCGGTAGCGCGGCGGATTTGTAACCGGAGGCCCCGGGTTCAATCCTCCGTGGTGCCACTGAGTTCCGTCGGTGTGTTCTTGGGCAAGACACTTTTCCTTAGCCTCGTCCATCGGATGGGGACGTAAACCGGGCGGTCCCGTGTATCGGTCTATCAACCGAGCACGTTAAAGAACCATAGGAATCTATTCGATAATAAGAGTAGGGCAGGTTCCCGGATTCCTATGTATCCTTCCCCTCTCTCTGGGGCGGCTCTTAATAACCTGTACTGTGTTGATGAGCCGTTAAACAACATTCAATTGTGAATAATGAAAACAGTCGATCAATAAAAACAGCTGTACCCTTGACCTGTTTAGTAAACAAACAAGAACTTTCTTACATGTCTTGTGACCCCACTTTTTCTGGTGATTTTCAAGTGGAAAAAAAGTTTTCTACACTGCTGCATTATCCATACCTGAGTTGAATTTGCAGCAAATCATTAATATGTGACACTTTAACATTGGTGTCTATGGGGAAAATAATTAGTGCTTTCATACCTATAACTGCTCTAGTGATTTGAGCAAGATGGCACCTGAAACAATGCAGGGGTCATGATGAAGACCTTTAATGAGCATGAACAAAAAATGATAAAATGAACATGAATTTAGGGGGTTCTAATCCTCTGCCTACACCTCCAATGGGATCTGCAGTGGCCCTATTCTTTCCCCTTGAACCAAACAGGGCCCCTGGAACCACACGGGGCATATGATGAATTAAATATTGCACACTTGTCTGATTCCATGTTATCCTGAGAGGCAAACATGTTGCTTTACCTGTCATGATAGTATATAGAATTTAATAAAATTGAAAAAGTTTTAGAGCAGATTTAGCTCATATAACGAATGGTTACATTAGAATTCTCCTTGTATTTATGTGGTTTTAAAATAAATAATTGTACAATCTATTCTTTAAAATATACTGTGTAAAATAAATTTATTTATTTAATCTCTGATATATTTAAATGAATTTGCAGGCCCAGATGGTTTCCTTCCAGTGTAGCCCACTGTCAACCCCAGATGGAATTATGGGTACATTCCGCCAGTGTGCACAGTTCCAGAAGGACAAAGACTTGAATAGTTTTGTCTCCATAGTTGTACTGGATGAAGTTGGCCTGGCCGAGGATAGTCCCAGAATGCCTCTCAAGGTAACTTGGAACTCTGCAGTGGGAGAGTGTCTATCCCATAATGTATAACTTATACAGTCTCATTCATAATGGACATGCCAGTGTAGAAACAAAAAATGATAAATGCTGTATACAGCTTTTTGTAAGTTGCACTGTCCTGTCTGCTGTTCATTATCATGAGCTTTCTGAACGAAAATAACTTACCAAGTCAAACAATCACTTTGTGGTTTGTATTTAAAGCCATTAAAATCACTCCTATTTCAGACATTACATCCCTTACTGGAAGATGGCTGCCAGGGTGATGAAACTCCAGAAAAATACAAAAAGGTAAACTACAAGGCCCGAGTATAAACTTTCATGCCCCATCCAACGCCTTCTCCAAGAAGCGAAAACGGAGTTGGCTGGGGTATGAAATAAAACCTTAATTGCAGCTTAAACAGTCTGTATATTGTAAAATGAAATCATTTAACAGGTAATCTTGAACAGGTTATTGCTTTTTTTTCAGTAAAAAATGTTTTTAAACATGTTTTATTGTTGAAATATATAAATATTTACATTCATTATGAATTACCACTTAATTTCTTCATCTTTCGTCGTTTTTTGCGCACAATATGACCTATTTATGTGTCGACAAAACACCATTCATTCATTCTTTTGTCGAAATATCCATTATAAATCCTGCTAATATAAACTTTCCCTTCGCTTAATGGAATTAAGGCGGGACCACGTAATGACACTATTTTTTAGTATTTATTAATATCGTAATTTCAAACATTCATTGATGTGCCAAGATAGAAACAAAGTTTAATTCAAGCAGTAATGAAATGAGTTACTGTACTTCCTTACTTTGAAAGTCGATATTCCTTTGACCATTTTTGTTTACTGCTGGCCTATTTAATTTTGAACTATTAGTATATTGTTGAAGCCATAATTGATCATGTTCGTTTTTATTACTGTACATACTCTTAATGACAGGTTGCATTTGTTGGCATCTCCAACTGGGCCCTGGACCCAGCTAAGATGAACCGAGGAATTCTTGTACAGAGAGAGGTACCAGATCTGGTGGAGCTTCAGGACAGTGCAAGGTGAATATAGACTTTCTTATGGTTAGTAAACTATCGTTAATAATCAGATATGGTGTTCAGATAACACTCTGTCAGGGTGCTTAGATAACATTTTGTCATTGTGTTTTAATAACTGTATGAATGCAATTTATCTGTTTTGTGTATTGCCATGGTTACTAGTCCAGCTGTCCATTAAAGCACAGGGGAGTTACTGGACGTTTGTGTTGTAATGATGCATTTGATTGTGTGTAAAGATTTCAGCTTTAAATCTATTTCAAATGAATTATCATTTCGGAATTTACAGAAATGTTCTCAGGTACATGTATTTAAAAATTTGAAAATCAGTAATCGCACAATAATCCATTTGTTTGTTTGTCCGAAACAATCATGTCTCAGCCTTAACTTCGAAAATACTGAAGGTTGCAGAAAACTAAATACTTTCCCATAGACCTCCTGTTGCACCTGTCAGCTAATATCTCAAGAATTATACACCAGATTTTCTTTAGATTACCTTATTTCATAGATATTTCCATCACAAAGCCTTTGAAAGTGTGAAAAAGACAATTTTTTCTGCTCAAACTCTCTGCACATGTCTGTGTTTACAAACACTATTGAATCCGCACTGAATATTGACATGCAATTTCAATGGATGTTAAATTTTCAAAAACATTAAAAAATATTTTTTTATTTAATTTAATGATCCTAGCTGATGGGGATTATTTTACCTATAGTTTATCCTTCCTGAAAATGCATATTGAATATTTCAAAGTTATATCTGCTGACCTCTGTGAACTCTGTGAACTTTCACTTCTGTACTGAATCGTACACAACAAAAGGCGGGGCTTCAGTCAGGCTATATTTAGCTGTACGCAACCTATAGAGAGACATTCAGACCTGACAGAAGGTATTTTTTCTGGCTAAATGTTTTGATACATTTAATCTGAGAACAATTAAACCATTCTTTTTTAGAAAAAAATCCTTTTCGACAAAATATGAGGGCTTAAAATAGCTTCGGCTAAGGCAAAATTCCTTCAGTTTTTACGCGTAATTCCAGAATCTTCAAAATGCCATATATCGACAACCGTTCCAATCTTTTGCTTCAAATAAAGTGATTTAAAATTGATTTCATCAACAACATGTGATGTTTAACCAGTTGAAGCTATCTTGAAAATAATATCTACTCAAAAATGATATTTGTGATTTTCAGGGGTCAAAATAGCAGATTTTACCATAAAAATGCCACAGTTTTTGTATATATTCAAAATCTGCCTTCAAATGAATTAATTTAACATTATTCAGCAGTTTCTATATGTGAAACCATCAAGAAAATGCAACTTTTCAGTTTAAAAATGACAAAAAATAATTCTGAGACTATCCTCCCCAACTCCATTTTTAGGGCCATGCCATGTTTTACAATATGCTCATTACACAAGATTGACTGTTACTGTACTATTTATTGTATTTGTTTTATTAGATATTGTTTGTAGCATATTTACAGCTCATTTTCATGCAACCATGCAACCAATAAGCACTGTTTAAAGTACAGATCCATGAAAATTCATTAAAATGAAGGGGGTGGGGTAAATAAAAACTTTTAAAAAGCATAGAAAAGGTCCTATTTTTGGCTAACTAAATAATTTAATTTGTAAAATGTATTAAACCGCATAAAATATTTGCATATCGACACTAACCGTATAGAAGCGATGAACTCAAAGTCAGCGTTTACCTCAAAATCTTTTTCAAAACAGACATAAGCGGCTTTTCGACATCTTTTCGGAAAGATGTAGATTGTCGCTTACTGACATTTTTGCCAAACAACGTATGCAAAGCCCTCAGAAATGAATAAAACTTACTAGATATATCTTTAACTGTGTCAAACATGTGCATTACAGGCCAATTTTGTATACCAGGTGTCAGGTATGGCTAATTTTGTGTCCACAACCTTTAATAAAATAATTTAAAATAACTATTTTGCATCATAAAACTTGGAAATATTTAAAAAACATGAAAAGAGTTATAAGATAAGTCAAAATACACCATAATTTAACATTTCTCACACTTTCAAAAAAAGTATGTCTACTTTCACTTTTACCATATGCAGAATCTAGCCTATAGGTTGCAGAAAACTAAATACTTTCCCATAGACCTCCTGTTGCACCTGTCAGCTAATATCTCAAGAATTATACACCAGATTTTCTTTAGATTACCTTATTTCATAGATATTTCCATCACAAAGCCTTTGAAAGTGTGAAAAAGACAAATTTTTCTGCTCAAACTCTCTGCACATGTCTGTGTTTACAAACACTATTGAATCCGCACTGAATATTGACATGCAATTTCAATGGATGTTAAATTTTCAAAAACATTAAAAAATATTTTTTTATTTAATTTAATGATCCTAGCTGATGGGGATTATTTTACCTATAGTTTATCCTTCCTGAAAATGCATATTGAATATTTCAAAGTTATATCTGCTGACCTCTGTGAACTCTGTCAACTTTCACTTCTGTACTGAATCGTACACAACAAAAGGCGGGGCTTCAGTCAGGCTATATTTAGCTGTACGCAACCTGAAAGGAAAGCGCAAATATCAGATTACATCAGAGGTCAAGGTCACACTTGGAGGTCAAAAGTCAAATATACTTCTGTAGCATTTGTAACATTTCTTTTTTTACGGTACATTAAAAGCATTGTTAATGCAAAATCAGAGTCGTCTGTCAAAATATTAATTATCGCTTGTTATTTTGGTCTCGCATTATATTATTGGAAGTCACCTTTATAAAAACTGCAGCATATTTGTCCTGGGCTGACCAGACTTGGCAGAAAGGTCCATTGCAAAGTACTAAAATCTTGCTATATTTTCAAGAAGCCATCGTTACAGTATAAACTTGCAGGATATTTTAAATGGTGTTTTACACAGTCAGAGGTATATATTTGACCAATGAGGATGAACTTCAGACCTTCATCTTGGTTCAGTACTCAAAGGTTTTTATTCTTCTGCCATATATGATGGTGTGGCTTCTGCCATATATGGTGGTTTGGGGTGGGGGGCATATAGTCTTGCACTTGTCCATCTGTTTGTTACACTTTGTACATACGTCAACAGTTCTTGAACATATTTTGGCAATACTTTGTAAAAAGTATCAGTATCAAAATGGTCTAGTTGGGCATATCGTCTCACTGTTCCAGTTCATTGACAGTTGGTAGAGATATGGCCCTTTAATTATATTTATAAAGCTGAAAGCTGGCATATTTTCATATTATATTTCAGTATATTCTCCTGCAGCCTTTAATACATTAATAACATTATTACAATTTTAGGATTATTCTTATTTTATTTTACATGTTTCAGAGGTATATGTTCATCCAGCGAGGATCAATTACAGAATTTGATTGAGCCACTCATAGAACCAATGGCATTGTCCTATCTCGAGGTTTTTGAAAAGGCATCAGAAAATATGAGAGAATTTTTTGGATTAAGAGACTTTTACAGGTAAGTTTCCTTTGGTCTTGGACTTTTTAGCTCAACTGATGAAAGATCCGCATAGCGTATATGATGGCGCATCCTCTGTCTGTTCATCTGTTTCTTGTGGTCGCTATTTCTCCTGGTAGTACTTCCACTAAACTTCGCAGGAACATTCATAATGATGTATAGTTCCAGTAGTTGGTCCTAATTGGAATTAACATTCTGTAGAATCCAAGATAGCCCTGGTGTCTAAAAGTAGACTTAAAATCAAAAAGAATTGTGTCTCTACTCCTCAAAGAGGTATTGATAAGCGACGGGCATGGCATCTAGTTGGTTCTAAAATAGCTGGCTGCAGCCATCCTTGTTAATATAGTCATATGGGAAAAGCTTTTGATTATACTCCTTAACATGTCTTCTGATCTTTATTAAGCTTCACAGTCTTCATTTATAAATTTACTAACATAATGCAGAGCGGGCCTTTTAGACATATTTTCTAGTTACAGTCTTTTTCTGTTTGCTGCCTATCTAAATACCTGCTTGAGTCCTTTTGTCCATCTGCCCAGCCATTCATACATTTGAAACTATTTTTCTCTGTTCTATTTTTTCACTTTTCCATTTGTTCCTTTTCCATTTTTCTCTGTTCCATTTTTCTCTGTTCCATTGTTTTCTCTTCCATTTGTTTCTCTTCCATTAGTGTCTGTTCCCTTTATCTCAGTTTCATTTTTCTCTGTTCCATATGTCTCTGTTACATTTTTTCATTTGTCTCTGTTCCATTTATCTCTGAGTCATTTTTCTCTGTTCCTTTTTTCTCTGTTTTATCTCTGATAATATCTTCCTCTAAAAATCCTTCACAGTCTTTTAAATCTAGATATTTGTCTGTTTTTCAGTTTGGTGAAGATGATATATTCATTTGTTGAGAAATCTCGCCAACGCCCTACCTGGCACCAGATGCTTCACGCCATTAAGAGAAACTTTGGTGGACTTGATCAAGAAGATCCGGTGTCCAGTTTTAGAAAACACCTATCTACAACTGTACATTTTGAAGATGAGGTAAAGAGCTTCTTACAGTGACTGGAGACAATCTGGAAGCACAATTATGGATGTCGATCTATAGTGTGCTTCAGTTTTATTTAAAATGTGCAAATGCAATAAAGTGGACCTCATGTTCCATCTGGTTTAATGTTTTGGTCGTCGAAAGGTAAAGAGCTTCTTACAGTGACTGAGACAATCTGGAAGCACAATTATGGATGTCGATCTATAGTGTGCTTCAGTTTTATTTAAAATGTGCAAATGCAATAAAGTGGACCTCATGTTCCATCTGGTTTAATGTTTTGGTCGTCGAAAAATTGTCAAAGTGTTAAAAGAGTATAAGAGTGGACCTTTGGAAACGGCCGAACACGACACATATGAAATATTGCAGTCTCGGTTTGATTGAGACTGTTCATGAACAGTAGTGAAATATTCTAGATACTGTTTTGTTTGAATCAAAAATATTAATTCATTAAGTTGCTATCAGTTACACACATTTTTCAATAAAAATAATAATTATTTGATCACAAAACAAGTTCTTTGCACAGCCATAAACCATCATTTGGATTCTCAGTGCCTTTAAACATTTTAGACAAATTTGGTTCAGTATTAATGTTAATTCAAAACAAAATAGAAATAATTGCTTTATGGGATGGTGGTGGTCTTCGGTTGTACAAAAACTGAAAATACTAGAAAGGAAATCTTATTACACATCACTTTGCTTATATAATTATTTTATGTTACAGCCCAAACAAGGGGACCCTGACTGTACTGCCGCAGGACTTATACAAGCCTGTCTCTTTGATACCAACAAAACACAAAGGTAAACTATCTCTTCTTTATTTGTGTCGGTAAGTATACCGATTGTAAAAAGCTGTAGATGTGGTGACACTGAGCTAGCATACAATTACTACGACTAGGACAAAGGCTTTATTAAGGAAAGAAAAAACTGTTCTGGTCAATATCCATTTAAAATATTTTCTCATGTCTGTTTTTAATGTAGGCCAAAAGTAACATGTGTCATTACTTGGATTGGCACCGATAATTACTCCAGGTCACCTCAAGACACTTTCATCAATTATTTTACAGAAATTTGTCATCCTAATACAACTCATATCTAAGATAAATTTAGAGTGGCATTTTTGGATTCAGAAGGAGAATATTTTCTGCATGAATATCAATTCTTTATTGCATACCAGATAAGGATATCAGCATTCCACAGATGTACTGGGATATCCTATCTTCCCCATGGGTGTAGATAAAAATATTGCGCTGTCAACAATGATGTTGAAAGCATCAACAAAAGAATGAAGTCATTTTGTAAATAAAGTTGCAAAACATTGATTGCACAAAAACGTGAATGGTATGCAAGAAATGAATCAGTCATGGGTATTCATTGAAGAATAACGAACCATAAAGTTATGTATAACTGTTATAGTCAGAATTGTGTCAAAGTCTCGGTCCAAAAAAAAACATAATACCTTGTGTTGGAATCTCCAATCTTCAATGGATACCCAGAAAATATTCGAATAATCTATTGCCAATGCCCAAACCCATTTTTAGTCTGGTGAATACTGAATTGATGTAAAAAATATATTCACATGACACTAACTGTACTTTCCAGTTGGCATGTTAGTCCAGGTTTTTCGCATGTCTTATCAGCTGCTGCCACGCAACATGCCATACAATGAGCTGCAAACTTTTGTTGCGAGATTTCCAATTTAGGTATAGTGTTGTGTAACCTGGGTATATTAGTTTATATATTCTAGTACCCTGGGTACATGTCAGAACCCTTGGTACACAAGTGAGCACCCATCAAGTACAACAAGGACCAATACAGTCTAAATGTAACTGCACATTGGCAAATATTGTTAATGTTTCGTTTCATTGTTTCATAAAATTGTTTTACTCTGTTGTTACAGTGAGAGTCGCTACCTTCTCCTCCTGACAGAGAACTACGGAGCCCTGACCATACTCCAACAGCAGATCCTGGCGAGACAGACCCATATCAGACCCATAACCATATTTGGCAGTAGTTTCCGCAGCGACCAGGAATATACACAGGTAACTTGGACTTATACCATGTTAAGCATGTATTTCTAGAAATAGATAAAAACCTTAGGGAGTTTATAAGGACATTTTTCATGCAACAACTGGCAAATCCTGATATTCTTATGCACGAATTACATTAAAGTCATGTAACTGTTTTGTTTGCTATTATCAGTGAAATTAAAAAGTGATAAAACATTTTCTGAGACTTTTAATCCATTTCAGGTTTGTCGTAACATCAACAAGATCAAGGTGTGTATGGAGACAGGAAACACGGTGGTACTGCTGAACTTGGAGAACCTGTATGAGAGTCTTTATGATGCCCTCAACCAGTACTACGTCTACTTTGGTGGTGAGAGATACGTGGATCTGGGGCTGGGCACACACAGGGTGAAATGTCCAGTACACAAAGACTTCAGGTAAGCTCTTCAGTCTTGTGTTTCTAATTCAGTTCTTGGATTGCTTATTCGATGTAATTCTGTGTTTACCAACGTTACATTTCCAGAGTTTTGTCTCCCTCTTTCAGGTGATGTCATCCACTTTTTCACACACATGCTAATATAGTTCTGTACTAGTTGTATAGTATTTCTGGTATATTGATTACTGTTCAGATCATGGGATAGATATGATAAAATTATTACATGTTGTAGGGTTTCTCAGTGAAAGAAAACTCATAATCACTAGTATTATCAACTTACTTGGAACATAAAAATAACCAACTGTGATGTTGATTCAGAACATTGAAGTGATGAGAAGGTTTCACAAAACGAAACATTCTGGTTAAAATCATACACATGCTGCTTTAAAATGTAATAAATAGATTATCTGATTATTCGCAGATTAACAAAACACACCCACTATCTCATGACCTTATAATTGAACCATCTCGATAGACTAGACAGCGTTAGCTAAAGTTTATACTTCTTACTAAAAGCTCATCAAGAGATTTTCCCTCTATAACAATTACTAAAGTGTGTAAATTATATTTTAAGGTTTGCACAGGTTTATATTAAAGTACCCACAATTTATGTCTATGACAGGTTGATTGTTGTGGCGGAAAAGCAGACAGTATACAAGAAGTTCCCGATCCCACTGATCAATCGTCTGGAGAAACATTTCCTCACCATCAACACCATGTTGACACCAGAACAACAGGAAGTAGTTGCTCAGCTGGAAGACTGGGCTAAACAATTTGCCGAACTGAAAACTAATAATTTTGCGAAATATAGGTAATTAATGCTCAAGTATCTCACTGTGTTAAGCTCTAGGTCTAGTATCTTAGTTGTGAACTGGTACCCTGACAAAAATACCAGATCTAACAGGGAACTAGGTGTTGTTGTTTTTTTACTGGTTCTTAATGGAAATAGAGTTTACTTATATTTTAAACAGTATCTTTCATTTGTTTTCTATGTTGTTTTCTTTGTGTGTTGATATTTGGCAGTCTCATATAATAATTTGATTAAATTCTGAGTGAAATACAGGATGTTGAGTAGAATTGTTTTCAAGACATTTGAAACTGGAGAACTTTGATTCAAGCCTGACTAGTGCAATATAATGTTCCCAGTGTTTTTGTGACAGGACACTTTCCCTTAGCCTTGTCCATCAGATGGAGGTGTAAACCGGGCAGTCCCATGTATCAAAGTCTATCTTCTGAGCACAGGAATCTATTTGTTAGTAAAAGTAGTGCACGTTCAGGGATTCCGCCTGACCTCCCTCTCTGGGACAGATCTTAATAATCTATACAGAGTGGATGACCTGTTAAAAATATTCAAATTCAAAAAATATCTATCATTTTACAGCCCTGCTATAAGGATAAGGGATGCAACACACCAATCTCTTTCCAGCCTCTGTCTTCACCCCATAATTTTGCTCGGAACAATATAAAAATGCACCTTTGGTATAGGAATTGCTATACCCAATTTATTGTTACAGCCTTTTGTCCATTGTAGATCTGCTCATTAACTTTAATTTAACTACCAATTTTTCTAATCATTTTGTCCATTCCAAAGGAATTTGATATAGTGCATAATGTGAAGCTCACAGTTGTTGTTACAGCCTTTTGACCATTGTAGATCTGCTCATTAACTTTAACTTACTAATTTTTCTTTTCATTTTGTCCATTCCAAAGGAATTTGATATAGTGCATAATTATGACTGCTTAAAATATACTGTTTACTTGATTGTTTTGTTGATGTACTTTTAGGAAAGAGAGGACAAGTAACAAAGTTGGTGACGTATTTATGGGTTACCATGACGACACATGTTCTGCAATTGTTCTTCATGTTTGGGGCAAAAATGGCATCGAAAATGTCAACTCAGAACAGGTAGGGAATAACTAATTATTGGCATCAGAGAACATGTCAGCCCAGAACAGGTAGGGAATAGATAATTATTGGCATCAGGAACATGTCAACCCAGAACAGGTAGGGAATAGATACTTATTGGCATCAGAGAACATGTCAACCCAGAACAAGTAGAGAATAGCTAATTATTGGCATCAGAAAACATGTCAACACAGAAAAGGTAGGGAATATCTAATTTTTGGCATCAGAGAATATGTGAACTCAGAACAGGTAGAGAATAACTAATTATTGGCATCAGAGAACATATCAACCCAGAACAGGTAGGAAATAACTATAAAGTTTTGGCATTTTAACACATGTTTCCATTTCTGTTTTGTTGAAACTTTGTAAATGAATGCAAAATACGGGTAATAAAATAGGAGACATTTACAAACCTGTTACATATTGAGAAACAGTTTTTGTACAAATAAGATCACAGAATAAACACTGGACCTGTTCAGTGGTTCTATGATTCGATCTACAGATATACATGTGTTAATAGGACAGAAACAACATTTCATTTCATTCCAGGTGTTACAAGAGACCAAGGCCACCCTGTTATGGTGCGCAACTCCAGATGCTGTCGCCAGGTTGGTGAAAAGTAATCTCTCTTACCAAGAGCAAGAGGCCCTGACAGAGATCTACTGGAGGGAACAGAAGCATGAGAGTATCGTGAAATACTTAAACTTCAAACTTGTAGAAGAAGGATGCAAACAGTTGTTTGCCCAGGTGAGAAATGAATTGTTAAGACAGCCAAACATAATTATTCAATACTTATTCACAGGAACGAAGAACAGAAGACAATAACAGACTGTGTACTCTCAGCTGGCCTATGGCTATTAACAGAGCAAAATGGTAGTAATGTCCTGAACAGTTTTCATTTAAACCAGAATAAAATACTTCAAACAACTGTCATTATTTTACAGTATTTTTATCATACTTTGTCGCTGATATTGGGTAAATAATGACACATAAATCTACAGGTGACGACTCACTCCAAGTTGTTGGCAAGCTTCCACAAGATAGAGATCTCCAAGGCAACTGGCATCGCTCCAGCCAACATCATGCTTCTGGATACGCTCTCGTCATTTGACACGGAACAGCAATTCAGCATAAAGATACAGTGAGTAGCTGATCGCCTTGTACATTGAGGAAAATGTTTGATGTCTTCAAAATTGCTTTGTATGCTTTATTCTTCATTTCATTCTAAAATATTGTGGGGTGTTTTATGTAATGGTTTATTAAAAGCAAAGGACGTCTATCACCCTATTACCACTTCTCAAGTTGTTGTTAAGATGTGACATTCTACGGTCTGTGTTGTTTTCATAGATTGCACTTTGTACATATATAACGGTATATAACAATTTTAATTTTATGTCTTCACTTGAATCAAAAATTGAAATGACTATGCCTTATCTAGTTAATTTTCCTTTCTCAAACAATTAAAGCATTAATCATGATTTACTTCCCTGTTCAGAAACCATCTGCAGAAGATGGACAAGGATGCCAGTCTATTGGTGATACAGTGTGACTCAGGGGACATTAATGCCAACCTGGTTGCCTGCGCTCGCTACTGTGTGATGGACGAGTACCAGAAAGTCTGTGAGGAAATCCGGGCACCGGTACATGTCGTGTTTATTGTGCAGCTGCCAAGAATAGCTGGAGGCTGTTTTACAGGATTTCAGGTAATAGCTATTTACCTTGTATAATCTCTTTCTCTTGTGAATATTTATCAGACGTGGATGTTATTGGCTAAATATTTAGATCACAGTTTGCATATATTTTGTAATTACACAAGAAAACATGAACATTTCTGGCAAAAAGAAACAAAACTCCAGTAAAAAAGCAATTGACCTTGACATTGAACCAATCTCATCTGGAATTAGACCAGATGCTTTCTCATGATTCATGGAAGATATATAGGTAGAGGTCAGAGGCAACCGAATGACCTGATTTGCATAAAGCTTCAGTGCTGTTTAAAATTAAAAATTTCACTAAATTTACCATTATTATACCCTCTCTGAATTTAACATCTTACATGATCATTTAAAAACACATGAAACATAGCATTACACACAGTAATGTATTGACAGTACCAATCAACAGGATTCTGGTTTAAGAGAAATATTGGAAGAGAAATACTAGGGACGCACTGCAGCATTAAGTCTACTATTTTCTCACGCAAAGTAAAAAAATTATACTAGTAAAAGTAGGAAATGATTACAAAGTAAGGACTGCAGTTGTAGACTTTAAGCAATCACTGCTTGATTATGGTCCATGACTTATGGTGATTCTTGTCTAAGATGAATGGGAAACAGACTCAGCTTCCTCTTTAATTGTACGATGACCGGACAGGCTGTGGACCCTATGATGACGCCTACCTAAAGCCCATTGGGACGGTGGCGTTTGATGTTTGTCTATGATCTTTCTTGTCGTGCCCTTAATGGTTTATTCTCTTACTGCTCTGGCTTCTGCCAAGTCATTGAGTACCTTCATTGTGGCTTTCTAGGCTATTGTTTTTTTGTATTATATTTACACGAGCATATTTGTGTTTTACTTATATTGCCTATTGATGCTGCCTTGTTGGTTAGAGATGAGATCATTGCTGGGGATTTCTTTATTTACACTGTCCTGTTTTAATGGGATGACAGTAGGGTAAGTGTGAGGTTTGGTGCACCCTAGAACCGGTTTAAACCCCCAGTGGCCTACTTTGCCACTGACCTTCCAAGGCGATAGCCCTATTGTCAACCCTTTTGTGTTTGTGATGTCGTTTGCATTTATTATTGCTTTTGCCTTCTTGTTTGTCTGTTTGCGTGTTTGTTTCTTTAAATGCTACTTTCCCTGTCCGATCTGTTTATATTTCTTTTTTCTTTGTACTTTTGTAGATTTAGACAGTATGTTCAGCATAGAAAATATTAATATTTCGATGTAGTTTGAGGCATTTGGTGTATTTAGATGACCTGGAGCAATTATTTAGACCTGTCATTCATATTAAGCTATTCAATACACATTTTGGATGAAGTAACTACACACTTTCATGTACATTTCAGTGTGGTGTGTGGCACTCAGTGCATATAGATGACCTCTGGACCAATGATGTAGACATGCCATCTGTGGCAGAAATGCAAGACAAGTCAATAGCACAGCTGGTGGGTGATGCTGTCAAACAAGATGTTCCCATGGATGTTGATGAGGATATGGCAACAGACAACTTGAATAAGTAAGACTGTTTCATACCATGGTATTCTCTATATGATAATGTTTGTGTAAAGACTTTGAATGGCATTGTGCTATAGCTGTTAAATCAAGGTTTGCAAATTTTAAACAAATTTTATGGCAGATGTAACTAAGCATTGCTGAAGGTTTACAGAATATTTTGTTTTGCTGTCACATATTATATGATGTGTTTACATTGTCTTCCAAAACTTATTTTAACTTCACAATAGATTTATGCATTTTGAATTGGCATCAGGCATATAGCAAAACATCACAAGACAGGCATGCATGGCCTTAAGATAATGGCTTCTGAGGTCAATTTGGACTAAGGAAAATCAAATACTATCTTAGTTTACATTTGCTGAAATCTGTCCTTTTGATTAATTTCAAACAAAACTATGGTAATTAACCGACTGCAAGTCACTGTAAGATATAACATGTTGCGGTTGAGTTTGATTCATTGATCTATTAAACTTCTCTCTTTAAAAACAGTGATGATGAACATATGGAATTTGAAGAGTCTGAATATATGAACAGTAGAGAACAGGTGACAGGCACATCTGGACACCAGAATAATTTTGCCAGCGCAGGTGAAGGTCCCAGGCCATCTACAAGCTCTGACATACTTTACAGCGGGGAACAGGGACCTTTGCAGCTAGAGGATGTCATTGTAGATTTCGAGTCTGTAGGCGGAGGGAGACGGCAAGAAAAAGGTGGCTTGTCTGTTTACCATGGAAACAAGCTGAACGTGAAGGGTCTGATACTTGCTTGTGTGCAGGCTGCTCTGTCTATGGTAAAAGACAAGGATGAAAATACAGCCAGAACTACAGACAGGGTACCACTGGTGCTGAAACTTTTCCACAGTAAAACAGAGAATGGTAAGTATGACAATACAGCAAGAACCACAATAAAACATACAGACAGGGTGCCACTGGAGCTGTAACTGTTCCACAATAAATGGAGTATGGTTATCATAAACTAAAAAGGTGGGATATTCATCCTCCTAAAGATAATAATATACCCGCAAAGTACAAGGGGCATTTAATAAATTCTGTTATTGAAAATTTGAACCAAAAGAAATTATGTATATTGCTTGGTTTTCTATCATAATCCTTCAGAGTATTCCCTCTTAACAGAAACACACTTTTGCAATCAAGCTACCCATGACGTAAATGATGCAAAGTAGTCTCTCCTTTGTATATTGTTGAGACACTAGAAGACTGCTCTACGGAGAGCACTTCCTGAAGCATCATGTTTCCCAGAGAGCATTTTCTTGAGCAATGGAAATAGGAAAAAGTCACAGAGACTTAGGTCCGGTGAATAGTGTGGGTGGTCAAGCTGTACTACTTCCTCTTGCGTCAAAAAAGACTGGAAAAGTTCGCTTGTTAGATGAAGCTGGATGCCATTCAAAACTTTACTCGGACGCTAACAATTCTGTAATGAAATTAGTAGAATTGTTTGACAGACTTAATTACCTTATCTCTGTTAAACTTACCTGTGATGGTTTTCCCTTTTTTGCATGAACTATAGGGCCGCTAGAATTGAACATGGCATGAAGAACCTTTTTGTCTAATTAGCAATCACTGGCCTTGTCCGATTTTGTTCCAAACATTTTTGTTATGCATGCATCATGGGGTTGAAAATAAGAAACCCATGTCTCGTCCCCAGTAAGAAACTCAGAAACTTTTCTTGGATTACAATTTTTTTTTCAGGAGATCTTTTGCACATTTCAAACATTTAGCATTTTGTTCTGATGTCAACAAATGAGGGAGAGGGATCCATCGAGCACAAAGTTTCTTTAATTATAGACATGGTCAGTATGTGATGGGCACTGCCTTCTGACAAGCCCAGCCCATGAGCTATATCAGAATCAGTGTAATTCCCATCGTCTTCAGCCATTGCATTCACATGTTGCGATGTTGCCTGGTCGTTTGTCTTATCTTTACCCATCTGAAAACTGTTCTCAAAGTAACATCATAGGTGCTGTATATGCCACACAATTCAGCATGTATTTGCTTTTGAGGTAAGTTTTAAGCACAGCATGCTTTAATATAAGACCTACTTTCAGATATTTCATTTTACCATTGAACAATTTAGCCGCTTTACATGAGTGCATATATAATACAACAATAAATAACTCCGTCAAGTGTTATCAGAATAAATCCCGATTTTCCTGTATATTGGTATTGAAATAACCTTGAAATGCCCTTTTTTATGTGCAGTTATATCATTCATTTTCTATGGAAGCAATTTAGAGAATTTATTGAATGCCCCTGGTAGATGTAATACTTTTTTGAAACTTGGTGCCTAAGTTTACAGTCTCTTGTTCGTTTAGAGCATTATTGAGTATGTCATTTGATTCATAGACTGCATTAGTACCTGCCATGGCCATGCATAATTTCAGTTGATCTGTCTGTTATTTGTCCGTTCCCAGATTAAACAAAGTGAAAGCTGGGCTATATAGGAAACACGCTGTCGTTAATGTAACTTTTGTCCTGTTGCGTAACACATTTTTATTAGTTTCATTCCTCAAACAGTTTTGAATGGTTACAGAAGTATGGCCCTTTGTTTGACTTAGAATTTAAGCAGGGGTATTCATCACCTTCAGTGATAGTTCTAGTTTAGATTTACTTCATCTTGGTGTTGACAATGTTGATGCATCTTTCATGTTCTATGTTATATACACTTGGTTGGAAGGAGGGAAATTTACACTCTTAATAATTGCCATGCAGGTGACCAGCCATTCTTGGAAGGTGTGAGTTGTCTAATTGCCTGCTTATTGAAGGAGAAGGAATCAAATGCAAGTTACATGTATGGAGCTAAACAGTGGCTGGTGGAGGAAGCTGCTAAGTTTGAAAGTATACACAAGGCTGGGACATTCAGGTACAGCATTTCATTACAGTTACGTCTCTCAGCTCATATAACTTTTTATTTCAACATCATTTTGCTATTTTTTATGCCTGAAGGTTCTCAGCAGAAAGTATTGGAGACATTCCAGGCATCTTACAAAATGATAAACTGCTGGCATTAATTTGTCAGTTTAATATAGGTAATTATGTTTTTGTCTCTTTAAAGTGCCAGTGTTTTTTGCCAGTATGTTTGCAAGCTGCAACTCAGTTAATGTTTGATTTCGTACCTAGACGTTCCTGCTTACAAATATTGGAGTCGAAGATTTCACCGATCCTGGCTGGAATCATAGCGTACCTAGACACAAACCAAAACCTCAACATTCTGCAGGATGACAGGTTGCCATGGAAACTAGTCCTGTGGTTGTCCATCTTAAACACACCAGGGGCTCTCCAGCTTAAGGTTTTCATTCTTGTTAGATTTTACAGTATTCTACTAAGGACAAGGTCACATCCAATACATTTGGACATACTATGGAGAGTGCACACTCTAAATAAAGTTTAGAAAAAAATTCTATTTCATTAGAGGCTTGTAGAAACCTCCAGAAATGTGACAAAGATTCTAATCAGTAAACAGAGAAACATAACAGCTGGTTTAACTCTAATTTGCAAAGACTTATAATTATTACTAAAATAAATTGCATATGGATGTAATAGATATAGAAATTATTAATGCTATTTATCTGCTTTTTAACCAGTTTTTTTCCAATAGAAAATTCTGGTTATTCGATTACTAAATGTCATTGTGGGTGCCGGTGGGCAAGGCTGGCATTCAGTTTTGTTCAATTACTTTAGCTTTTTAAAGATATCAGGATAGAATCTCATATCTCACAAGTTTTGAGGATAAAGGTCACTAATTCTATAAACAGGGAACATTCTGATCTTTAACTTAACTTTCATAAAAGTTAACAAAAGAAAATATCTTCGATATCTTCAACTACCCTAAATAAAAAGTATCTTATAGGATTGCTGTTCAAGTTACTTGGGTCAAGGTCACTTTTACCATGTATTGGAACATCATTCCGCTCAGTTATTTTAGTTTCTTTAAGGTAACTTTATTGGCTATGTAAAGCCTAGTGTTCGTGTATAAATATAAATAATATAATATAATATAAACAATGGAGATAAAGAATTTAAAAATATTTCATTTTGATGCCAAAATGTGATCCATTATTATGTGCTTTAGTTTTTACCCATTGAATTTGTTATTTAGTATTCCGACCTTCAATCACCAACAAGACAAAGTGACCTTCAAGAAGCTGTTGTCATGACAACAGGATGTGAAGGTCATGTGTTCCAATGTCATCTGCCATTCTCATGGTTAATACATGAACAGATAGCTGAAATACTGAAAACCACAGAAATAACTAACCCTGAAGCAGAAGGTAACTGGAAGCTAATATTATTCATTTGTATATAATGCATTTATAAGAAATATAAAAAGATCGGACAGGGAATTAAAGTAGCATTCGAGGAGGACAGTCAACCACAAAACACAGAAACAAACACGCAAACAGACCAACAAGAAGGCAAAAGCAACAATAAATGCAAACGACATCACAAACACAAAAGAGTTGACAATAGGGCTACCGCCTTGGAACGGGTCAGTGGCAAAGTAGGCCACTGGGGGTTTAAACCGGTTCTAGGGTGCTCCAAACCTCACACTTACCCTACTGTCATCCCATTAAAACAGGACAGTGTAAATAAAGAAATCCCCGCCATGATCTAATCTCTTACCAACAAGGCAGCATCAATAGGCAATATAAGTAAAACACAAATATGCTCGTGTAAATATAATACAAAAAAACAATAGCCTAGAAAGCCAGAATGAAGGTACTCAGTGACTTGGCAGAAGCCAGAGCAGTAAGAGAATAAACCATTAAGGGCACGACAAGAAAGATCATGGACAAACATCAAACGCCACCGTCCCAATGGGCTTTAGGTAGGCGTCATCATAGGGTCAACAGCCTGTCCGGTCATAGTACAATTAAAGAGGAAATCATAGTGGCGAACTGTAAAAGGGTCCACCACCAAGCATGCAGTACGTTGCAAAATGATAGGGTCATAACCTCTTTCGATAAACTTTTTAACAAGTTTAACAAAGATAGTATGAAAGTGATCATGACCAAGAATCTTACGAAATTTATAAATCACATCACCATAGAAGTGAGGTTGTGATAGTCCTTGTCACAGAAGAGTCCTTAAATTACTTTTATATTGGGAAAGAAAATCAGGGTTACGATAATAAAATTTTGCAAAGGTTTAACGAAGTTTATGGTATCGGTAACCCTGATTGAGTAACTTTTTAGTTATACAAAGATTACGAATATTAAAGTCCTCAACTCGAGTACAAGCTCTAGAAAAACGAATAAGTTGAGACACATACACCCCATAAGAAGTTGCTCGGGGTACATCCCCATCCAAGTGGGGATAATTAACAATGTTAAAATTAAAATCATCTCTCTTGTCATAGATTTTGCTAATTATTTTACCATTTTCATTCCAGAGATCTAAATCAAGAAAAGAAGCGTTATTATCAGATGAATTAGCTTTGTTAAGCTGAAGTTCTTTAGGATAAATATAATTAACCATAGTTGGAAAGAAAGGGTTGTCAATGTTCAATATGTCATCCAGATACCGAGAGGTGTCATTAAAGGCTTCAATAACATCTGCCTGGGTATCTGGCAGATGTTTATTTCTGCTCATAAATTGAAAGAAAGTGTTGATCTATTAAACCATAGTTTTTTCAACAGTTTTACATTGATTTATATTAGTTACAATTTGTAGATAATAGCATTGCACTGTTTTCTCTTGTAGAAAAAGAGGGACCCAGTCACACGGTTGTGCTGTTAGTGCAAGTCCTCAGTGGCACTCCTCTCGGGAAGCTGCTCATGAACGTAGACTCCACCATTGTACAGGCGGTAGTTCAGGAGTACATTCACGACTTTGTACATGTCATGTACCACTCGCATTCAGAGGAGGAGCACTTGGTATGTTTTTATACCCCCCCCCCACCCCACCCCCCACCTTTTTAAAAAACAGGACATGAATATTGTCCGACTGTTTGTTAGTATGTCCGTAAACATCGATTCTGTGCATTAACTTTGAAAGTGCAACATCCACCCTCATGAATTTCAAAGGTGCATTGCCCTTAATTAGAGGACAAACCAATATTTTGGGGAGTTTCAGTAGGTCAAAGGTCAAAGTCACCATGACCTATGAATATACATGTTTTGCGCATACAGTACCATGACCTCCTATGGATATACATGTTTTGCGCACACAATAACTCCAAAATTATAAAACCCATGCTCATGAAATGTTGAACTTACATTGTTCTTCATGATAGGAGGAACCCTATTGATTGGCCAGTAGATCAAGCTTGCCATAAGCTCACATGGAAATATGCACTTGAAGCAACACCTTTGCTCACCTTTGCTCATAAAACTACTTTTATACATTGCTCTTGGTGAGAAATGATATTGCTTTTGGGGTCGTGAAGTCAAAGAAGAAGGTTGTCATGACTTCATATGGATCTATGCATTCCACCAGATAAGTGACGAAATATAATACCCACGCTCATGAAACTGGTACATTGCCCTTAGTTTGAGGAGCAACCCTATTGCTTTGGGGGCCTATAGGTAAAATGGGGAGCTGACATTTTATCTGGAGACATGCAACAAAAATATAACAAGTATTGGATGAACTCCGGTTGACATGATTTTGCCTAAACGTTTATTTAAAACAAAAGTCTGAAACATTGACCGAAATTTATTATAAACAGGCAAAACAACTGTTATTACACATACATATGATAATTTTGACACAATATCTACCTCTACAGTTAGTGATCCAGTCTGTCAACTATGTAACCAGTCAGATGTCAGGTGACCTCCAGGAGCGAAGCTTGCTTCACACATTGGTGTGCGTGCACATGTCTTACCAGTCCCTAGCTCCGCGCCTCGCATACTTCCGTACCATGAACCATGTCTGGCCTGAATGTAGCTCAAAGATAGTGGAATTGAAACAAGCAAAGCCAGACCACTTCATGTTTAAGGAAGAAGAATTTGTAAGTTGAAATGTTATTTTTAAAAACTGTACCGGCTTGTCATACCTTTGTGTAGATTTAAGCTGTACTGGCCAAAAACCAGATCAGTTTATGTAATGTTGCAATATCCATCAGTTTGCTTGTGACACATAACTTTTAAATTTTCGTGCAGAAAATAAGCAATATCGAAGCTTGGCAAAATTATTGCCATTGGTTATAAAAAGAAAGTATAAAAAATATTAGCTTGCGGACGTGATAAATTAGACATGTTTTTTCAATAATATCTTAGACACTTAAACAATGAACGAAATTGATGCATGTTCCAGAGTTAGTGCCCTTGATTATAGAAAACTATTTTCTATTGTGGCAAACAAAACACCTTTGTTTTTGTATTATCAGTTATTTGTTTATACATGTAACTCTTTTAGCTATCTACGTCTTCTTTTATTTTGCCATATAATTTTTTTATAGCACCAAATGAATATGTTTGTTTTAATAATGTAACTTATTGTGCCATGATCAAGGAGACAGATATATACAAGCGTTTTGCTTTCTTCTGGATCCTAATTCACTGTTAACTATTACATAATTGTATGTCTATATAACACAAACTGTATAATTGTGAATAAAATAGTGTTTAAACCAAATGAATATGTTGCACAAATGAAGGATTGAATTGTGTTAATCAATAATTAATTTGACAGACATTTTCTGCCCTGTGTTTGCTGATTGAGAACCTGGCCCCAGTCCTGAAAGAGCTGGACAACCCTGCTGGGCGGACAACATGGCTGAACAAGGTCCATCAGTACAGACCAGTCATTGAGAAGGTCATGGGTCTTCATGCTGAGGATCCAAAAATATATGGAGCACATGGCTTCAAGTCTGTACAGAGAGCAAGGTAAGACTAATTGCATCCCATAGGATTCAGGTTGCTGTAAGTGATAGGAGATATGCAAAATATGAGAAAATGTTGATTATACCTCAAGTTCGGTGACTAGGTAAAATCCACATAGACAAGAATGAGACGTTTTATATTATTGCTTATTGCATTATTGTTGAAGTTACTCTAGATTGTAAAATGAAAACAGTTCAAGAAATTACAAAAACTGTTGTATCTTTTTTGTTACCATGATGAGAATAAAAACGTTTTTGGTATACCAAAATAATTATTGCATCCCAATGAGGGTGATTGAGAATATTGTCAAATTTTGGAAAAACATTGGCAACATCATTGGGTTAACATTATCACTGGAATTTTGTATTTAGATAATGTGTTGTAGGCATATATTCCTCTGTATTTTAATGAAGTAAACAAATTCAATAGCCAAATTGTCTGTAGTGTTTTACTTTGTGCAATAGAGAGATTGACTTGAAGTCCTTTAACTAACAGTATCTATGGTATAATATTATCATCTGGTATTTATCCAGGGTAACCAGTCTTGATACAACAAACTATTTTGAAAGGGAAATAAATCCCTATTCTTTTAACCGATGTTTCTTTTCTAGGGGTCTATGGAGCCGTGTAGTTGCCGTGAAGCTGTTCTTGGAACATGTTTGTGCCACTGGGAACAGAGATAAAATCACAATAAAACACTGCATGCCACTATGGAAGGTGAATACACAAATAAATTTACAAAGATTTTTAAATTTGTTTAATATATAGAAATTATAGCTATTTAAATAAATTGTTAAAAAGTCAGATGTTTTTCTACTCTTTCCTTAAAAAGGTGATTTGTGTTGTTTTATGCCTATCAAAGTGGAAGGGAGATATAGTATTACCCATATCTTATCCGAATGCAGGTCAGATCAGTTCATTATTGCATCCGTCCTTCTCTGCTTGGTAAAATTTTGGATTTGCTCTGTTTCCTATTTATGCAGATTCATGTACATCAGTGTAAAAGATTCATGCTAAAAGTAAATCACCATGTTCAACCTTGACATACTTTTTCATCAATTTCCTAGTTACTGGGTGAGGAGGCCAATTTGAAGGAGGTGAGATCATTGAATGCTGTAGAAGTTTTTCTGAAGAGTTGCAACAAGACTGCTTTGAAAGAGTATATGGGGTAAGAAAATGTTTAGCTAACTGGTCTAAAACCGCACATGCTTGCCAACGATGGCACATTGTCTGTAAACTTTTCTTGTAATCGCTGCTACTTTAAAAACAACTCGAGATATTGTCAGGAAACTTTCAGGGACATTCCTACTAATGTTTTGTAATATGATCTAAAATTAAATAACTTCCTGAAAAATACAAGATGTCCGCCATGTCTAAAAAGAGACAAATGTTTGTTCTGTGTTGCGTCTCCAGAATCTCTAGGTATTGATATGACATCTTTACCATAGTGTACATGTCACATGTAGTTGGTCCAAAAATGAAAAGTCATTTTCATAAGACTTTCAATAAAATCTCATAGAAGAGGATGGTGTGCACACAGGCTTTAAAAGAACTCTCAGTTGTTAATACATTTTCTGGCTATTTCCATTTAGTCTGTATACAATACAATCGGAAATCACATTGACTATTTTCTTAACAAAAAAATAAAGGTAACAGGAATGAATGAGCAAACAGGTATATTTATATCTCACTGGCCAAGTAATTACTGGTCAATACAGATTGTATAAACTCATTAATGGGCTTAAGTGTTTGAATCTCCAATCGTGTATATATAAAAAAAACGGAGCTAATCATCTCAAACTGGGAGCTAATCATCTCAGACTGTTGACAATCAAATTAATAAAAACTGACACACCCTCCGCAGCAAAAGTCAGAAATGCATTAAATATTCAGTATGAATGAGTCATCAAATATATATCCTCCAAGCAACATTAAAAATAATGGAAGAGCATACATAATGCCCTGAGCAAAATCAGAAATGATGATGGGCAATACATATAATGCATGGAGCAACATCAAAAATGATGTAGGGCAATACATGTGCACTGAGTGTTTTTATTGTATGCAACATTTAAAATAAAATCTCACTAAATACAGCTTAAAGGGAGTACATCAGGCTTTTCAAAGGGGTCTAGGGTTCTGACTTAAAATTGACAAATAATGATATTTTCTATTTTAAAGTGCCTAAACATAATGAATGATGCTAAATGTTACCCCTTAGTTATAAGGAAATTCATTCTGTACAGTAATATGTGCTATCCTAGGTGACGCACCAGGGTTAATTTCAGCATTTTACGTCCGATTCCGTCCTAGCTATATGGTGTATTCAAAGTTTAAACCTTAACAAAATGGTTCAAACATCATATTTTGATGGATATAAGTGTTTTATCATGAATTGGAACATTTTTATAATTTAAGATATTTCTAGAAAAATCCTGATGTACTCCCTTTAAAGGATTGTTTTGAACATGTGAATCTTTGAGTTTATGTTTACAGACAAGAAGAGAAGTGCTGCAACTGTGAGGCAGTACTAGATGGTCCACCCATTGTATTGCCATGTAAAGATTTAGTTTGTGACCAGTGTTACCACGATCTACAGGCTCTAGGGGACAGCATTTGTCCAAAATGTAAACTTCCAGTTGAGGAAGATTGGACCCCAGCTCGACAGAATGAGAAAAAGTAGGATTTTTCTGAATGATTTCAATGATTATTTGTTTGTTGTAGTAAATACTGTGGCATATCTAAATCAAACTAGTATCTCTCGGATAATCTGCTCAAAGGGACTCGTGGCAATCTGGAAAAATTACAGATCTTGGTCATCCGATCTTTCCTAAACTTGTTTAGTATGTTTATTTTAATGAAAGTTTGAAAAAAAAAGTCATATCTAACAGGTATATGAATAGGTAAAATTAATTTTTGATAAATTAAACCGGAGATAATTCTTTATTAATCTTTTTATGAACTAAATATTCTGCATATTTACCAAAGAAGTTCCCATTTTAACCTCATTTTAACTAGCTTTTGTTATTCTTCACATACCGTTAACATGATTAAGTAACAAAAGTATTGTATCTCTTTTAGAAATGAAATAAAGAAACTCGGAGGCTACCAGAAATGCTGTAACACTTTCTTCATGGATGTTGTATCCCAGCTGTGCTTTGCTGACAACAGCCCACCTTCCGATGAAGTCATTAACAAGCTTCTAGGATACATCACATGTACCACTCAGAAGGGCAAGGGACGTCAGGTGACAAAGGAGCTAACCATATTTGACAGCGGTATTGACCCCAACCCTGTGTTTCGGTCATTCCTACTTCAGCTGTTAATGAGAACCAGGTAATGTTTCCTTTTATAATGCCCAACTACAAAAGTGGAGCAGACATGGTGTTACCCTTGTCCGTTCATAAATCCGACCTTGATTCCATACCACATTCACTACTTCAACTTTTCATGAGAACCATGTTGTGATTGGTTTATTTTAAGTATGTGTTACACTTTAAAGATAGTTGAACCATTTATCTTTAGTTTACTATTTCATCCAAAAGTTTTGATTGTTTGTGTAATACATGTACCGTAACTATTTTGACAGTGAAGACAAAGTGAAGGAAAACCTGGAGAAGTATTTATCCCAAGCCCAGAATCTTCTGCTTCGAGGAGGAAGTGATGAGAAACCATATGTGGAGTTATGTCTACTGGTCATTCAGTGTTTGGAGGTAACTACATGTACTGTATTGTGCATATACACTTTCAAAAGTTGCTTTTGCTAACTATGACTTAGTGTCTGATTAGCAAACCACAATTTGTATGCACTAAATTGCATCATTTAAAAGAAGAGTAGGATAGAAATAGATGATATACAAGTTACATCTAATACACCCATTTTGTTGCATTATGTATGACACATGCATTTTAATAGTAAAAAAGCATTGTCGCTAGCTCTTAATAAGCCCTCGGATTTATTCCAGTTGCTTACTATCAATCAGAGTTGTTTGATTCACATTTTTTGTTAAGCAATGTTCAATACCTTATTATATTATTTTAAGACTTTCTTGTTTGGATATGTAGGTCAAATATAATTGACAACGTCCTGTTCAATACATTCTTTAATCAGTGCCTTTCAAGAACTTAATATTTGTTGCACAGATACAACCAATTTATATATACATTATTTACACAATTGAGTTTGGAATACTACGGCCACAAGAGGACAACTTCCGAAGGTTGGAGGCTCGTATTTTATTGTTATATTTTTTTACTTTATTTAGCTTAGCCCTTGATTTTTCTTTCTGATAATATGTAAACCACGGGCAGCGAGCAGCATGTGCCTGCCTGCTCATTAGTACCATCGCTTTCCCGCCGACGCATCGCGTTCCGGCTCTGTAGGTAACCCGCTAAACATATCATAGTACTTTTTCATATCACAGTCCATACCAATCAGGACTTAGTACTTTTTCATATCACAGTCCATACCAAACAGGACTTTATATCATATCATTGTCCATACCAGACAGGACATACATTTTCATATCCGAGTCCATACCACACAGGACTTTATACTTATCTGAGTCCATACAAAACAGGACTTTATACTTCTTATATCATTGTCCATACCAGACAGGACATACATTTTCATAACATTGTCCATTTTAAACAGGACAAACGTTTTCATATCACCGTCCATATCAGACAGGACATACCTTTCCAAAACATAGTCCACATCGTTTAGGACTTTTTACTTTTATGGGCTGTTTCATCATGTTTTCCAAAACTTAGGGGACGCAAGGGAGATTATGCACTAGTTCTTCCTTTGAAATAGTCTTTCGGGCAGAACCCTGAACTCTATTTAAATAACCATATTTGTTGATGAAACATAATTAATTTTATAAATTTGTTTAAATTATATTAAATCATAGGAAATCATCATGTTATTATAACCCGAAGGCACCTTAAGCATGACTATTCGCTCTGATTTATCAAATACAAATTGTAAGTTATCAGCATTTTTCGTCCCGAGAGTATAGTTAAATATATAGAACGCCATAACGAGACAATGCTTCATTGCTATAAACGAACCTCCAACCTTCGATTTTAGAATTTCCGCCAAAGCAAATTTCTAAGAAATTTGTCTAAGAAATTTGTCCCCCAAATTCTAATAAAAATGTGCAATATATTTCCATAGTCAACGTTCACACTTCAAACTCAAAGCACTATAGAGCTTTCCATAAATCCTTCAATTGCACTTTTTAAATGTGTTTGTTACATTTTCTAAGAAATGACCACCAAATTGCCACATGTTTCTAATATGTGTCATACCTCCATTTTCAGAAGCAATAAGCCCAGGGCCTGTCTCTTAAAATAATTTTCTGAGAGCACTGCCTCATTTATTTTATACACTTCACAGTATATCGCCAACCTCCTTTACGCCGTTAAATAACATCCCTAACTGTAACTTTCCCAATATAATTTGTCAGTCTTTATAAAATTATACATTATGATACCAACTCTATATATCATAAATAAATTATTTGACGACCTGACACAGGGTTCAAATTTAACACTTATTTACTTGCCAAATGGAAGTAGATTTTTTGCAGATTGTGAGTAGAAAATATTACCACTAGATCTCGGTTTGCATTTATTCACTGAAGATATTTATCTAACTTAAGTTAAATAGGTGGATATAAGCAAGTATAATTATACATTATTGCATTCCAGCATCTAGATCAGTGTGAAAACATCATTATTTACATGTATTAAGCAATCCTTCTAAAATGAATCGAGATTTTAAATAATTAATGCAAGTACCTTAATTAAAATAGCAGGTACAAAACCTTCGCACTTGCTTTTTTTTTCTTTTTCTTTTTTGTAAACAAGTGGCAAACAAATATTAAATTTGATCCCTGCTGACACCGGCTGCATATAATAAACCTACATACGTTTTGTGTCAGCCAGACACCAGTCTCGTAAAAAAGATTTAATTCCGTGACTTACATTTATGTAACATAAGTATGTGAAACCAGTTTCATATATATAGCATACACACATTCTGTGTTATTTGGACACCGGTGTAGCAGTCAATTGTATCCCCCTCTGAAAGTTTGCCCGGGGAAAAAATTGACTAACTGATTCTTTCCCCGGGGGGAAGAAAATGGCCAGCTAATTCTTTCCCACCCCCAGTTGAAAGTTTCCCCGGGAAAGAATTGGCTAGCTGATTTTTCCCCTCTCTCTACAATATTTTTTAAAATATTTTCTTTGAAAAAAAAAAGTTTAATTTTCTTTTTCTTTCTGATTTGACTTTGCAAACGTACTAGCTATATACAAACGTTGCTCAGAATATTATGTGGCTTAATTGGCTTGCTGATGCTTCCCCCATCCAACTTTTATTTTTAACACATACAGAAATATTAAAAAAGATACATTTAATACATCTTAGACTGTTCCCTCTCCCCTATGGAAGAGATTGAGGAATAAAAAACCATAAAAAAAAAAAATGAATGTGCCTGTCGGGGTGTGTGGTGGGGGTGGTGGGGGGGGATTCTCCCCCCCCACCCACCCCTCTCCCAATTTCTTTTTTAAATAATGCATAAACATTAAAAAGAAATATATTTAATATATCTTAGATTGTTCCTCTCCCCCATGGAAGAGATTAAGAATATAAAACTATGGGTGGGAGGTGGGTGGGAGACTTGGCTAGCTTATTCTTTCCCCCCTCCCAACATTTTTTTTAAAAATAATACAGTAACATTAAAAAGAAATACACTTAATATATCTTAGACTGTTCCCTCTCCCCAAGTGGAAGAGATTGAGGAATATAAAACTATAAAAAAATATTTCTGAAGGTGCATGGTTGTGGGTGGGAGGGGAAGAATTGGCTAGCTGATTCTTTCCCCCCCTTCCCAACTTTTTAAAAATAATACAGTAACATTAAAAAGAAATACATTTAATATATCTTAAACTGTTCCCTCTCCCCCAGTGGAAGAGATTGAGGAATATAAAACTATAAAAAAAAAATCTGAAGGTGCATGGTTGTGGGTGGGAGGGGAAGAATTGGCTAGCTGATTCTTTCCCCCCATTCCCAACTTTTTAAAAATAATACAGTAACATTAAAAAGAAATACATTTAATATATCTTAAACTGTTCCCTCTCCCCCAGTGGAAGAGATTGAGGAATATAAAACTATAAAAAAAATAATCTGAAGGTGCATGGTTGTGGGTGGGAGTGGGGAGGTTGGGAAAGAATTGGCTAGCTGATTCTTCCCCCCTCCAAACTTTTTAAAAAATATATAATACAGTAACAGTAAAAAGAAATACATTGACTACATCTTAGACTGTTCCCTCTCCCCCATGGAAGAGATTGAGGAATAGAAAATATAAAAAAAAATGTTGTTGAAGGTGCATGGTTGGGAGACGATGGGTGGTGGGGGGAAACATTGGATAGCTGATTCTATTGAGCAGTTTTTGAAAAAGCTATAAAAACCTCTAAAGTCACATCCTTTAACCGTTAGAACGTCATTTTAAATGCTTTTCAACTTCGGAAAACATCCAAAACAGCGATTACGTTATTTTAAGGCAACGTTACGTTCAAACAACACATTGAACTTGTTAGAAACACGATAAAGCTGTATATTTTCTTTGTTTTGTGCTGAGAGATGGACGTACAATGTAAGTTGTGAGAATGTGTTTGTATTATGTTCAATCTCTCGAAAATGTGTATATAAAATACATAACAATCCATGTCCTATAAAAAATAAAATATTTCCAGTGGATTTATATTGTGCGAGATCAAAACCTGGTGATTGGGACTTGAAACACATCGAAACCATGGACTTACGGCCCTTGGTATCGATGGTCTTCAAGTCCTGCCCACCAGGTTTCTATCTGGGACAATATAAACCCGCTGGAAATATTTTATTTCTTAAGTATTAACTGATGAAATTGCTAGCATTATAGGGTATATCAAATTAAAAGTACGGTTTATATGTTTAGGTATGAAATGCAAATGTATATTTTATTAATACAAATAGGTGGGGCCTATAGATATAAATGTCAGGTATATATAGATATCGTTTTAAATTCTGCCAATTGTTGTTATTATGGTTTATGAGTGGGGTAAGCAGCTTTTTACTTAGTTCATTCATTGTGGGATAATTTATAGACTCCGTACCATAAATCATATTTGTATATAAATGTATATAAATCTATATATAGGCAGATATATATATATTTAGAGTAGTGAAAGTACTTTTACAATTAGTTTTTTATAAAACAAGGGTCGATATGGGTTGCTGAAAATTAGTAGAATAAAGAAAAATGAAAACAAAACGGCATTTGCCTAATGGAGTAATTCAATCCTTAAAAAATTGTTGATTTGCTGTGCTCCGACCCAAAATCTTTTAGGTGGTTAGGTGATTTTTTTTTTTTTCAAAGACAATAAAAACCATAAGAAATTAAAGGAAAAAATATTCTTAAAATAGCAACAAAACAAAAAGGTTAAAAGAATTGTAATAATTTTTTTTTTAGTGATTAGGTCAATCACAGCAAACCAACAATTTTTAGCTTGACTATTCGAAGAATAGTGAGAGCTATCCTACTCATCACGGCATCAGCGTCGGCGTTGGCGTCGGCATCCCCAGCTTCACCTTAAAGTTTTTGTGCAATAGATTTATAACTTCAATACTACTGAAGCATTACAACTTTTTACTAATGTTTCCCATCAAATTCTGCACCTTATCCAACAATCCCCATAACTCTTCCTTTCATTTTGACAAAGTTATTGCCCTTTGATTGTCATGTCTTTACCTTAAAGTTTTTGTGCAATAGATTTATAACTTTAAAACTACTCAAGCTATTGCATTAAAACTTTATACTAATGTTTCCCTTCAAATTCTGCACCTTATCCAACAATCCCCATAACTTATTAATTTTTAATTAATCCTTCATTTATTCAAATTTCGTCAGTTTTTGCGCACAATATGACCTATTTATGTGTCGACGTGCCGTAAAACACCATTCAACCATCCATCCTTTCATTTTGACAAAGTTACGGCCCTTTGATTGTCTTGTCTTTACCTTAAAGTTTTTATGCAATAGATTTATAACTTCAAAACTACTCAAGTTATTGCATTAAAATTGTAACTTGATGTTCCACATCAAATTCTGTACCTTATCCAACAATCCCCATAACTTTTCCATTCATTTTGACAAAATTATGGCCCCTGAATTGGTAAAAAATGTCATGTGTACATAGAAGTATATAGGAAAAAAATCTTCTCCGAAACAAAAAGGGCTGCAGCTTAGATATTTTGCATGTAGCATCGTCTAGGTAGTCCTCTACCAAGTTTGCTCAAATGGTGACACAATGGGGGTCACAAGAGGTGAAACATGAGGGTGTGGGTGGGCCCCCTGAGTCATAACTTAGTAACCGTTGAGATCCCCACGCTATAACCACATATACACTTACTGGACATGAACAGATACAGATACAACCATCCAACTAGCATAGACACCGGGTTGCTTCCCCACCGTTGGGGACATAGCCCTTCGGTCATAACTTGGAAACCATTGAGATCCCCACCCTATATCCATATAAACACTTACTGGGCATGAACAGACGGATACAACCACTCAACCAGCATAGACCCCAATCTCCTTTCCCAACCATGGGGACATAGCCTCTGGGTCATAATTTGGAAACCGTTAAGATCCCCACCCTATAACTATATATACACTTACTGGGCATGAACAGACCGATACTACCATCCAACCAGCATAGACCCCGGACTCCTTCCCCAACCCTGGGGACATAGCCCCTGGGTCATAACTTGTAAACCGTTGAGATCCCTACCCTATATCCATATATACACTTACTGGGCATTACTGGATACAACCATCCAACCAGCGTACACCCTAGGCTTCTTCCCCACCTTTGTGGACCTAGCTCCTGGGTCAAACTTTACAAATAATTTGATATATTTAGCTTGATTGTTCAAAGAATCTTATGAGGTCTATAGGTCAAAGGTCATGTTCACAAATTGCATTTATGTGTTGATAGGCTCTTAGCATCAGGTTAATGGTTACGTCCGCATTTCTTAACATGTAAATAACTTTTTTTATCCAATCATCATCAGACTTACATACTTTATTATAAATGGGAAGATGATCTTATCTATTGAGTTCAAGATCATTGGATGAAAGGTCAAGATCACAAAAGGGTCAAAGGTCAAATGCATTTACATATACTTTTAACATATTTTCTTCAAATTATAAAATTTCCATTATGTATCCTTTGAAAGGGTTATTATGAAATTACCTCCGTGTCATTACAGAAAAATTATGGCCCTTGATTTAATGAAAATTCCAATGTTTTCCTTCTTGACGCATCCAGCTCGCTCCTTTGTTTTCACTTTTTTTTTCTGAGGGTGTATCATTTCTTGTTCTCTGAACATTCAAAATAGTCGAGCTACGCTGTCCTCTGACAGCTCTTGTTTACGGATGGCCGAAGCGAGTTTGTAAACCAACAGAATAGATTATCACCAAAACACTTTTTTTTTGACAAAACATGTTATTTTAAGGTCGATATACGACTTTTAAACATTGGTAAAATATTATTAAAATATAACACCACCGCATCTTTTTTGTACAGACAATCACGATAAGCCAAAAATCGATAGATACAGGTAAACACAACAACCATATTATGAATACAGCATTATTTACGTTGGTGTTTCATAACCTTATATTATAAGAACCCTGATATAATATACAATAATAAGTGTTTATAACATGTTATTGGAGAGCACTGTAATAACAACACATCAAAATATTTTTTAAACTTTAATAGATTTGGCAAATATTGGGCATGGCATGGATTGAAAAACAAGCCCCAAGCATGGGGTTTAACAATTGGGCTGCCGGTAAGCACAAAAGACCATTATGGCAAGCCCTTACAGTAGAAAGCATTAAGCAATAAAGCAGATTGAATATTACACTATTAAGGACATAAATACATGTGCACCAAATTAAATGTTCATTATGAAAGCAACTTTTCTGATAAGCATTTAAGCAAGTGTTGAAAGCACGGTTGATATTCAAGCATAATTACAAGTGCACCGAATTCAATCAATTCAAATGTTTTTTATCAATTCGTACGGACAGCAAATTTGTATATAATTTATGTTTAGATTACAATTCAGTCTCTGGGTATACAGGAGCTGAATAAATTTAAAACAATTGAGGTGCCGGTAAGCACAAAAGACCATTATGGCAAGCCCTTACAGTAGAAAGCATTAAGCAATAAAGCAGATTGAATATTACACTATTAAGGACATAAATACATGTGCACCAAATTAAATGTTCATTATGAAAGCAACTTTTCTGATAAGCATTTAAGCAAGTGTTGAAAGCACGGTTGATATTCAAGCATAATTACAAGTGCACCGAATTCAATCAATTCAAATGTTTTTTATCAATTCGTACGGACAGCAAATTTGTATATAATTTATGTTTAGATTACAATTCAGTCTCTGGGTATACAGGAGCTGAATAAATTTAAACTGAAACTTATATGTCCTTCCTTTCACACCTTCGCTGCCCGCCATTCAGTCTCTGGGTATACAGGAGCTGAATAAATTTAAACTGAAACTTATATGTCCTTCCTTTCACAAAACTTCCAGCAAGCATGTAAATGGTCTTAATATCCATGCCACACCAGTAATGGTTGACTACGTAAGTGGATCCAGAGGTAGACATCAACTGAAAATATATAACTCAGAGAAAGCAACATGATCTTGCAACATAAAATACTATCTTTTGAATATAAGTATTGACAAATAATGAAATTTCTTTAATGAACTTATCGTACTTATACAACTTCATAACACTATTATAGATTGCAATCAATGATCCTGTGGGCTGGGAGGGAGGGAATTTAAATTGTTAACATAAGCTAAAGCACAGTACCTCGATGTGAATCCAACATGACCATGATGACGGTGTAGATCTACAAACACTGCACCGTGAAATTTACTCCCTAAGTTCAAAACGCTAATTTTGTGTCATCCAATAACCGTTGACTATAACAGATATTATAGTCAGTATTATTGGAGAGCACTGTAATAACAACACATCAAAATATTTTTTAAACATTAATAGATTTGGCAAATATTGGGCGTGGCATGGATTGAAAAACAAGCCCCAAGCATGGGGTTTAACAATTGGGCTGCCGGTAAGCACAAAAGACCATTATGGCAAGCCCTTACAGTAGAAAGCATTAAGCAATAAAGCAGATTGAATATTACACTATTAAGGACATAAATACATGTGCACCAAATTAAATGTTCATTATGAAAGCAACTTTTCTGATAAGCATTTAAGCAAGTGTTGAAAGCACGGTTGATATTCAAGCATAATTACAAGTGCACCGAATTCGATCAATTCAAATGTTTTTTATCAATTCGTACGGACAGCAAATTTGTATATAATTTATGTTTAGATTACAATTCAGTCTCTGGGTATACAGGAGCTGAATAAATTTAAACTGAAACTTATATGTCCTTCCTTTCACACCTTCGCTGCCCGCCATATGGATGGGCGCCCGGACACTCCAAGTCATAGAGTAGAGTGTCCTGGCGCCCATCCACCGCCAAAAATAGGGGAAACATTTTTTGGCAGCAGCGAAGAGAGTGTATCAAAAACAAAATATCCGAATGCCACGCCCAAAACAGAAACGGTGCCAAAAAATATATTTTTTCTCATCACTGCCTACTTTAAATGAAACATTAAAATCCAGCCGCTAACTGGTTAAGAAACAAGTTGTTCCCACATTTGATAAATGAAAACCATCCTGTTCAAGACAGGTATCATCAGCCGAACGTTTGGGTGTGCTAACTGGTTTAAGAAACAAAGTGTTCCCCACAGTTTATTATGAACACCATCCTGTTCAAGACAGGTATCATCAGCCTGAATGTCTGGGTGTAGCAAATAAGGGCCCCCAATATCTATTATCGCCTTAGCAGCGTAACTGTTTAGACGCTTTCTGGCCCTTGTCCTTGCTAAAGGATTGATAGAATAACGCCATGAAAGCCGAGGAAGTATTTAAGAACAAACAACGACCACATCTAAAAAACGTTAATGGGTATTTCCCTCAATCATTTCTCCACGACCACATGAGTTGATGCATCAGACATTGGCAAAATAAATAAATGTCAGTAAATTATCAAGTATGTAAAGGTTGGAGGATGATTTAACTGTAATGTGTGTCTCGAAAAACAAACTGACTGTTAAACGTGCCTAAATTAGCATCAGGAATATCGATCTTAAGCGGTTAAATAATATGAAGTGTAACATATACATGATACTCAGTTGCAGACTTAGAACTCTGAATGATTTCTGATAAAGCATGTATCTTTCCTACTGTTTCGCGTGCCATGGTTATTGTCATTGCAGACAGCAAACAACTGATATACATTTGTTTGTGTACAATATGCACATTTTCTTAAGTGTATTAACTTTTGTCTCCTGGATAATCAAGTTTATTTCTATTGTAAACATGACTTTAACTGCATTTTTACCTTTGACCTACGATCGATTTTAGTCTTGTGTAAACAATCATCATCATCAAGCGCCGAAGTAATTGATGAACAGTAAGTCAATCAATCGGTACATGAACTACAACTATCTAAAGGCTAAACCATCTAACACTCCGACAACAATACACGAAGAACAAGTATCCTTTTCAAGTGAACTAGTCCACATTAAAAAGGTTAGCCACACAACTGTGTAAACTCCCTGTAACAAATACATAAAGATGTCATCGTGATGCTGACAATTGGAATGACATTTGTCTCATTTATCATCTTCTTGTATGACAACCTAAGATGAAGTTGGTGACTTGGAGGAAATGTGTTATTATAGTACAATTTGCAACTTGCCCAAGATCGCCCTGTGCATATACCTTTTGGACGCCATGTTGTTTATATAACTTTGACTATGACTATTGACTAAAAACCCCAGAGCTACACACACACACGCACAAACTGCATTGTGGAACCCTGCAGAGAAGTTATTTTGAATAGACACAGCACAGAAGTGGTTTTATAATTTAGTGACCATGCACATAACTGGTTTAAAGTGCGGTGTATTGACTAGGGACAAGCCGAAAAGGAACAGATACTAAATTTCAATGAACCCCTGGCAAAAATACCTAGTGCAGGATAAATAAAACATCAACCTGGTACAGGATATTTGAAACCTCATCGATCTAATGGATTGGCCCAACAATAAACCAATGATCAAATGGAATAGCCTTAAAATGAGGCATTATGATAAGTATGCAACCATTTGCCATGTCTTGAATATGTCCACCACTGATGAAGCACTAATAAGACACTGTCGATGCATTAAATATGAATGTATTAAACATTGTAGGGATATATTTCCAAACTCTACACGACAAAGTTTCGAAATTCACAAAGCTGCTATGAGTAACAAGTAAAAAGTGGAACTTTACATACAATACCAACACTGGAGGACTATTTGACCTGTTCCACACATTGCATCCGATACCGACATAGAAAATTTTGACTGGTGTTAAGTCAACTTGATGGTTACACGAACTGAAAAATAAGGCAAAATGTCCTAAAGATTGAAACAAAATAAGCCTTGAAAGATGTGATAGAGATCCAATTAAAATTAGGCAGCATCAGCAACAGCATCAGTATAAAACAACAGCCACTGTAATGAAAACATTATTGTACGCAAACTGAATAAATGTCAAGTTGATCGCTAGACGATAGGCATGGAATTTTTTATAAACAGTTAATTTAGAAGAACGGCAAGTACAATTGAGGCATGAATAATTTTTAACTGTTAAACAGTATTAATTAAAATTAAAATAATGCCATATCCGACACAATACTTCCGCACCATCTTAGACGCACGCTCGGACGGTATGACGTCACCTACCGCTCTGGGTCATGAATATTCATTGCCTCCATTGGCAGACCAACAACGTTACAGCCAACAGCAGGTAAAATTAGGTGGAATGAACAACTGGTGAGACGTACTTATCAGCAGTAAGAAAACATATTACCTAAACACTCCAATTACATGGTTAGCATCATAAAACACAATTACACGAACAGCCTTGGAGTTAAATATTAGCAGCAGAAGCTTAAACAACGGTGATTACAAACCGTTGTTTAAGCTTCATGACTGATACCATATTTAACTCCAAGTTACTGTCTAGTGTGAACTGTGTTTTGCTGTAACATGTGTAACAAAAAGGAAAGGTGTGAAACAATCTACAGCCATACATCACTTACCCACATCTCCAATGAAAATGCAATTTGTATTTGCAGACTCCTGGTGTAAAATATGATATTTGGAGAGGTTTGCATTATACAACAGCAGGAAGTGGTGTAAAAAATTATACCATAAAAAAAACAAAAAAAAAACAACATATCTAGCCAATTATTATTATTTTTTTTTTTTTTTTTTTTTGATATTATCAGTATTATATATGTCCCAACTGACTAACCCACTGACTTTAAACCCATAATAAAGTGTATAAAAACGAGTCCTGTTTCCGTAGGCATCTGTAACATCTGTTCCTCTAGCTGCCTAACATCTTTGTACGGCATGTACGGCCTCTTCTGCAATCAAACGAGCCACCCAACGATCTGTGACATAACTGACTTGCTGAACGATATGTTTTTACACCGGGAGACAGTACATGCAACCGCTGACTTTTCCCGCAGAGCTGGCTCGCACCATCGAACTTGCTCGCTTTCCACGACGCATTATCCAGTGTGAATATGAAAACAAAATCAACGTACATTGTATAAACTGAGAAACTAAAATCCTATTCGAAATATTAATACCAAATTACTGGAATAATTTTTGTTTATTGATTTATTTATTTTTCTTTTTTTTTAAATTTTTTCTTTTTTTAATTTTTTATTTATTTATTTATTTATTTTTAGTTTTTTTGTTTTTTTTATATTTATAATTATTACGATTATTTTTATATATATATATATATATGCATCATTGTTATTAGCCCACTATCATTATAAAATTATTTATTTATTAAGCTATGCCGTAAACATTTTTAGTTAGAATGCAGGGGCGAATCTAGGCTTTCAGCTCAGTGGGGGCGTAAGATTTTGGTAAATTTTCGGGTACGTCTATAGCCTTATAAAACGGATGCGATAGTGCATTGCTAGGGTAAAACAGTCCGTTTTCAAACAAAAGGATTTAACAATGTGTTAATTAAACATTATGCGTTGAGCGAGTGAAGCGAGAGAGAACATTTTTTTTTATTATTATTTATTTTATACTGAGGGCGTGCAACAAAATTGTTTGATATTTTATCTGCAGTAACATGGACATACATGTATGAATAAAAAAGGGGGCGTTCTTAAACAAAAGGATTTAACAGTGTGTTAATTAAACCACTCATTAGCCATTATGCGTCGAGCGAGCGAAGCGAGCAAGAACATTTTTTACACTGAGGGCGTGCATCGTAATTGTTTGATATTTTATCTACAGTAACATGGACATACATCCTTTGATATTTGATCTACAGTAACATGGACATACATGTATGATCCGGATTTTTAGGGGGCGCGCACCAGGTGCGTCCCCCCCCCCCTGTATCCGCTAGTGGAATGTACCAAACCGCATTATTCTTGAAACACACTCAAATACCACTCATTGTTCTATCAACTACTGACCCAGTTAACTTGAAAATAAATGCAGTATAGGCTGTAGCCAGTACGCAAAATGTTGCTGGTAGATAATAGTTGCATTATTACACTTTAAACCTGCGACAGGCTCTGCAGTGAAGTAAAGGGACATTCCACTTTGGAACTGAGGGTCGCAGGTGGAGTAGATTCGCCCAAAACCTCGCTTAAAACGAACGCTTTAAAAAAACAAACAAAGCAAAAAACGAAGTTATCAACGTTTAGACTCTATTTAAATTCGTCAAGGTCGACGCCACACATAAACCACGCAATATGAGAGTAATATTAATCAACGTTTACCTACTCCCTGGCATGACGTCATTCATAAACCACGCAGCATATTTAGGGCAAAACTAATCGGGTGGGAAACCCCACATTTCGGTAATATTAATTAAATAATATACGAGAACGTTGTTATTTATTTATAGTTATATCAATTAGCAAAGGAATCGCACATAATAGAAACAAAGAAAGAGACGAAATAAAGCTTACGTTAATTGAAAGAAAAATTGTTCTGACTAGAATCAAAATGGCCGACCTAGTAAGGTGAAAAAGGAGACTATATTTACATCAACCAACAACGTATATACTGTATGACTAAAATAAAACGAATACAACCTAATCGAAGATAAAATCATGAGCAACAGGAATATGACAAAAAGAATTGATAGATCATGCGAGTATGATTTCAATGAATTTAAATTGTTAACATAAGCTAAAGCACAGTACCTCGATGTGAATCCAACATGACCATGATGACAGTGTAGATCTACAAACACTGCACCGTGAAATTTACTCCCTAAGTTCAAAACGCTAATTTTGTGTCATCCAATAACCGTTGACTATAACAGATATTATAGTCAGTATTATGTACAGTTACAGAATTGAGCTTATATTCTAATAATAAATGTAATATAAGGCATTCATACTGTAATTATATAAGAATAATAATAAGTATAAATGATATTATAGCATAGTATATTTCGGGGGGGGGGGGGGGGGGGGGGGGGAGTCTATAAAAAGTAAGTATTAATAAAACAGTAGAAATGTATATAGATATCTACTTTAGTAGTAGGTCTTCAGGCAGTAGCCATTTTTATAACATCATCTTATTTGATGTGCTGACAACATCATAAGATATAATAAGTTTTTGTACTATAATATATATGCAGTTATTGAATGAGTCTATATTCTGAATTGAATACATAAGATAGTCCAGTTGAGTTCTTAAGAATAAATTAAATGAATAATATCTGACAAAAAGTGATTCATTTAGCTCGCATTTGAGCCTTCAGCTTGAATCAGGGCCAGTTTTAGGGATGGGGCCTTTTGCACTTAACTGGGGAAAAAATTCCATAAATGTTGAATGAAATTTCCAAGATATGTTTAAACAAGAGCACCGCCAACGGTGCAGACGCTCGACTTTGGTGAAATTGCAATTGATAAACAAGGTTTCCATCAATTACATACAAGCTTTAACCAAGATTTCTAAGAATAAAAGGGGCCATATTTTTGTTATAATAAAAACATGGGCTATACAAGATGCCAAATACATATATGTGTGAAGTTTCAATCCATTATGTAAAGTACTTTTGGAGATGTAAGCTTACATACAAACTTTAACCAAATTTTCAAAGAATGAAAGAGGCCATAATTTTGTTAAAATAAATGCAAGAGTTATAGAACTTGACCCTGTGGTGTTGTCTAATGATGCTGAATGCATGTGTTAAGTTTTAATCCATTATGTAAAGTACTTTGCAAGATACAAATTTACATATAAACTTGAACTAAATTTTTTTTAAGTACAAAAGGGGTCATAATTTTGTTTAAATAGATGCAAGAGTTATAGAACCTGGCTCTGCGGTGTTGTGTTATGATGACCAAAGCATGTGTGAAGTTTTAATCTACTATGTTAAGTTCTTTGCGAGATACAAGCTTGCATACAAACTTTAACCAAGTTTTCTAAGTATAAAAGGGGCCATAAATCTGTAAAAATAAAAGCAAGAGTTATATTACCTAACTCTGTGGTGTCAACTAATGATGCTGAATACATGTGTGAAGTTTCAATCCATTATGTAGCGCTGGATGGATAAAAAAACTCCAATTGAACGATTAAATCAATAGTTTGATTCAATCATAATTTCAAGAAAATACTATGCTCAACATGCTTTTAAATGAATTAGTTCATGAATCCATGGTCATTTCAATTCTTTCTGTTCATGAGAAAAGAGCAGTGGAAAGAAAAAGCAACAATCTAAAAAGTAATAATAATTTTTTAAAAATTACTTGTTTCATTTACACAGTATTTATTTCAGAAAACTCAAAAGTCGAAAATCAATATTAGAGAATTTTAAAATCTTTAAAAGGACATTTGATACATGTTTTTCAAAAAAAGAATGTAAGAATATATGCTGAAAAAATAAAGTTTAGCAAGCCTTTATGCACAAAAGGTAATACAATCGAAGTGTTTGCATTCTCTTTATTGTTCATATAAATTTAACTGAAGGGAAATTAATTAAAACAGATATGGAGAGACTAAGTGAGCATATATATATATTATTTAAGGAAATAATTGTTTATATTCATGACATTTTATATCTTTTTGGTTTTAATTTAATTACTTGACATTTTCATTTTTTCCAATTATCTACACAATTAGAAATAATAAGTGGACCCCTGAATAGACTGCCCTTGAAATATTTGCAATGACTAAATATATACTGGCATGTATCCACAATATGTGTGTAACGTATATATATACTGAAAGGAAAAAGAAACGCAGGGTGCGTATTTCCGCTATATATTGCATATACTGCACACTTAATTCCATATATATTCCAAGGAAATCCCAAGATGTTTTGTAAAAAAAAAAAGTGCAATTAGTTAGAGAAAGGACACAACTGTGATGTTGTAGACATTTTAATCACATTTCACGTTGTAACAAGAAATTCATAAATGCTGAAGTTCCTCTTTGAAAAATTGAGCCAGTTCGGTGCTGTATTTAATGTTAAGTGATTGCAACATTTAAAGCCTAAGTTTGCTCACCTGCTTGAGCCAAATGCGCATTCTGACGATAATGAAACTTTAAAGCAGAACTTGGTCTTAAATCAACAAATCCGCTTTTGATATGTTTTTAAGTATTAAATATCATTATAAATACGATTTTTACTATGCCGTTGATGTATGTTCAGTGAAAATATGTTTTTAAAGATAAAAATCGAACAGGCATTGCTAAAATATCGAAAAAAATCTAAGGGGAAAAACTCTTGCGCGAATTACCGGAAGTGACGTCATTGGGAACAAACTATTTTTTGTTAACATTGGGACTGAACGCAAAACAGTATACCTTGTGTGAAAATGTGACAATTAAGCAATCATGATACTGAGTCAGAGGAAATGCCCGTGATAAGACGGTTACACAATGTGCAACCTTACGATTTTGAGCCAGAATACGTGTCTGAGGACGAAAATACATCGGATTCATCAACTGATGATGAAGTCGAACGCGGTGCAGGTGCAAATGGAGAGCTTGTAAAGACTATTGTGTCATGTCATTCGTTACGTTCAGCGGTTCATTACACCTATTCACTAATCTAACAAAATAGTGTATTTATACACTTACAGCAAAAACAAACAAAAAACAACGTAAACATTGTTTTCATCGAAATCTGACAGTAAGTCACACGCAACACTGCAATATCTTGGTACATACACTGTAGTATATTCAGAATGAATGGACCTGGTCTAAATACGCGCGTCAGATTTTTTGCCGATAAGTAGACACGGAACAAATATATTTATTAGATATTATCCATAATTGATAAAAATGAATAAAAACAATAATAAATGAAACAGCATATAATTTCGGCACCATAATTTCTATAGTATTATATATGTGCCATTAGTCGCCATCACACCAAACACTCTAGGAGCGGTGTTTGCAATATGACATGCTCTCTAGTCTCCACTGCCCCCACTAATCAAATATTGCGGTGCACTATTGAAGTACAGCTAATTAGGGTACATACGTCGGTATATCACAAAAGCACGCACCATTTAGGGAAACCTAGTTTTATGATATATTTCCTGTTTATTGCAATTACTTGAGCGGTGTGATCGGCTCTAATTTGTCGCGCACAAAGAGAGAAAAATACTATGATTTAAATAATGTAGCCAAGTGTATTATGAGCACGATATAGACAGTTAGTAAGTATACTTACTCATGTATACTTACTCCTGATATACAGATCGAAAACAGACCAAACATATCAAATTACCATAATACAAAGTAAATTATTCTATTATACTTGTTTTACTTATTGCACGAGTTAAGAGGCGTTATTGTTGTTGCTTTGCCATAAAACATTACTGAATTAATATAAAAGCTAGTAATATTATTAATTTTCTGCCTTGTAATAGATATCCATGAAACATTTTGTATTTTTTTTTCAAATCCATAGACCTATATATGTTGATAATATATATTTATAACACTATTGGCAAATGAGGGTGTATAATTTAAAATTATTAAAATTAAAATTTGGAAACAAAGACACAGTGTTTATTTCACCGAATTCATTTAAATTTATATGCTGAACGTTCTTAGCAATATTTTTAAAAAAGACGGCTACATGTTATTAGCGCCGTCAACTCTTCATTGATTCACGTAAAGACACATGCTTCTAATTCAACAGCTAAACATTCACGGTGTACATAAAGATCTAAGACTATACACCTTTCTTCAATTTATCATACGTATACCCATGAGGTGCTAAGATAATTGAACATTAATTTCAATCTTACTTCATGTATGAATTTCCTCCTCAACGGCCGGTCGAATAGGCAAATACAACTTGCTTGGAGACGGCGGGGCTATGCACTTCTCATTTTTATAGTCAAATATCGTTGGTACCGCTGTTGATTTTAATATGCATGGCCTTTTGTTCTCCAAATTCAAAGATAATGAAACCAAAGGATGGACTTCCCACGAAGTCAACTCAAAATGTTTGCTACAAACTCGCGCGTCTTTCGTAGGTTCCCACTTTCTAGACGAGTCAGGCGATTTTCTTCGGTAACGGTCTACCCACACTTCAAATCTTAATATATCATTATCTCGATTAGGGAAACGAAAGAAACTTAGGTTATTATCTTGTCCTTCTTTATGCAAACTTTTTCACCCAGCAACAGCACACGGCATTTTTAACAAGTACCATAAAACGTAATCCTACAGAGACAATACTATACAACTCAATGCGACACCACTAATCATTTGGTACCAATGACGTCACAGGATCACGTGACACTTACCAGGGCGAAACTCGAAGCATGTGCGCTATGAGATCAAATTGGCTACTGTGAGAAAACGGGACAACCAATAAGTGTAAGGTTTGAACAGATTGTATATTATATATATATATTTCCGAATATATACTCAAAAGACACGCCATTTTTCACCTTTAAAGGGGGTAACCATTGGTGTGTTCAGTGCTGTTTAAACCTTCTTTGTAAAAGGACAGGCCTAATGTCACCCTGTACCATTCGATTAGCAGTAGCATATTAAACATACAATATATAGCGGAAATACGCACCCTGCGTTTCTTTTTCCTTTCAGTATATTAACAGATATTATTAAAAACAGTCAAAACATTGCTTGCAACAAATATTGGTATGATGCGCTGTAAGCGTTAGCATATTCATTATTAAGGAATATTCATTGAATATTTGAAGCAGTGTAGGGTCTATGTTTTGATAAATCAGACTTGATGGGTGAGTTGTGCTACAGTATGATATATCAAATGTATTTCCCTTTTTTTTATGTTAATGTTTCAAAAAAAAAAATCGGAGGCAGGTGGAGAGAGAGAATCAGCTAGCCAATTCTTTCCCTCCTTCCACTCTGCATCTTCAAAAATATTTCTGTAGTTTTACATTCCTCAATCTCTTACATGGGTGAGAGGGAACAGTCCAACATATATCAGATGTATTTCCCTTTTTTTTTATGTTTATGTTTTAAAAAATTGCAGGGAGGTGGGGGGAAAGAATCAGCTAGCCAATTCTTTCCCACCTTCCACTCTGCATCTTCAAAAATAATTTTATAGTTTGTATTCCTTAATCTCTTTCATGGGGGAGAGGGAACAGTCTAACATATATCAGATGTATTTCCTTTTTTTTATTTTTATGTTTTAAAAAAAAATCGCAGGCAGGTGGGGGAAAGAATCTGCTAGCCAATTCTTTCCCACCTACCACTCGGCATCTTCAAAAATATTTTTATAGTTTTATATTCTTCAATCTCTTCCATGGGGAGAAGGAACAGTCTAAGATATATTAAATGTATTTCTTTTTAATGTTTCTGCAGTATTTAAAAAAAAGAGTTGGGATGGTGGAAAGAATCAGCTAGCCAATTCTTTCCCCAACCCGACCCCACTACTCTACACCTTCAAAAATATTTGTTTTATAGTTTGTATTCCTTAATCTCTTTCATGGCAGAGAGGGAACAGTCCAACCTATATTAAATTTATTTCTTTTTAGTTATATATGTGTTAAAAATGTTAGGAGGGGGAAAGAATCAGCCAGCCAATTCTTTTCCCCCACCCACCCCACCCCACCCCACCCCACTTCCCCACACCCACATCATATATTCCTCAGTCTTTTCCATATGGAGAAAGGGAAAGGACTGACGAAACCTATATATATTTCCTTTTCAATCTATTTTATTGCAAGTATTAAAACACTACCATGACTACCAGTGTAAAATATCAAATAAAACAAAATCTTCAACATATAACATTCTGAACAGATATTTGCAATGTCAAATCAGAAAGAAAAAACAAAACATAAAACAAAAAAATAGATTTTTAAAAAAAACGTATTGGTGAGTGGTAAATTCAAGCCCTGAGTACTATTTTCTTCATACACAAGTATTAATAAAGTACTTTGTCGCTTCTTTGATATATCCTTCAACCAGTGTTTCTGGTCCACTACTGTACACATTCAGCCAAGTATCACAACACACATCATTATATCACCTGACACAGGTCTTCTCTAACTCTTGACTCCAATTTCTGAAAATTATCAAATATAAATGTATGCACACTTGCCTTGTTAGAATACTACAACCTATTTCTGCAAATATCAACTCATATCCAAAAACATATCATCAATACTATTTTATTATTATTTTAAGATATAATCCATTATAATATTGTTAAATCTCAATGAATAAAATGTTCTGAAACAGGTACTAAACCATTCCATGCTTTCTGACAATCATTTCATTGCTTACAAAGCCTATATATATATACAAAAAGTAAAGTTACATTATGTCGCCTCGGATGTTGCTTTGAAAGATTTAAACAATATGCGTGCACTGTATATATCTATATCAAACTTTATACTGTCAAGAGTAAAAAATCTGTGTAACAACCCATCACATTTAATGGTGAACATCTGTACGTGTTTCATTATAATACTTATCTAGCATAAATATTCAAAACATGACGATACAGCACGTAAGCATGGAAAAAACAAACACCTGCTCCTGTGTTATGATAAGTTTTATAATACACAATTTGCAAACCATCTTGCCTTATACACTCAAGAGATATGAAAACGCAACACGGGAATTTCCGCTATATATTGTATGTACAATATGCTGCTTTTAATCGAATGGTACATGACTACGTAAGACTTTTCCTTTTGGAAAAAATACTAAAACAACAAATAATACAGCAAATAGTATTCCTTCAAAGTTTCATTATTAACAGAGTACGCGTTTGGCGCAGTCATGTGAGCAAACTTAGGATGCAACATTTTGCAAACTATTTACGTTAAATACAGTACTGGACTAGCTCAGTTTTTCAAAGATCAATTTCAACATTTATGAAGTTCTTGTTACAAGGTGTAGTGTGATTAAAACGTCTACAACATCACAGTTGTGTCCTTTCTCTAATTAACTGCAACTTTTTTTTTACAAAACATCTTGGGATTTCTTTGGAATATTATGTGCAATTAAGTGTGCAGTATATACAATATATAGCGGAAATTCCCGTGTTGCATTTTCATTTCTCTTGAGTGTAGTATGTTACAGGTTATGTGGAGACAAACAGTAAGCATGTCACAGGCTACCAACACTAGAGGTGTTGTAAACAGCAACCATTTATAATAATTGATAGCAACCTATGCAAATACATCTCCACTTGTCCAAATAATTCTAGGACTTTAAAACTTAAAATGCAGGAGAGAATTTATCTCAAGACAAAAAGCATGAATATACTAGTTATACTTGTAACAACTGAGCTATACTGCAGTGCTCCTATAAATGCAGGTACAATAACAAAACTTATCTTTTAATTAGCCACATGTCACACCTCGCCCTTCGTACAATTTTAACCGAGGGTCCTCCATGTGTCCTGTCATCTTTCAAGTTTTAGTTTTAATGCTGAAAGTTGCATACGTTTTTTTGCTGCCGTTTACAACCACATTCATGTGTTTGAAACCGAAAGAATTAAGTTTAGTTTAATTGCAGACAAGATGCTTTCAATCTCGTGTCTGTTGAAAAAGAACGATTTTCACCAAAACATTCCGAATGAAAAAGCTGCACTTTGCCCTCACTGTTTTCAACCCCACTCTATTCGCACTTAGCTCGATTTGCCCTTAAACGATCACCGCATAGCAACTGGGACAAGAAAACTAAAATAATTGTGGGCTATTGAATGTGCAATATCCTTTATTAAGTTGGATGTATTTGTTGAAACTATAACAGATTTCTGACATATTTTGCAGGATATCTTCCTCCAAGAATGCAACAAAACTGATGTTGATGAAGCTGAATATGCCAGGAAATGTCTACAGCATGCATCTGAATTTATACCTTATCCAGATACTGAAACTGTAGAAAAGTTGTATGGACTTGCTAAGGCCAGAGTTGGCCTGGCTGTTGCAGCCAAATATATGAGACAGGCATTACTGCAGCAGGCAGGAAGGGCAGGGATGGTAGATAGAGAAGTGAGAAAGCTGATAGAGGCAGCACAGAATCTGTGTCTAGATAGTGGCTTGAAATGGCCCAGGTAAGATAGGTGTCTAGATGATGGCTTGAAATGGCCCAGGTAAGATAGGTGTCTAGATGATGGCTTGAAATGGCCCAGGTAAAATAGGTGTCTAGATGATGGCTTGAAATGGCCCAGGTAAGATAGGTGTCTAGATGATGGCTTGAAATGGCCCAGGTAAGATAGGTGTCTAGAAGATGGCTTGAAATGGCCTAGGTAAGATACTAGATGGTGGCTTGAAATGGCCCAGGTAAGATAGGTGTCTAGATGATGGCTTGAAATGGCCCAGGTAAGATGATGGCTTGAAATGGCCCAGATAAGATAAGTGTCTAGATGGTGGCTGAATTGGCTCAATTCAAAACAGTAGGCAGCACAAATCCGTGTCTATATGGAGAACTGGAGTGGTCCATGTGTGGGAGGGAACACCAAGTAAATAATTGTGTTGACTTGAAATAACAAAGTGAGTATTGCAAAGTTAGGTTGAGAAAAGCATTTAAGACACTATTGGAACATACAGGTGAACTAATATTCCAATGTAATTTAATCTATTTTTCCTCTACTGATTTTCCTCTACTGATAGGAAAATCAGCAGAGCTTATTTTCCATCATTCATCTGTCTGTCTGTTTGTCTGTCTGTCTTTTTCAAAACTACCGGATCATTCCTTATAATGGTCATGTTTGAAATCCAAGATGACTTCCACAGCTACTGGTAGAACTGTAAGAGGTATATGATACAAAATCTTTGCCAAGTCATCACTTGGCATGACATGTTGTTTCAACATGAAATTTTTGTGCATTGACCTCTTTGTTAACATAGACACACAGGTATATTTTTGTCTCCTGCCTCCCAAAGGGCCCAAAAGAAAGTTTCCAGACAATTGTTTTCAACAATAATAAGTGTTTTATTGGAGGATCTTGGCCAACTTGTTCTGTATGCCCTGCTATCTTGTCAAATCCAGTCAAGTTTATTCAGGAGATGTTGACCAACTTGTCCGTGTTTGGTTGCTACTTCTGATCGTAAACTTCAGAGAAATATGGCCTGTCTAATTTATTATTGTGAGTGTACTCTGAACAGTTTTTAAGGTACTTGCTCTGCTGACTGATCAGAGACAACCCTCAATTTGTACACCCCACTATCTTGTCTAGTCTAGTCATGTGTCTTTGACCTCTTGTTTAGGAGGTAATTGTGAAAGTTAGAATTGTTTTTTGGACCAAATTAGGCCACATTTTTAACTTGCATTTATGTAGAAATAGGAACTTACACTCAATGCCGACCAATTGACTGTTTTGTTCCACATGCTGTTAAATGCATTCATTCTAAAGTGTTTCAAGAGACCACCAATAGCAAAACATGATCATTCCAGGATAGCTAATTAAATATTACTCAGATATGAGTTTCTGTTGATAAGTGCTTAAAGAATTATTTTTTCTTTATGGGCTTATCCAATGTCTCTCTGCTGTCACAAAATTTATGAACTGTATATAAATCCACCTGTTTACAAATTGACCCGCATTAAATTTTCAGAGTGTACCTGGTGAAGTATATGTGTCGTTGTTATGGTATAGACACATATCAGGCTGTCTGTAAGAGCCAGGCACCCTACCTGAGGTGGATGAGCATGAAAGAGCTGAATAGAGATAAGGTATGTACAAACCTAGATGTACCTGATCCTACCTGTGATTAGTTGCTATGGTAGCCAGGCACCCTACTTGAGATGGATGAGCATGAAGGAGATGAACAGAGATAAGTTATGTACAAACCTAGATGTACCTGATCCTACCTGTGATTCAGTTGCTATAGTATAGACACATATTAGGCTGTCTGTAAAAGCCAGGCACCCTACCTGAGGTGGATGACCATGAAAGAGCTGAACAGAGATAAGGTATGTACAAACCTAGATATACCTGACCCTACCTGTGATTAGTTGCTATGGTATAGACACATATCAGGCTGTCTGTAAGAGCCAGGCACCCTTCCTGAGGTCAGAGCTCTAGATAAGGTTTTTGCTATTTGTGTTTTTTACCCATCATTTTTTTATATTTGGGTTTTTAACCCAGTAAAAATAAAATTATCACTATTTATACCCTTCGTTTTTTTATATTTGCTTTTTTTTCTTCAACTACTTATAGTTATTGTAAATTTTACAATACTTATGAGTAGTTGAACAAATTGTCAAATTATGTGCTTGTTTACACACGTGTGTATGTTTTATTTGTTGGTTAAATATTAATAAGTTTTACTTTTATAATCAAACAATCAGAAAAACAAAGTAAAACAAAAGTAGAATACTTACAGTGGCCTTTCATACTGTTTTATGCATTTTTTCCTACCGCGAACGCTTTTACCTGACATCTTTTCGTATTTTACGGGGAAATTTGACAGGATATCAATACGCAGACTGGATTACAGTACCTATTAACGATACCTCAATTCAACACCTTTTATAAAGTAAACATAACCCGAAACCCGTCTGTGAAATGTTCGTTTAGTCAAACGTAGACTCGTTTCCAATATGTTCTAATCGAGTCTTGCATCATCCAGAACTAGGAACCTATTCTACAAACGTGTGACGAGTACGGAACAGAACAATTCGACAATCACACAAACCATTTTATTCAGAAGATGGAGATTGCGAAATGCGATGTATTTACGTTTCGATACGCATTGAAATAAATTGTTTGTGTTTTTCTTATTTTTTTTTACGTTTTTAGTACGCATAGAAAGAAATCTTTTGCATTTCTTGGCTCATTTCTTTGCGTAAATTACGCAGATACGCAGCTTATCTAGAGCTCTGTTCAGAGGTCGATGAGCATGAAAGAGCTGAACAGAGATAACAAACCTAGATGTACCTGATCCTATCTGTGATTAGTTGTTATGGTATAGACACATACCAGGCTGTCTGTAAGAGCCAGGCACCCTACCTGAGATGGATGAGCATGAAGGAGATGAACAGAGATTATGTATATACAAAATTAGATGTACCTGATTCTATCTGTGATTAGTTGTTATGGTATAGACACATACCAGGCTGTCTGTAAGAGCCAAGCACCCTACCTGAGATGGATGAGCATGAAGGAGATGAACAGAGATAAGTTATGTGCAAACCTAGATGTATCTGATCCTTCCTGTGATTAGTTGCTATGGTATGGTCACATATCAGGCTGTGTGTTGAAGCTTGTTGTTCTATCTGAAATTGATCATCATGCTAGATATAACTTGTTAAAAAAGCAGACTGACTGCTGGTATAATGTTGTTGTTTTTGTCCCACCCACAATAGTGGGTAGCGAGATAGCAGTCACTTTTCCGGCGGTGGCGTCCGCATTTTAAATCAACTATATCTCAACAAACGCTGCTCGAATTTTTCTGAAACTTTGTCAGATGCTTTGTTGGGTCAAGGGACATCACATAATGCCAAAATTACCAAGGTCAAGGTCATATTTTGCATTGTTTCCCAAAACTTAAACCTTGGTTAGGTAACAACCATGGTTAGGTAACTTAACCTCAGTTAATTGTTTGTGATTGCCTCATTTTCTTTGTTTGATACTTGGTCGTATGTATTGTTGGCATTGGTGGACATCACTGAACAACAAAAATGACCAAGGTCATCATATTTTGCTTATTTTCCCCAAACTTAACCTTGGTTAGGTAACTGAACCGCAGTTAACTTTATGTGATTGCCTCGATACTTGGTCATATGTATTGTTGGCAATACATTGTTGGTGGACATTGCTGAACGACAAAAAATACCAAGGTCAAGGTCATGGTTTGCGTTATTTACCCTAAACATCAGTTTGGTTAGGTAAGTCAACCTCAGTTAAGTTTTTCTGATAACTTTAATTCCTTTGTTTGATACTTGGTCATATGTATGGTTGGCATTGGACATCACTGAACGAAAAAAATTACCAATGTCAAGGTCATATTTTGAGTTCCCGAAACTTAACCTCGGTTAGGTAACTTAACCTCAGTTAACTTTATGTGATTGTCTCACTTTATGTCTTTGATACTTGGTCATATGTAATGTTGGCATTGGTGGACATCGCTGGACATCAAAAAATACCAAGATCAAGGTCATATTTTGAGTTATTTTCCCCAAACTTAACCTTAGTTAGGTAACTTAACCTTGGTTAGGTAACTTAACCTCAATTAACTATATGTGATTGCCTCACTTTATATCTTTGGTACTTGGTCATATGTATTATTGACATTTGTGGACATTGCTGAACGACAAAAAATACCAAGGTCAAGGTTATATTTTGCGTTAATTTCCCACAACTACACCCTGGTTAAACCACTTAACCTCTGTTACTTAACTTCTTATGATTACCTCACTTTTATTTGTTTGATACTTGGTCATATGAAGTGTTGTCTTTGGTGGACATCATTTAAGCACAAATTTAATAAAATATTTTATATGCAGTTTGCCGCGGTGGGCGAGACACCTTCAGACCAAGGTCTTGTTATAAAATCTCAGCTTCCAAAATTATCAGCTCCCAATTGGTTTTATATATGTATATGGTTTTCAGCATGCTTTTCAAAAATTTCATGGTTTTATCACCACACACTTAAAATATATTGGGGGTTAATAACACAGACATGGACTGACAATTACATGATTACCAAATAAAGGAATTGTGTCCAAAATTAAGATGGCTTTTTACTTTTTTGAAAATTAAATAGCAAGATCACCTTAAAGCCTGGACTCAACTGAATTATGTCTTGCTGATTGAGGTTTACATTTGAAGACATGTCAATAGCTATGTGAGGCATTCATTTGGTGAAAACTATTTCTTGCATATCAGAAATAGGTTTTATCCCCCATGGAAGATAACTCTTACATGACGCATGACTCTTACATGGAACGTCATGATGTCACATTGGTGACGCCGCCTTATTCTATCGTTAATTCAAATACAGTCATTGAAGTATGCCTGTAATAAGCCCATAATGGGAGAAAAATAATCCTTCAATGGTATACAAGAAAAACATGGGTATTAAATTCAAATAATGGAATACCAAGATTCGGTTTTACTGTTCTAATGGAAACCTCATCAAAGCCTCTGTTTCAATAAAAGTCTGTTCATTTTGGGTTCTCAGGTCTTCAGTTTATACCAATGAGAGATTCTTATAACAAGTGGTATAGGTAAGTTATCTGTTTCGACATGCCTGGAAAAGTCCTATATGCTACTGTGTACAGTAAATTACTGTATGTGTGACATACATTTAAAACAACACTTTATGTTGGTTAGAATGGTCAGATAGATATGCATTGTTAAGTGACCAGCCTATTTATCCGATGTAAAAATATATAAATTATATGCTAATATGTTAAATAGGTTACTTAGTGAGACATTCACTTGAAGACCACCCTTTATATAACAGGTGGTAGAGGGGTCAGATAGATATGTGATCTGTGGCGACACATACTCCCACATCAGAGAATCTGTAACCAAGGTGATACTAGGGGAAGGTATTCAACTTCTTGATGAAACATTACAGGTAAGTTTTACTGTTTAAACCATCAAATTTTATGGGTTTGACAGAAGCTCTTTTACTACTGAAAGTAAGAGTACCTGAAAATGACAGAAACCAAGGACCTTGGTTCGGGTGTCTCAAATTATACTGGATGTTTATTCATTTTGCCTGGCCAGAGTATATCACAACAGTAACCAATGTCGATCCTCTGACACAAACTGTCTAGTAACTGGGAAAGAGGCAGAGTGATCATCACAATAGTAACCAGTGTTTATCCTCTGGCACAAACGGTCGAGTAACTGGGAACGAGGCAAAGTGATCATCACAACAGTAACCAATGTTGATCCTCTGGCACAAACTGTTGAGAAACTGGGAAAGAGGCAGAGTGATTATCACAACAGTGGCCAGTGTCGATCCTCTGACACAAACTGTCGATCCTCTGACACAAACTGTCGAGTAACTATGAACGAGACGGAGTGATTATCACAACAGTGGCCAGTGTCGATCCTCTGGCACAAACTGTTGAGTAACTATGAACGAGATAGAGTGATATCACAACAGTGGCCAGTGTCGATCCACTGCCACAAACTGTCGAGTAACTGGGAACGAGGCAGAGTGATTATCACAACAGTGGCCAGTGTCGATCCTCTGCCACAAACTGTCGAGTAACTGGGAATGAGGCAGAATGACTATCACAACAGTGGCCAGTGTCGATCCTCTGCCACAAACTGTCGAGTAACTGGGAACGAGGCAAAGTGATTATCACAACAGTGGCCAGTGTCGATCCTCTGACACAAACTGTCGAGTAAATGGGAACGAGGTAGAGTGATTATCACAACAGTGGCCAGTGTAGATCCTCTGGCACAAACTGTTGAGTAACTGGGAACGGGGCAGAGTGATTATCACAACAGTGGCCAGTGTCGATCCTGTGGCACAAACTGCCGAGTAAATGGGAACGAGGTAGAGTGATTATCACAACAGTGGCCAGTGTCGATCCTCTGACACAAACTGTCGAGTAACTGGGAATGAGGTAGAGTGATTATCACAACAGTGGTCAGTGTCGTTCCTCTGCCACAAATTGTCGAGTAACTGGGAACGAGGCAAAGAGATTATCACAACAGTGGCCAGTGTCGATCCTCTGCCACAAACTGTCGAGTAAATGGGAGGCAGAGTGATTATCACAACAGTGGCCAGTGTCGTTCCTCTGCCACAAACTGTCGAGTAACTGGGAACGAGGCAGAGTGATTATCACAACAGTGGCCAGTGTCGATCCTCTGCCACAAACTGTCGAGTAAATGGGAATGAGGCAGAGTGATTATCACAACAGTGGCCAGTGTCGATCCTCTGACACAAACTGTTGAGTAAATGGGAATGAGGTAGAGTGATTATCACAACAGTGGCCAGTGTCGATCCCCCTGCCACAAACTGTCGAGTAACTGGGAACGAGGCGGAGTGATTATCACAACAGTGGCCAGTGTCGATACTCTGACACAATCTGTCGAGTAACTGGGAATGAGGCAGAGTGATTATCACAACAGTGGCCAGTGTCAATCCTCTGCCACAAACTGTCAAGTAACTGGGAATGAGGCAGAGTGATTATCACAACAGTGGCCAGTGTCAATCCTCAGACACAAACTGTCGAGTAACTGGGAACAAGGCAGAGTGATTATCACAACAGTGGCCAGTGTCGATCCTCTGCCACAAACTGTCGAGTAACTGGGAATGAGGCAGAGTGATTATCACAACAGTGGCCAGTGTCAATCCTCAGGCACAAACTGTCGAGTAAATGGGAACAAGGCAGAGTGATTATCACAACAGTGGCCAGTGTCGATCCTCTGCCACAAACTGTCGAGTAACTATGAACGATAGTTCAGTCCAGTCATATGCATCTGTTTTAAGTTGGATTGGAAAAATTAACAGATCAAAATATTAATGTGATGTTTAACATTTCTGGTAAATTTAAACTTGTTTATTAAAGGTGGTACCTCGGGCATTGGGGCTAAATTTGTTAAACAATTAAAAGCTATAAAATGACCAATTTAAAACGGGAAATGGTTCAAAGATATAGATGTAATATTTTTATCAGACCATGGAGGCATCTCCAAGTTATAAATATAGCTGTCACATGGTCCACTTTGAAGATATATATGAATAACCCTCTCATTGCAATGTATCGCAATTTTTTTACCCCCAGGTTTAAAACAGCTAACCCTGGAGCGTAACCATAGTTAGGAAATATCTTCTAGGAAATATCTTCTTCAGGTTTTTTTATTTTACATGTTCAGTGTAACTTTGGTGGATTATGGCTCATTTAGGTTGTTCTTTTTCAATTTAATACAGAAATAATGTATTTGAACAATTCTTTAAAAAAAATACCAATCCCGATGGACATCAAATACATCATAATTTGCTAATAATTAATCATAATACAAAATTTCTATTTATTGACCTGATCTGCAAACAACATCCTAGGTTTGTTTCTGTATAATTTGCAGTAAGTTTTTCTTGCACAATGTCAAGAATCAGTTCAGTTTTGGGTAGATTCCTATTATTGTAAGTGTCAGTAGGTCAAACATTACTGTTAATTTGTAGCTTACTTGACTTACTAGGTGTATTGTCATGCAGTTTTCTGTTCATTTAAGGGGATGCGCACAGCTGCGGGTCATGTAGAGGTGATGTTTCAGCTGGCCATACACAGGGAGATAACCTGCTCTAACCTGTACCCAGAACAACAAAGAAAAGTCTCTCCAGAGGTAAGTCGTAAAACTAGATTCTTTTTTTCTACTGATACTGAACACAGTCAATTCTGATCATCACAGCAGCCTTCTGAGGAAGCTTTTAGGTCCATGTCTACTAAATAAAACAGACTGTGATTGGTCAAAAAAAATCTAAGGAATCCGAGACTAATGTTTACCAGTGTGAAGTCATTTATTGAATAAAAGATAATGACTGAAATAAAACAACTTGAGAATTCAAACATAAATATGTTTTCTTCAAAATGGAACATTTGGTACATATTTTTGAGGTCATTTTTAGCTCAGAGATCAGAGATCAGCAGAGCTTATGCCATGGTGCGGCGTCCGTCTGTCTGTCCGTCCGTCCGTCCGTAAACTTTTTTTTTGTAGCGACTACTCCTCTGAAACTACTGAATGGATTTTCATGAAACTTTACAGAAATGTTGCCCATGAAGTCTAGTTGATCCTAGCAAAAATTCATGTTGATGTGAAATCCAAGATGGTCGCCAAATCTAAAAACAGGTTTTTAAAAAACAAGTTTGTAGCGACTACTTCTTGAAAACTCTTAAGTGATATTAATATGGGACTTTTTCTAAAATGATCAGCATGACATGATGTTGGTCCTTGTCGAAAATCGTTTTGATTCGACGTTAAACATGGCTGCCAGCGGCCATCTTTGTTTACATAGAGTTATATTATGATAACTTGTAGCGACTACTCCTCTGAAACTACTTGACGGATTTTCATGAAACTTCACAGGAATGTTGCTCTTGATGTCTAATTGATCCTAGCAAAATTTCAGGTCGGCCGGAAATTCAAGATGGCCGCCACGGCTAAAAATAAATTTTCAAAATACAAGTTTGTAGCGACTACTTCTTGAAAACTATAAGTGATATTGATATGGGACTTTTTCTAAAATGATCAGCATGACATGGTGTTGGTCCTTGTCAAAAATCGTTTTGATTCAACGTTAAACATGGCTGCCAGCAGCCATCTTTGTTTACATAGAGTTATATAGTAAAAACTTGTAGCGACTACTCCTTTGAAAGTACTTGGCGGATTTTCATGAAACTTTACAGGAATGTTGCTCTTAATGTCTTATTGATCCTAGCAAAATTTCAGGTCGGCCAGAAATTCATGATGGCCGCCACAGCTAATAATAGATTTTTAAAAAATAAGTTTGTAGCGACTACTTCTTGAAAACTATAAGTGATACTGATATGGGACTTTTTGTAAAATGATCATCATGACATGATGGTTATCCGAGTCGAACATTATTTTGATTTGACGTTAAACATGGCTGCCAGTGGCCATCTCCATCTTTGTTTACATAGAGTTATATAATGAAAACTTGTAGCGACTACTCCTCTGAGACTACTTGACGGATTTTCATGAAACTTCACAGGAATGTTGCTTTTGATGTCTAATTGATCCTAGCAAAATTTCAGGTCGGCCGGAAATTTCAGATGACCGCCACGGCTAAAAATAGATTTTTAAAAAATAAGTTTGTAGCGACTACTTCTTGAAAACTATAAGTGATACTGATATGGGACTTTTTGTAAAATGATCATCATGACATGATGGTTATCCGAGTCGAACATTATTTTGATTTGACGTTAAACATGGCTGCCAGTGGCCATCTCCATCTTTGTTTACATAGAGTTATATAATGAAAACTTGTAGCGACTACTCCTCTGAGACTACCTGACAGATTTTCATGAAACTTCACAGGAATGTTGCTTTTGATGTCTAATTGATCCTAGCAAAATTTCAGGTCGGCCGGAAATTTCAGATGGCCGCCAAGGCTAAAAATAGATTTTTAAAAAATAAGTTTGTAGCGACTACTTCTTGAAAACTATAAGTGATACTGATATGGGACTTTTTGTAAAATGATCATCATGACATGATGGTTATCCGAGTCGAACATTATTTTGATTTGACGTTAAACATGGCTGCCAGTGGCCATCTCCATCTTTGTTTACATAGAGTTATATAATGAAAACTTGTAGCGACTACTCCTCTGAGACTACTTGACGGATTTTCATGAAACTTCACAGGAATGTTGCTTTTGATGTCTAATTGATCCTAGCAAAATTTCAGGTTGGCCGGAAATTTCAGATGGCCGCCACGGCTAAAAATAGATTTTCAAAATACAAGTTTGTAGCGACTACTTCTTGAAATCAAAATCAATCAGTAGAGCTTCAAGGTCATTGACCTCTTGTTAAAAAATAAGTTTGTAGCGACTACTTCTTGAAAACTATAAGTGATATTGATATGGGACTTTTTCTAAAATGATCAGCATGACATGATGTAGATCCTTACGGAAAATTATTTTGATTCGACGTTAAACATGGCTGCCAGTGGCCATCTTTGGTAACAGTGTTATATAGTAAAAACTTGTAGCGACTACTCCTCTGAAACTACTTGACGCAGGTTCATGAAACTTCACAGGAATGTTGCTCTTGATGTCTAGTTGATCCTAGAAAAATTTCAGGTCGGCCGGAAATTCAAGATGGCCACCACAGCTAAAAATAGATTTAAAATAAATAAGTTTTTAGCGACTACTTCTTCAAAACAATAAGAGATATTGATATGGGACTTTTTCTAAAATGATCAGTATGACATGATGTTGGTCCTTGTCGAAAATCGTTTTGATTTGACGTTAAACATAGCTGCCAGCGGCCATCTTTGTTTACATAGAGTTATATAATGAAAACTTGTAGCGACTATTCCTCTGAAACTACTTGACGGATTTTCATGAAACTTCACAGGAATGTTGCTCTTAATGTCTTATTGATCCTAGCAAAATTTCAGGTCGGCCGGAAATATTGATATGGGACTTTTTCTAAAATGATCAGCATGACATGATGTTGGTCCTTGTCAAAAATCGTTTTGGTTCGATGTTAAACATGGCCGACAGCGGCCATCTTTGTTTACATAGAGTTATATAATGAAAACTTGTAGTGACTATTCCTCTGAAACTACTTGACGGATTTTCATGAAACTTCACAGGAATGTTGCTCTTGATGTCTAATTGATCCTAGCAAAATTTCAGGTCGGCCGGAAATTCAAGATGGCCGCCACGGCTAAAAATAAATTTTCAAAATACAAGTTTGTAGCGACTACTTCCTGAAATCAAAATCAATCAGTAGAGCTTCAAGGTCATTAACCTCTTGTTTAAAATTATGACTGAAACATGAAAGTAGGTACACTTTGACAATTGGCGGGAAAAAAACTGCAAAACTGGGTATCACTTCGGAGCCAGAAACGACTAACTTTTCATAAGATTATCTATGAAAATAAATTCCTCATTACATTGGCACTTGGATGTAAGTTTCCGGCAAAGGGTGCCATATATGGCTTCAAGGCTATAATGCAGGCCTATGGGAAAATCAATAGTTGTCTGTGACCTTTTACAGACTTTTTGTATCACTGATTCACACAGAAAGTCAGCGAGATCTCAAGTGCACAGGGAATGGGTCTGTCAACAGCTTTACATCCCATTGAAAGAATGGCATACGTTCACTATTAATTCAGGGAAATGTGTTAACACTCATTTAAATTGCATTAAAATTCACTTAAAATATCAATATAAAGTTGTGAGATTTATGTTGAGAGGAAAGGGTTGTCAAAATTTAAATCTACTGTTCACAGGCAAGAAGATCTTGTTCAAAGGGACATGTTGTCTGTTGTCCATCAACCACCCTTCAGCAATTTCTTGTGCCCTCTTTAGCTTTAGTAAATGGTTTGATGCAAGTAGAGTGTATAAGGCCTTTCTAGTTTCTGAATTGATCCTTATTATGATTCTTGTGTATGTGATTATAAATTTTTCTTCTTTGTAGGTTTTGGACAAACTCGCCAACTTTATAAATGACAGTGATGCAGTGAAAAACAAGGTCAGTACAAATGTATTTAATTTGAGATATAAAATAGTTTCACTGGGTTTATAATGTGTTAAATCCTAGTTGCCTTTACTTGAAGATATGGTTTGAAATAACATTTAAGCAGTTATTGAAAGTGACTTCATGATGTTACAAGAGATATTGAATTCCCTATAACCATCAGCATTAGTATATTTGAAACCTTGTTAGAAGCATGTACAATGATTTCCTGGCTTTGCAGTAATATTTTCTAAATATAGACCACATGAAACATGTGTTATATAACTGTTTATGCTTACCTTTGCACAGTTTGCTTTTGACGAATTAGTGATTAGTAAGAACTTGTTAAAATTATCTAACAGAATAATTTGATAGTATTTTATTATCAAAAGTGTTCTGTTTCAGGATCTGCTGCGAGCACTGCTGCGTAACAAGCTGGGTGACCCATGTACACACCTGACTATCACAGAGGGTGAAAATTTACGTCACCAGGGGTTACAGTGTTTGCTGGTACACTTCAAATGTGTTGTGTCGCAACTACAAGGGGACAGAACTCTGATGCTACCACTCATAGCTCTCGTTACAAACCCCCAAGCCTGTGCTGTAAGTATAACAGTATATTTTCGTCTTCAGATGTTATAGAACCATTATTAAATGAATATATGTATTTTTTTACAATAGTGAATTACCCAATAGCAATATATTCACTGTAAATTTCAGTTTAAGTTTCTTATTTTTCAACTTTTGCTATAGTCCCTGAAACTATCAGTTTTCATTCGTTTGCAGGAGGAGTTTCTGTTGACAATAACAAAAATCCAATTAATTTGCCTTTCAGAATGCATATTTACCCACAATGCCCCAGGATGACCTTGAAGATGTGAAGGAGGCATTGCTGGCTGCACGCCAAACACCAGCTGGGGCTAATGAAAATCCAATCTTCTACAGTAAGTAAATTAAAACAACATATAAATGTAAACAATGTTGATATCAACTATTTGCTTTTATTAGAAATCCTAAAATAAATTATAAACATTAGATATTTTATAGTGATTGTTAAACAATCTACAAAGGTTTATATACAAATCACTATCTATGGTAGGGAATATAACAGTGTTTGTGTGGTTTGGATTTGGATAACAACCGGGGAACCTGAGGACACCCACATGTCAAAGTGGGCAAGCACCATACCTCTCACTTAACCACATCTATGTTAGAATGTATAAAGTCTCATAAGAAAGAAATAATAGTTGATTTAAAATATAAAAATAAAAATGAATCTGTAACTAACAAAAATGTATTAAACTGCCATTGGCTTGAATATTAACTCTTTTTTTTATTCGTAACGACCATCATTAATAAATGCAATACGAATTTAAACTTAAACCTAGTCAAAATTACATTTTTATAAAGAAATTGATGTACTGGACATTTGAAAGTATTGTTTGACTTTTAACAGTATATGAATAAAATAATGTTTTGTATTTTAGGATGTCCAAATGGTCACCCATATGTTATTGGAGATGTAAGTAGTATTTTTTAAATGGAATAATATCAAGAAATATTTAAGTTTAAAAGAATTTTCAATTCATATACTGTATTTTTAGCTCTACGGATCAAAGAGTATGACATCTTTTGCAATCTTGCATCGTCCATTTGATGTCCATTTGTGAGCTTTTCATGAAACGTTACACATCCTCCCAATGTTTTGTTGGTTTAAATGAAATTAAAACTTGCAAAATCAAAAAAGTAAAAATAAATGAAATTAAACAAGAGTTCTTTACTTCGTTATTGCTGCAAAAGGTATAATTGATACAAGACAAAAAGAAACATGGAGAAAGTAGATTGGAATATGGTTGCTACCAAATTGTTATTGTAATGATAATTATTAACAACTGAATATGAAAGGAAATTTAATGGGATTTCAAGTCCCATTAACACATGAAAGGCCATTATTTATGAGGACAGTGACTTCAAAGGGAGATGAGATTTAGGAAGAAAATGCCCATCAGACATGCCACCAACAGGGCTTGGACCCCCGTGGGGCAGAGATGAGATTTAGGATGAAAATACCCATCAGACATGCCACCAACAGTCCTTATCCAGTCAAGGAAAAGCCTATGTAGATTTCAATAAAAGTTCAAAATGCAATTATGTCATAAGGCAACAAAAATGAAAAATTTACCTGGATTTCTCTGCAATTTGCCAACAAAAAAGAAAACGTCTAACCGGATGAAATATTTCAACCTCATATAATATCCTAAATGCAAACATAATTTTGTGTTAGTCTATAATTATAATAGTGATATAGTGTATAAAAATGCTAATTTCACCCAATGCTTTCCCGAAGTGTGGTAATCCAGCCACTGTTGGTAGATGTAAAGACTGTGTTGCTGAAATTGGGGTTGAGGGATACAGGCTATGCCCAGGCAATGTATTGGATAAAGGGTAACTACCAATTTACCAAAACTGGAAGTATGCCAAACTTAGCTAGAGCTGTATTGTGCAAGGAAAGCAGTAATTTAATGCGAGTTTCAACAATTACATCCTGCGATAACTTTTCATTCTCGTTTGCTAGAACTGCAAAAGGATATACAAGTTGTTGTTTTTTAATTTCGATCACCAAAGTGGTGGTCCGTTTATTCTCCCCGTCATAGGTGCACGAGGGTCGGGGAGGACCATCCCTCTATGCACCTTACAATATATTATGCATACAATTATAGACAATATAACAGTGAAAAAAAATCAAATATAATTAGTAGAAAAGTTATTAATTGGGGATTTTTTCTTTTTATCTATTCTTGAGGTCAATATTTGTGATTTGTGTTTAAGAACTTTAATTACAAAAACATTGTGATTGTTAAAATATCAATTGATAGTTGTATACCATATCTTAAATATAATTACCTTTCATTGTTAGTTCTATTTAGTTTAAAGACAATGTGTTGTTTTTTATCTTTTGTAAGGGGAGATAACTCGTAAGACATTGTCTTGTTCATAATAGAACTATTACCATCTTTTGTCCGTAATGAGTATTTTTTCCATCGGATTTAGAATGAAGGAAGAGTGGCAGAGTCTGAGCAAGCTTCATAAAATAAAATTTGCATGACGAATACCAGTTAAATATTTAAATACTCAGCTTTAATATCTGTAGTTCTTGCATTACAAATTTATCTCCCGTTCATGACCAAGTAATAAATACAAAGTTTTTACAAATGTATTGAATAATATAAGACTATGTTTATGTATGGTTCAAAGCATATTGGCATGAGATATGTACATATTTTACTTGTATTACAATTGTATGCTAAACTTTACATCATGATGTAGATTACCAAGGGGCAATAACAAGCATCGACTTATCAAATAAAGCAATCGAAGAATGACTAGTTTTAAAACTGCAAATGCTTGTCATACCTCTTGTTACATAAACATTTGTTCCATAAGTTAAGAAAACATTTAGAAAAAAGTTTTTGTCAGAAAAAGATGACATGTTAATTATACTCGAAAGAAGACACATATCTATAAAGTTGAGTAACTTGACATTTGGACAAATAAAATAGAATACGAAAGGGTAAACAGTACATGTAGTTTATGATATTTATAGCAATTTATAGCAATTGCTATAGTAGCAAATAGTAGTGTTATGGTTCGGCGACAATAATTTCATATCGGTTCCATATTTTATGAAAGTATGTATCTTTTGAGTTTGTATAAGCAATGAATTTTTCAGTTTTATCAACTGATTTTAAATAGTAAATAAAGTTGAGGCAGGATGGTGCAGAATTATTTTGTTTTTGAAAGAATATATGGTATTTTCCTAATATTAGAATTTTATTAAGGATATTATCAAATTTAGTATTCCCTAATATAATATCTGAGTCTGACCAGTTAGTCACTATGTTAGTACATGTGCTGTTAATAAAAGTAGATAAGTCTGACCAAAATAACTTTGAAACCTCACAGTTATAAAATAGATGTTTAATTGTTTCTATCGCTTTATTACAAAGTGTACATTTATCAGAATGAGAAATGTTCATTTTTTTTAGTAAATAATTGATACCTAGAATCCTAAGGTTTATCCTATACTGGAATCATTGGAGTTTTACATCTTGATTTATTTTAAATGTTGCAGCAAAAAATGTTATTCCAATTTAGGTGTTTATGATTAAATTCTTCATTCCATTTTATTATCGCTGATGGGGTTATATTTTTTATAAGAATTGCATCATAAATTGATCTGCTATCTTTAATATCTTTTAAAATGTTTGATAGATGGAACGGGATTATAGGATTTATACCTTTGCAAGGAAAAAGTGAGAACTTGTATGAACGTAGCAGCCTTTTAATTGATGCTACAACACCTTCATATTCTAGAAAATTTGTTTTTAACTCATAGGTTTCTTTAAAAGATAAAAATTTACCGCTTATATCAAGCAAGTCATTGATGAAAAATATGCCTTTCGAGAACCAATGGTATAAAAAAATAGTTGAGCCTCCGACCTTTAAATCTTCGTTGTACCAAAACGGAACACCATGAAACTGATGCCATGATGTTGGTGAAAAATTATGCAAATAATATTTATAACTTTCAAATACATCTTTCCAGAAAGGGTTATCCAATGTTTTTAAATTGTTATTTATATAGTCTATGCCAAATAATGTAAAATCTTTTATCCATGAGTTCATGTCTTGAACAATGCTTAAGTAATTATTTTCACTTTTCAAAAGACGTCATATCCAGGTAATTTTTAAAGACTTAAAAAAGCAGTCAATATCAATCATTCTTAAACCACCTCGCTTTTTATCTTGATATATAAAAAGTTGAAAAATAATGATTTTAGTTCATTTATTACACTTTGATGGGGGTTAGGTATTGATGAAATTAAATGATTTATTTTTGAAGTGGCTAGACTCTTTATTACGGTGATTTTACCTATTGGTGAGAGGATCCTTTTTGACCAGCTACTCAAGAGTTTCTTTATATCTTCAATTTTACTTTTATAATTAATAGTACATATTGTGTCTAGGTCTACAGAGAATTTAATTCCTAAAAGAGTAAAGGAGTCATGTTCCCAACATAGTTCATATTCTCTGCAAATTTTCACATTACATCTTTTTCTACAGCCTATCCAAATAACCTTAGTTTTATCTAAGTTCATATTAAGGCCGGAGACTCTTGCAAAAATGTTAAAGTTTAAAGAGCGTGTCTTAGAGATTTTTCTGAACCATCTAGTATTAATGTTGTTACAGGATTCATAACGATATACAAGTTGCTATATACCAGATTGTTTGGAAGCAAAACCTTTTGCACACAGAGGTTCAGTGGACATCAAAATGGGTAGTTATTCGGGGGTGGCAAAACAATACTGAGCGTAGCCTGTAACTTAATTTAAGATACGAATGCCATTATTGGTTGACACCCAGTCTGTTTTGAGAAATTATTTAGTTCCATGAATTCTAGCGCATTTTGGAGAATGTTTTGATCTCCTATGGCTGGAAAATAGTCCTTATCATCAAATTATGAAACAGCCATCTGTACCACAATAACAAAATTATTTTATTACATTTTGTTGTTTTTGAAAACTCAAATTACTGCTTTTCATGCAGATGATAGACTATGGCAGATGCATAACTGCATGCTATGTATTTTAATATTGTGTATATTTGTACATATTTAGTGTGGTCGTCCTTATGTTGTTGGTAAGTGCAAGTGTGGAGCTGATATAGGCGGTCAAGGTCACCAACTACTGGCAACAAATGTCAAGGATACAGGGTTTGTCTTGTTTATAGTGTGCTTTCTACTTTGTTGTATCCTGCATGTAGTTGTACAGTTTTATACCACATGAATGTTTGTATGCTCACAGAATCCATGTGCACATTTGAATACATTTTAGTTTCAAATTGTTTAAATGTATGAAAAACTTCCACCATATTCAAAGTAAACGCAACCAGAAATGTTTTCCCCTTAATAATCATTACTTATAATAAATGGTCAGTTGACAACTTGCTTATTATATGCACCTTAAATTATTGTCTTTAGAGGTTATACTCGAACCTTGCATTCAGTTGAAGTTACGTAATGTCTAACTCTTCCCACTTTCTTCAAAGCATTTTCTTTAGCAACTAACAGTAACTGACATGGTCATCCCAATGTAAAAAATAACAACATTGCTTTACATACTACTTAAGTGTTCAAAATATGGACAAATGTCTAAACGTGTTAGAGATGAGATTCCCCCTATTTGTTTAACTGAAAAGTACATGACAAAAAAATCTATTTTACCTGGATTCCTTTGCAAACTTTAAAATTTTGTTTATACATACTTTGCAAAACTATAAATTTCTTTTGTACATACTGGTATGGCTTTTGTTTCCAGTACGGATCAAACATTAACAGGGCACATTCTGGGCCGTGCTCACGCGAGATTTCAAGGTCCCATATCTCAGCGGGCATTGACCCCGGCATATTGTGCCTGTGTGAGGCTGATGACACATATGGCCATGTACCTGGGAGCAGCTACCAATATTCAGGTAAAAACATAGATGGTTTAGGGGTGGTAAGCAGTAACTGGGCATATTCTGGGTCAAACTAAGGTGAGAGGTTTCGGTCCGGTGTCTCAGTAGTCGTTGACCACAGGATATTGTGCATGTGAGAGACACATGACACATATGACCATGTACCTGGGAGCAGCTGCCAATATTCAGTAAGATGGTAAAAGGGTGTTTTCAGTAGTGCTGTCATCTCCCATCTTTGGTTACACATTTCAGTGTTTTAATGCACAACTTACAATATCGAAATGGTAATAAATGACCATGACGTTTCAGCCAATGCTCTGCGTCCGAGCTTGCAACATTTAGGAAGGAACATTAAATTTCATTCCATCTGAGTTAACCTGTTATCATCTCAACTCAAGAAGCATTGTTTACTGAAATGTAGGTGAACACAGAGGAGCAAAACAATTATCTAGAGAATGTATTTCAAAATGTGGGAGAGATCTTATTTTTTGTGATTGTGTGTCATGTGCATAGTATTGCAATTTGTTTCCATGGCCATACTTCCAAATATGGTCTTATGTAAGAGTGGCTTTCTTTAAAACTACTGGGCAAAACTGTCATTGGCTTTATAGGACTTTGTCCAAGAATCAGAATTACTCGGTAGAGCCTAGCCTCAAGATCTTTTTCTTTCTTAACATTGTCTTATATAAACTTTATCTTAGTTAAGATGTTCACGAACTAGAGCTTATTGGAAATCTAAATGGTTTCACGTGTCAAGGTATTTTCTTCTGTATAGTAACATAATATAGTATAGCATCAGAAATTGTAAATATTTTGTTTGAAAATTAATAAATGGATACTTTGTTCAGGGTATACATATGTTGATCAAGCCAGACTTACTGCCAGAGGAAGTACCTGAGTTTCTATGGCAACATATCATGCTGGACATAGATGACCTACAGAGGGCGCTGGGCAGAAGTGTCGACGATGTCCTTCTTCTGGGACATTCCATTATTAACGGAATAATGAGTGCTCATAATCAGGGTTAGTACTAGTTATTATACCCCCTCTTTCATAAAGTAAAGTGGGAGCAATATAGGAATCATATATAACGTCCCGTCGCATTGCGTCCTGTAACACATTTTTGTCCTGTCCCGTCGCATTTGTCCCGTTGTGTTGCGTAACACATTGTTATTACTACCATTTCTTAAACAGTTTAGAACGGGTTGTTCCAAACTTCATATACTCCTAACAAATGATGACCTTACGTCCCTCTACAGCCCCCATTGTTGATAACCTAATTTATTACAAAATTATGGCCATTTGTTTGACTTAGAATAAAAAAGGGGGTATTCATCACCTTCAGTGATAGTTCTAGTTTTGTTCTCAAAACATGTTCTGAATTCAGTTAGATTGGATAAGTGTTTATTTTTATATTGATGTACATTATAAGCTTTTTATATCACCTGCATAGCATGGCAGACACTTATGATCACTTTGTCTGGTGTAATCATTGTCTGTCCGTCACACTTTAACCTGCAAGCTGACCTTGACCATAACTTGAAAAGTATTTGACTTCATGAACCCTTCTAATGTATCAAATAGATTGTTTGACTTCATAAACCCTTCTAATGTATCAGATTGTTTGATGTCATAAACCCTTCTAATGTATCAGATTGTTTGACTTCATGAAGCCTTCTAATGTATCAAATAGATTGTTTGACTTCATAAACCCTTCTAATGTATCAGATAGATTGTTTGACTTCATAAACCCTTCTAATGTATCAGATAGATTGTTTGACTTCATAAACCCTTCTAATGTATCAGATAGATTGTTTGACTTCATAAACCCTTCTAATGTATCAGATAGATTGTTTGACTTCATAAACCCTTCTAATGTATCAGATAGATTGTTTGACTTCATAAACCCTTCTAATGTATCAGATAGATTGTTTGACTTCATAAACCCTTCTAATGTATCAGATAGATTGTTTGACTTCATAAACCCTTCTAATGTATCAGATAGATTGTTTGACTTCATAAATCCTTCTAATGTATCAGATAGATTGTTTTACTTCATAAACCCTTCTAATGTATCAGATAGATTGTTTGACTTCATAAACCCTTCTAATGTATCAGATATATTGTTTGACTTCATACATCCTTCTAATGTATCAGATAGATTGTTTTACTTCATAAACCCTTCTAATGTATCAAATAGATTGTTTGACTTCATAAACCCTTCTAATGTATCAAATAGATTGTTTGACTTCATAAACCCTTCTAATGTATCAGATAGATTGTTTGACTTCATAAATCCTTCTAATGTATCTGATAGATTGTTTGACTTCATAAATCCTTCTAATGTATCAGATAGATTGTTTGACTTCATAAACCCTTCTAATGTATCGGATAGATTGTTTGACTTAATAAAGATTGTTTGACTTCATAAATCCTTCTAATGTATCAGATAAATTGTTTGACTTCATAAACCCTTCTAATGTATCGGATAGATTGTTTGACTTCATAAATCCTTCTAATGTATCAGATAGATTGTTTTACTTCATAAACCCTTCTAATGTATCAGATAGATTGTTTGACTTCATAAATCCTTCTAGTGTAACAGATAGATTGTTTGACTTCATAAACCCTTCTAATGTATCGGATAGATTGTTTGACTTCATAAATCCTTCTAATGTATCAGATAGATTGTTTTACTTCATAAACCCTTCTAATGTATCAGATAGATTGTTTGACTTCATAAACCCTTCTAATGTATCAGATATATTGTTTGACTTCATAAATCCTTCTAATGTATCAGATAGATTGTTTTACTTCATAAACCCTTCTAATGTATCAAATAGATTGTTTGACTTCATAAACCCTTCTAATGTATCAAATAGATTGTTTGACTTCATAAACCCTTCTAATGTATCAGATAGATTGTTTGACTTCATAAATCCTTCTAATGTATCTGATAGATTGTTTGACTTCATAAATCCTTCTAATGTATCAGATAGATTGTTTGACTTCATAAACCCTTCTAATGTATCGGATAGATTGTTTGACTTCATAAAGATTGTTTGACTTCATAAATCCTTCTAATGTATCAGATAAATTGTTTGACTTCATAAACCCTTCTAATGTATCGGATAGATTGTTTGACTTCATAAATCCTTCTAATGTATCAGATAGATTGTTTTACTTCATAAACCCTTCTAATGTATCAGATAGATTGTTTGACTTCATAAACCCTTCTAATGTATCAAATAGATTGTTTGACTTCATAAACCCTTCTAATGTATCAGATAGATTGTTTGACTTCATAAATCCTTCTAATGTATCAGATAGATTGTTTGACTTCATAAATCCTTCTAATGTAACAGATAGATTGTTTGACTTCATAAACCCTTCTAATGTATCGGATAGATTGTTTGACTTCATAAATCCTTCTAATGTATCAGATAGATTGTTTGACTTCATAAATCCTTCTAATGTATCGGATAGATTGTTTGACTTCATAAATCCTTCTAATGTATCAGATAGATTGTTTGACTTCATGAATCCTTCTAATGTATCAGATAGATTGTTTGACTTCATGAACCCTTCTAATGTATCAGATAGATTGTTTGACTTCATAAACCCTTCTAATGTATCAAATAGATTGTTTGACTTCATAAATCCTTCTAATGTATCAGATAGATTGTTTGACTTCATAAATCCTTCTAATGTATCAGATAGATTGTTTGACTTCATGAACCCTTCTAATGTATCAGATAGATTGTTTGACTTCATAAATTCTTCTAATGTATCAGATAGATTGTTTGACTTCATAAATCCTTCTAATGTATCAGATAGATTGTTTGACTTCATAAATCCTTCTAATGTATCAGATAGATTGTTTGACTTCATAAATCCTTCTAATGTATCAGATAGATTGTTTTACTTCATAAACCCTTCTAATGTATCAGATAGATTGTTTGACTTCATAAACCCTTCTAATGTATCAGATTGTTTGATGTCATAAACCCTTCTTATGTATCAGATTGTTTGATGTCATAAACCCTTCTAATGTATCAGATTGTTTGATGTCATAAACCCTTTTAATGTATCAGATTGTTTGATGTCATAAACCCTTTTAATGTATCAGATTAGTTGATGTCATGAACCCTTCTAATGTATCAGATTGTTTGATGTCATAAACCCTTCTAATGTATCAGATTGTTTGATGTCATGAACCCTTCTAATGTATCAGATTGTTTGATGTCATAAACCCTTTTAATGTATCAGATTGTTTGATGTCATAAACCCTTTTAATGTATCAGATTGTTTGATGTCATGAACCCTTCTAATGTATCAGATTGTTTGATGTCATGAACCCTTCTAATGTATCAGATTGTTTGACTTCATGAACCCTTCTAATGTATCAGATAGATTGTTTGACTTCATGAACCCTTCTAATGTATCAGATTGTTTGATGTCATGAACCCTTATAATGTATCAGATAGATTGTTTGACTTCATGAACCCTTCTAATGTATCAGATTGTTTGATGTCATGAACCCTTCTAATGTATCAAATAGATTGTTTGACTTCATGAACCCTTCTAATGTATCAAATAGATTGTTTGACTTCATGAACCCTTCTAATGTATCAGATTGATATCAGATCATAATACCCAGCTTTGATGAAATAATTTATCATATAAAATCCAAAATAAATATATTTATCTCTGCATAAACAGGTGACCATGTTGGAAATGAGGTGTTTCAGCTGTCAACAAAGAATGGTAGGACAACCTGGGAGCAGCAGTTTTCTACCATGTTTATACAACCAATATTACAGGTCAGGACATCTTTATGTAGGAGTTTGTGTCTTTAATTGATCACAGAACTATGAAACCAAACTGAAATTCTTTAAATAAATTAAATATTAGTTTTAACTTGTTTGTATTATCCAAACATAAACAATTCAGATGGTGATTTCATGTGTTTATGTATGGATGTTGGTTATTAAATATAAAAGTGTTGTTTATGAGTTATTGAGACCGGTAGGTTGGTGTGATATTTTGGTCATATATGTATAACATAATATGCAGAACTTATCTTTTGATGCACACAATTTATAAATAAACCAAGTTTGGAATAAAAATGTGTAAAAAGCATTTGGTATGCACACCTTTTCTCAGAGACATTGGCTTGTTTGATTCTGATCTTAAAGGCAGATTTATATTCTCTCTTTCTTCAAAATAACAGACCATTGAAGAGACTTTGAAGAGTAACAACAAGTTGCTGGTGCAGGATCACAGACTTGGTAAGTTGTCTGAGAATGCAACGAATAAGCAAATATTTTTCAAACCAAACACTCTTTGTTTGAAACCTGAATTTGTGTGAGGTAGACATGTTAAGTTCTTCGGTAATAAGTGAAATACTGTGGTCGACCGTTCAAGGGTAAATTTTGTCTCACACAAATCAAGTTGCTCAATTGAGCATTATTTTCTAACTTGTTTTGTGAAATGGTCACTTTTAAAAAGCTGAATTGAATTTATTGCTCTGTTATGAGTAATGAAATATAAAAAAACACAATCTTTTCAATTTTGAACTCCAAAAGAATAAAAACACTAGTTAATCACGTTGTTTGGAACTATTTTAGGAGAGTAATAGTCCAAACAACAGAAGTGTGGAGATCCTGCAAGGATACATGACGCCATATTGGCATACAGAACACCTATATTGATATGTATTCTATATCCAGGTGCAGACCCCCTGCTATGCCTGTTGTATGAAATAGACAGTCAGGAGGGGAGGGAAGAACCTGCCATGATGTAGAATGTTCCAGCCGTGTGAAGGTATAGGACACCTATATCTGTCTATATGTATTCTATATGTATTCTATATCCAGGTGCAGACCCCCTGCTGTGCCTGCTGTATGAAATAGACAGTCAGGAGGGGAGAGAAGACCCTGCCATGATTCAGAATGTACCGGCCGTGTGGAGGTATAGGACACCTATATCTATAGATCATCTGAGACATGAGTTTGAAGCCAAGGCTGCAGGGCAACAGAAGGGTAGAAAAGAACACAAAGTCCTACAACTGTTTTTGCAGGAGGTAATTCCTATGATCTTGTATATTTATGTGTATACACTGGCATTACAAAGGGGTGACCAAATTATGTTGTTGTTTTTTGTAAAAAATGCTACCATGAGTTTAGTTTGATTTGTCACAACACAATAATTCATACATGCCAAATCTCCCGCATTCTCCGGGAGTCTCCCGGATTTGCCTTTGAACTCCCGATCACACAGAAGCCGCTCAAAACCTCCCGGAAATCAATTATTTGCCTAGTATAGTTGATTGTTTCCAATTTGCAATACACAGCATGTATTCAATGAGGTAATAATTGTCGCTTGTCTAATCGGTCAAGGCGGGGTTACGATAATGCAACCAACCAATGAAATGGCATCTAGCATCTCGTGGCGCAAGACGAGATTTATTGAAAGATGGCCGTGTAAACAAACCAGGCAGGCTCAACAAATTGGACAAATTACAATAATTAACACGTTGTTATGAAAACATTTGAAGTAGGTACATTATTAAATGAAGATTATATGTGCGATGCTGACAATTAGCGTTAACTACACCAATCACCAGGGGTTGATTGCATCAGCTTGTTTTATTCTAAGTTGAGAAGGATTTTGCCGACAATCGCGACATTCGGTAAATTTAACCATGTTTTGTCAATTGTTTTCGGTCTTTATAAATTAAGTGTTAATTGATTTTAGTTGCACTACAGTGCATGTCAGGCCATATATAGTTTAATTTTAAGCATGTTCTGTCTCAAACTTGTTTCGTCGTACGTACAAGCACCATGTCTAAACATCTTTTTAATTTGTCCGGAAATACGACGCCGTCGAAAAAGAAGAAATATGAATGCAAGTTCACATTACAAGTTCAATGCTTCTTGGATTACGGAGTTTAAATGTGTCGGAAAAAGTGAAAAGGGGTATAGTTTCGTCTATTGTGTGACATGCAATTCTCATTTGAACATTGCCAGTGGGGGGGGGGGGGGGGAAATGACATCACAAGACATGCCAAAATTATTGAAAATTGATAGTTTATGCATATACTGTTATTTGTTTTCATCTACTTCATTATCAGTATAATGAAATACAAAATAAAATTATAAAGTAACAGTTGTCAACATTTATATAAAATATTTGAAAAAATGTGACGGTTTCACGGCTTTTTGCAAATCTCCCTGATTTTGATCAAATCTCCCTGATTTGGAAGTCCAATCTCCCTGATGTGATGCCGGAAAATTTGGCATGTATGCAATATCTAACCTCATTCATTCAAAAAAGTATTATTGATCTACATGATAAATACAATACAAAATCAAGAAAAAACAGTAGAACAATTCTGATCCCGAGGGTAAGATTTACCTATCTCAAATGGATAAACTCATGATGGATTATTTTTCTCCCATTATGCGCTTAGTACAGGCATACTTCAATGTGATTTTATGCTAGAATAAGACGACGTCACCAATGTGACGTCATGACGTTACATGTAAGAGTCAGATGTCATGTAAGATGAAAAGAATCTTTCATGGGTATCCGGTGAAGATAGGAAATTCCAACCCGAGGTATAAGTGTTTTTATCAGAACCGAGGCGGAGACCATGATAGATTCTTTTTCTTGCATATCAGAGACATGTTGTGCGTTGACGCCGCCATTTACTAACGTTTTGCATGTTTTCCTGCATACTGGATGTTGGTGCGCGCGTGACGTTTATCTTTACCCATAAAGATAAGACTTTCCATCTCCCATGTAAAACGTGGATAGCCTTATCCAGTATGCAAGAAAGAGTCATCTCACCTGAGGAAAACATCCAATCTCACATGTCTACAAATGGGAGAATAAAATGTTCATGAAGTCTTACTATATATCTGTCTCTTCATGATGATATATCACCAGAGGTCATTGTTATAACTTAATCAAACCACCACAGGAGCACTACCTGCGGGCCATACGTTACATTCCCAGTATACTGAGACTTCATCGGGCACTGTTCCGCAAGTACCAGAGGAAACTAGACAAGGCAGAGGCATCCACCATTACTGTTGGGCAGCTTAAAACAGGTAATATTGTCTAATTGAAAATAAGCGAAAGCTTTCAGTTCTTTAGTTTAGGCAGATTGCTTTATAAGACACTGTAATTTATCAAAGTTATAAAGCTATGGAATATGAAATAATGACTTGCTTGTAGCACCATCTCCAGATACAAGACAGATATAGGGACTCAAAAGACATGTTAATAGTACAGTCTATTATTTAACCTAAAACATTATTATCATAGTATTCATCTATAACATATATTTTACTTTCCTACCAAGGAAACTGCTATGTTGTACATTGCAGAAGAGATATTGGGTGCAGACACACACAGTGTTATACAGGACTTTGTTGAGGCCTGGGATCTGGTGAGAGAAACGCTTAGGCTGTACTGTAAGTTAACTTGTTGTACATGTGTCATTAACATCCTTAACATTTTTTTTTAACATGTTGAATGCCTTTATAAATTGGCTCTCGAAGGCACGAAAGGCAACATCAGAGTGCACCAGGATGCAGTGAAACTATTGCTCACTAAATATACTACTGCACGATCTCAGAATGTATTAGGGCACAGTTGACAAGGTTTTTTAAACTGTCAGAACTATTGAAGCACCCATGACTGGATTTAAGCCAGTGAAAAACATTATATTTTTAGGTGTATTAAAAGAATCAAACTATTTGACATGTAATTCGCGTTCCACAGATATCAAGGTAATGCTTTTGGGGTGGCAGTTACAAAATTCATGTGCCAGCGGATGGTTCAGATTTAGGCCTGGGCCAAAGTTTGACTGTTTCCCTGTTACACACAAATTATGTGTGCCTATATTCATAACATATATGTTTTGTTCAGTGTGTTCGACTGAAGTTGGAGGTATGACTGTGCCTAAGAAGTATTGTAACATTTATGTTTTGTTCAGTGTGTCCGACTGATGTTGGAGGAATGGCGGTGCCTAAGGAGTATTGTAACATATATTTTTTGTTCAGTGTGTCCGACTGATGTTGGAGGAATGACGGTGCCTAAGGAGTATTGTAACATATATGTTTTGTTCAGTGTGTCGGACTGATGTTGGAGGAATGACGGTGCCTAAGGAGTATTGTAACATATATGTTTTGTTCAGCGTGTCCGACTGATGTTGGAGGTATGACGGTGCCTAAGGAGTATTGTAACATATATGTTTTGTTCAGTGTGTCCGACTGATGTTGGAGGAATGACGGTGCCTAAGGAGTATTGAAACATATCTGTTTTGTTCAGCATGTCCGACTGATGTTGGAGGAATGACGGTGCCTAAGGAGTATTGTAACATATATGTTTTGTTCAGTGTGTCCGACTGATGTTGGAGGAATGACGGTGCCTAAGGAGTATTGTAACATATATGTTTTGTTCAGCATGTCCGACTGATGTTGGAGGAATGACAGTGCCTAAGGAGTATTGTAACATATATGTTTTGTTCAGCGTGGCTGACTGATGTTGAAGGAATGACAGTGCCTAAGGAGTATTGTAACATATATGTTTTGTTCAGCGTGGCTGACTGATGTTGGAGGAATGACGTTGCCTAAGGAGTATTGTAACATATATGTTTTGTTCAGCGTGGCTGACTGATGTTGGAGGAATGACGGTGCCTAAGGAGTATTGTAACATATATGTTTTGTTCAGTGTGTCCGACTGATGTTGGAGGAATGACAGTGCCTAAGGTGTATTGTAATATACGTGTTTTGTTCCGTGTGTCCGACTGATGTTGGAGGAATGAAGGTGCCTAAGGAGTATTGTAACATATTTGTTTTGTTCAGTGTGTCCGACTGATGTTGGAGGAATGACGGTGCCTAAGGAGTATTGTAACATATATGTTTTGTTCAGTGTGTCCGACTGATGTTGGAGGAATGACGGTGCCTAAGGAGTATTGTAACATATATATTTTGTTCAGCATGTCCGACTGATGTTGGAGGAATGACAGTGCCTAAGGAGTATTGTAACATATATGTTTTGTTCAGCGTGGCTGACTGATGTTGAAGGAATGACAGTGCCTAAGGAGTATTGTAACATATATGTTTTGTTCAGCGTGGCTGACTGATGTTGGAGGAATGACGTTGCCTAAGGAGTATTGTAACATATATGTTTTGTTCAGCGTGGCTGACTGATGTTGGAGGAATGACGGTGCCTAAGGAGTATTGTAACATATATGTTTTGTTCAGTGTGTCCGACTGATGTTGGAGGAATGACAGTGCCTAAGGTGTATTGTAATATACGTGTTTTGTTCCGTGTGTCCGACTGATGTTGGAGGAATGAAGGTGCCTAAGGAGTATTGTAACATATTTGTTTTGTTCAGTGTGTCCGACTGATGTTGGAGGAATGACGGTGCCTAAGGAGTATTGTAACAGACATATAGAAGACAAGACGCCCATCTCTGTACTGCTGCCTACCACCAAGGAGGCTGGACTCTGCTCATTCGCTCTACTCGATTTCTTGATGAGGAAACAGAACGACTTCCTGGATAAATATCTCAAACAATCTGGAAGGTGAGAAATTTTACCTAATGCAATATCAAACTGTGAAAAAATGTGAATGTATATAAATGAGTGTATTAAGGATTTCTCTGTAAAATACATGTAGTCTTACATTTTGATTCATTACAAAGTAATGTACTGAATACATTTTCCCCCACCGGCGGTGTCGTAGGCATAAGCTGGGTATTAGACATGAGCCAATGCCTGGTAGACTGAAATTAGGAACAAAGATCACACAGGTCCAAGGATTTGAGCCTGGCATCTGCCTTGTCAATTGTCTAAATCCAATGTTTAATTATTCTCATCTGGGGAATTTGACATAAGATGCGAATTCTATGGATGGGAATTTGACAATCAATTTTGAAACTTAATTTTCTATTTCACCAGGGTGTCCCTGTCACTACCCTGGTGGGAGAATGCGTTGATGACTGCATATAGATCAACATTGTATTTTATATTAGATGTATTCCAATCACTATAACTTGTATTAATCTTTCAAGATCACTGTTGCATCCTTTCAGAAAGTCTAGTCCTTCCATCATACCTTCCCGGGAAGTGACATCCGCCCATCTGATCAGCTACGACCCCCAGCATGACATCCTGCCCCTCGTACTGGCTAACTGTCAGTATTCATTTGAGATAGGGAAGGGAACCAAGATTGAGTACGACTTCACCAGCCTAGAGAGACAGCTTATGGACCGGTTCCTCTTCTCAAAGTCCAGGATTGATGTGGGAAAAGTCTTACAGGTAACCTTGTCCAAGATACATGTCTGAGTAAGAATATTTAAGTTTAAGCAAACCACAGTGGAACATGATACATAAAGGTTACCGCTCATACATATTGTATCCAGATTAAATTGTACCAAAATACAATTCTTTGGAACAATTCTCTGAGACTATAAATAATAGTATTCAAGGTCAGTAACATCAGTTGACACAGCCCTTGTCAAGGAACAATGGAAAGAGGATTATGGTGCTGGGACATCTTTTCTTGATTTTGCAGACAAAGTGATTACGAGTTTTATGTATACTGGTGTTTTCTTTTTGTTAGAAATACTAGCATGCCTTATAAGGACTTACTTGCGGTTTCAGATCGATCTAATGATCTACAGAGCAGAGTTTACGAATTCAGCAGTTTTCAAGAAACTGGCAGACAAAATACCACAGGTAAAAGTCATGATGAATTTAAGACATATTTTTGTGAGCTTTCGATGGATCTTGGCATTATGTTGCTGGTATAAATTGTTAAAGACTGATTTTTACAATACTATTAAAGAAAGAAGTGCTTGTGTGTTTGGGAAAGAGGTGCGTTACAGTTACTTATTCTATCGCGGTTGTATATAAATAATAAGTGATTCATCCCTCAGTTGTATAGTTAATATACACGTATATAGTGGAGGTTATTATTATAACCATAGTTTTAAAGGGCCAAATAATTACAGGACCCTAGTCGAACCTCAAAGCACTCTTTGGAATGTAAACCTTTACCATGAATACGTCATCAGCCTCTTTCTGATACTTGGCATTTATCTGGAGTCGGAGACATCTTTGTTACAACGAAACGCTATCCGCCATCCGCCCAACCACCTCCAAGGGCTGCAATCCAGGGCTGCACAAGCATTGTCCATACTTTGGCTGCTATGTAACTCCGGTTACATATGCGCCCCCAAAAAGCTGTAGAATGGAGCCGATTCAGACAGTTATCGCCTATTGCAAATGACATACTTCTTATTCAGTTTGCACCTTGCAAGCACCCCAGTATTGGGCCAACCAGGTACCGCCTCCTGCTGGGCCTACCTGCTGCCTCTTACTGGGCCTCCTTGCCACCTGGTACTGGGGCTTACCAGGTACCGCCCCCTGCTGGGCCTACCTGATGCTTCTTACCAGGACCTGCTGGGTACTGTCTCTTGCTGGGCATACCTTCCAACTCCTGCTGGGCATTCCTGGTACCGCTTCCTTCTGGGGCCTACCATTTGCCATGTGCTGGTACCGCTTCCTGATGGGGGCCTACCGTGTGCCTCGTTCTGGGGCTGTTCGAGTACAGCCAAAGTTATATATAGTTTCAAGCTTAAGGTTGGACTGCAAGTGCAAGCCCCCTAATAAACAATATTTAATTAAGTCATGACTATGTAACACTCTCAGGAACCATGTTACGTTATAAAGGGGAAAAAGAGTTGAGAAATAGATAAAAAAAACAACATCACTATTGTTCTCTGATAAAACTTTGCCAGTTGCAATAATGCTTGTTTTATTTACATCTAACGGATATTGTTTTATTAATATACCAGTATCACTTCCTTTTAATTGTTACATGTATGAGAGTGATTTTGACCAGCAGAGCGTCCACAGGCTCTCTTGGGCCCCTTGTTTAAAATTTATGTTGGTTATCAGAAAGCTCTATCGCAATAACCAAGCTTTGAGAAGCCTCTGGTTATTTTAATTAAAATACTTTTCTATCAAATATAAAGCCATTATAAATTGTATTGTTTATCAGGAAATGTTACATTGTATAATGTAAATTTCTATAACTCACAGGAGGGTCTAAGTTCTGCAGTGAAGAGCCAGATATGTTCTGAGATTCGTAACCTCCCGGACCTGTGTCAGTCACTGGACAATCTTGACATCACCATCAGCTTCCTCAAGTCTATAGGTGGTGACCCCCACCAGACACTGAATGACTTCATGGTGCATACACTACAAATGAAATATTCACTGCATAGTCAAAAGGTATGTAGTTTTGGTTCATATGGATGTGTCTTTGTGCCTCTCAGAAACATGGTGACAGAGATTTGAGTAGTGTTTCTGTATGTATATCTGCTCAGGAACAAATTCAGTTCACTATATATATGTGTTGCTTTTGTTTTATTGGCAACCAACATTTCAGTACATTTTAGGCTATATATGACAATTTTTATTGGTGGAGGCAGACCACCCACATCTTCCTGGGTAGAACCAGTACTGTATACCTCCCACATCCATAAGAATCAACACTTTCTCACTTAAAGAGTTGACTTGAACCCACAGCAGTGAAAGGCAAGAAGGTTTCAAACTCCGCATCTTTACCATCCCAGCCACGGAGATATTACGATAGTGGAATAAAACTTAATGTGTATCTTCCATAGACTGGGTTTGGCACACCAAATTACAAGTCATGCAGTTTGTATGTTCAGTTCAGACAGTAGAGGGACCACATTTTAAACATAAATAAATAAATAATAATGGATATGTAAGAGAGAAGTGTTACTTCTTACATTACCTCTCAGGATTTTCACCAAACTTAACCAGAATGTTCCTTATATGCACCTAACCTCATGTGCAGAATCTCGGGTTGCTGTGACTTACTTTCGATGAAATATAGGTCATGTCCAGTCTCCGCTATGACATGCGTATCTTGCTTATTTCTTACAGGATTTCCACCAAATTTCACCAGAATACTCCTTATATGCATCTAAAGTGCAAAACTTTGGGTCGCTGTGACCTACTTTGGACAAAATATAGGTCAAGTCGGGATACCTGCATATCTTGGAGCTTTCTCCCAGGATTTTCATTAAGCTTCACGATAATGTTCCTTATATGCATCTAACTTTACGTGCAACATTTCGAAGCCTACTATCGATGAAATATAGATCACATCTGGTCTCTGCTACTACATGCATCCCCCACTGTTAATGACATTAATTTAATATCTCTTGGGATTGATATTGGTGTTGGGTCAAATAAAAAATCTGGACCCTTATAATAGGGGCTCGGCATGTAGGCCGTGGCCTTCTAGTTCTCTTGGTTGTGTTTGTTGCTTCCAAAGGATCTCCCTTATCGGTATTTAAACATCAAGGGAAATAGACAAGCAAATATATTTTTCACTGATACTATTTGAAAATTTCGCATCTAATTTAACAGAATATATGTATCACTTCCTTCATTGTTTTTTAGAGCCATGTTAGCAAGTAGAGCATCAACCTCATATTGAAATAAGTATTGACAAAGTGGATCAAAAAAATTTTTACACAATTTAACATCAAAATGATTTGCAATGAATCCTGTGAGAAATTATAAAGTTGCATTATGAGACAACCTGCAACCTGCATGAAACCACGCTAGAACCAAGCCTTCTTTAAATAGTCAGTTGTTTATGCAAAATACAAATGCATTTGAAAAATAACAATATAGGTTATTGCATTTGTATTGCTAAATATTACTTGGAACGAGTTGTTTTGGCAAAGGACGACGAGCTTGCGAGTCGTCCTGCGCCAAAACAACGAGTTCCAAGTAATATTTAGCCATACAAATTCAATAACCTTTTTATTGTATACTTTCATATTGTTTTTGATCAATGTTAATTGTATGACTATTACTTTTCATTGTATTTGTGTTATTTTTTATAGCTTTTGATGGAATTCCTATCTTGCCATTCAGTTTCATTTTGTGTGGATGATTATTTTGCGCGAAAACGACGTCGACGTCAGATGACGTCATTAAAAACATCAAGGGATTTTCTGAAGTTTGTTTACCATTTGATAACGTTAAAAACAGTGGATGAGTGACCATTTGAATTATTTTATAAATTTTTGCCATAAAAGGTTGTAAAAAAACTCATATTTTTTTGTTCACACTATAGGAAGGATTCCGTTATTTTTATTTGAAAGTAGTTCCTTATTTCTATTTCGCAGCTCTTAGCAAGCACGAGCAAAAGTTCCCGTGCAATATCAATGCGTGCAATATCGTAGAATATTGCATGCTTAGCTCAATGCAAACTAAACGGGACAATATGAAAGTATACAATAAAATGTAATATTGATGTTTCCTATAAACATTGCTCGTGTATGTTTGTTTCATCATAGGCAAAACAGGTGTGTGAGTTTCAGCATACACAGTCGCTATGGATGGTGTTGTCACTACAGAAGTCCAAACAAATGGCTGACCATCATCAGCCTAGAGAGGTAAGTCAACAAACAGCAGAATAAAGGGATATCTTTAAATTCTGGTAATATACAGAGTGAATCCCTGTGAACATAGTCAAGTTATACATGTTATATACCAGAGATAATATAAATTCCGCTAAAGAGGACAATCATTCTGCACGTGAAAGGCACTGAATTAATATATATGAACTCTACTGAGAGGGAATCATTTTGCATTGAAATTTATAGATTTAACCCATTATAAAACTTTACATCTGCTGTCAGAGAAAAAAATATAGCATGCATTTGAAAAGTGCTGAATTACAAATACAACTATGACTTTGATTTGTACCACAATATCCTAAATACACACTATGCATCGTGTAATACCCGAGGATATACACAGCATATATTAGTTATTGTGGTACAAATACAATATAGCATGAGTCTTGCACTCGTGCATTATCTCCCCGTACACGTGCAAAACTCATGCTCTATTCCATACTTGTACCATAGCTCTAATGGTTTTCCTTTGTTCTTGCTTATGATATAATTTTCATAAACCTGAAGGTCTGAGCCTAAACTGTGCTATAAATGCCAATATATTTCAGCCATGCTATAAATGACGGATTCGGCAGTTATACCATGGTCTACTCAATTTTACGCGCGTGCAGTTGTAATTTACACAAAACGACTAAACTATTACCAAAACAGCACTCCATGACATTGCATTTGCCCAATAATATACAAAGGCGATTGGCTGCAATAATCAAAACATGGGTCATGCTCATGCCGCATGATAATGCTATTTCTTGATTGGATCGAGCTTGGCAAGCCGCTTGGGATTTGTCAGTTAACAATAAACTCCATTCAATTAAGCCGTTACTTGGAGAATGGCGTTCTTCTAGTAGACCCATTCGTCGAGAAGAAGTTGTCCTAGCCCGATGCAGGATAGGGCATACACGTTATACTCATTCATATTTATTACAAGCTGAGCATTTACCAGAATGTATACCCTGCTTTGCACCGTTAACGGTCAAACACATCTTGTTGGAATGTGTAGACTTTGATCCTATGCGTCAAAGGTACTACAATGTTATTTGATACTATAGATTTTAGTCTTGTTTTAGATTTCCTAAATCATCGTAATGTGTTCTTATATATATTTACTTGTTTATATACCCGTTGACGGGCATTTGTTGATTTACATATATAGAATGTATACCCTGCTTTGCACCGTTAACGGTCAAACATCATCCCTTATTTTTTAATAGTTTTATCTTTATATATTTACATTAATTTTTAATTAATACTTAATTTCTTCATCTTTCGTCGGTTTTTGCGCACAATATGACCTATTTATGTGTCGACGTGCCGTAAAACACCATTCGTTGATTCTGTTATTTTTACTGAAAACTGCAACGCCCTAAAACTTCTTGCACATGGGTAGTTGGATAAATGGCTCTGGTACAAAACATTATAGCATATTTTCCTCGTATATGTTTTATGCTGCACTCTCGGGCCTGCGGCCCTCGAGAAGCAGTATTAATCGCATATACTCGAAAAATTATGCTATAAATATTACTAGTATGAACAGAACATAATTGTATTCAACTTGTACATAGTACCTCGTTGGTCAACATGATTTTACAAAATACATGATTTTAAGTGAACAGTATAATACAATTGTTATACAATTTATGGAAAGAAGGTGAAAGTATGTAGGATGTATTCATTATGATAAAATCTTCAAAATTAATAAGTAAACTTTGTAAATTTGGCATTGGAAGTGGTACATATAATTTAAGAAGCAGGTGGAATAATATATGATATCCCATGATTGAATCACTAGCGGATCCAGGGGGGGGGGGGGGGGGGGGGGGGGGCGTGACCGGCGCGCGCCCCCCCTAAAAATTCCGGATCATACATGTATGTCCATTTTACTGTAGATAAAATATCAAATACGCCCTCAGTATAAAAAAAATTCTCGCTCGCTTCGCTCCATCGACGCATCATGTATGTCCATGTTACTGTAGATAATATATCAAACAATTTCGATGCACACCCTCAATATAAAATAAATTCTCGCTCGCTCGACGCATAATGGCTAATGAATGGTTTAATTAACACATTGTTAAATCCTTTTATTTGAAAACGGACTTTATAATTCATACATGTATGTCCATGTTACTGTAGATAATATATCAAACAATTTCGATGCACGCCCTCAGTATAAAAAAATTCTCGCTCGCTCGACGCATAATGGCTAATGAGTGGTTTAATTAACACATTGTTAAATCCTTTTATTTGAAAACGGACTTTTTATTCATACATGTATGTCCATGTTACTGTAGATAATATATCAAACAATTTCGATGCACGCCCTCAGTATAAAAAAAATTCTCGCTCGCTCGACGCATAATGGCTAATGAGTGGTTTAATTAACACATTGTTAAATCCGTTTATTTGAAAACGGACTTTTTTTATTCATACATGTATGTCCATGTTATTGTAGATAAAATATCAAACAATTTCGTTGCACGCCCTCAGTATAAAAAAAATTCTCGCTCGCTTGACTCATAATGGCTAATGAGTGGTTTAATTAACACATTGTTAAATTCTTTTATTTGAAAACGGACTTTTGTTATTCATACGTGTATGTCCATGTTACTGTAGATAAAGCATCAAACAATTTAGATGGACGCCCTCAGTATAAATTTTTTTCTCAATCGCTTCGCTCGCTCGACGCATTATGGCTAATAAGTGGTTTAATTAACACATTGTTAAATCCTTTTATTTGAAAACGGACTTTTTTACCCTATAAATGCACTACCGCAAACGTTTTATGAGGCTAGAGACGGACCCGAAAATTGACCAAAATATTACGCCCCCCCTAAGCTGAAATCCTGGATCCGCCCCTGTGAATGGCAGCAAACACATATTGTTATGATTGTAGAGTATATTTGAGAGTGTGATAGAAGAATTCTATGATGACTTACCTGAAGATGTAGAAGGAGAGTTCAATGCGTACATAAAGAATCTGTCAATAGACAAGGTGTCGCAATTAGTGGAGGTTCTGCACGAGTATATTCTTCTGAAGGTGGCCGTGAGGGAGAACACAGATGATGAAGATTACGCTGACCTGAAAGATAAAAAGTAAGAAACAGTTTTATCCATTGTCAAAAAGTGTTAATGAAGAATTTGAAGTTTTGCAGATGAGGAAGTTCAAGGCCTATTATGCATGTTTTTATTTCGATGTAAATTGAGGAAGGGCCTTGAATGTTTAATCCTGTTGACGCCATATAAACTTTATGTGTTGGTTTGCCGTAAAACTCACATTTTTTCTTGGTCCATTGTGCATGGATTATATGGGTTAACTGTAAAAAGAAATATAAAAAGATGTAAGTATTGCAGGTCAAATATGTTCATGAAACTTCACACAGAACTTCATCTTAACCTAAAGAATGCTGTTACACATGTCCAGTAACTCTGACTTCCATTTTGACATAGTTATGCCCCCTTTCATAAAACTAACCTGCAACCTACCAAGCTCAGAACTCCCCATAACTTAAGAAGTATTTGACCTGTGTTCACGACACTTCACACATGTTTTCATCTTAACAAACAGAATATTGGTACCCATGACCAATAACTCTGACTTTCATAAAACTTTAACCTGCAACTTAACCAAGCTCAAAACTGGCCATAACGTAAAAAGTAGTTGACCTATGTTCATGAAACTTCACACACATATTCATCTTACTGCACAGACTATTGTTACACATGGCCAATAACTCTGACTTTCATTTCAGCAGAGTTATGCCCCTTTTCATAAAACTTTAACCTGCAACCTAACCAAGCTCATAACTGGCCATAACTTGAAAAGTATTTGACATATGCTCATGGAACTTCACACACATTTTCATTTTACCACACAGAATGTCGTTACACATGTTCAATAACTCTGACTTTCATTTCAGCACAGTTATGCACCTTTCATAAAAGTTTAACCTGCAACCTAACCAAGCTCATAACTGGCCATAACTTGGTATTTGACCTATTTTCATGAAACTTCACACACATATTCTTCATAACTGAAGGAATGTTCAATAACTCTGACTTTCATTTTGGCAGAGTTATGCCCCCTTTTCCTAAAACTGTCACCTACAACCTAACCTAGCTCATAACTTGGCAAAATATTGACCTATGGTCATGAACTTTATACAGGTCTGGTGCTAGGGGGCATGAGAAGTGTTGCTTCTTTCATTACTTCTCATGAACACACTCAATAAAACCGAGTCTGCTGCTTTATTCTCTTAAGTGTGTTTGTTGTTCTCAAAGGATCACCTTTATCAGTATTTATTTCCTGATCGATTATCCAATGCAGATGTATGCCCCTTTTCATAAACATTAATACTTCAAAAAAAAAAAGCTTCATAATTCATGAAGGATTGCACCCCGTGTCTTCAAACTTTATAGTTAGATTGTACTTGGTGAAATAAGCACACGTCAGGCGACACAAGTGTTCCATGGAACACCCTTCTAATTATTCAAAAGGGGGGAAAAAATGTCAAAAGGTCCTATGAACAACAACTTTATGAAATATATTTGTTAAATTAAACCGAATGTTATACAGGCACACATTCAAAAACTGATGTCATAATTCTCAAAATGTCACATATTAGCTTATGCCATAGCATTTCGTCTGGTAGTGTTGATGGGTGTGGGTGTGTGGGCGTTGGCATTAGCAGCAGTTTCTCTGAAACCATTCAACCATTCAGCCAATTTTATACAGTTTTTTTGTGTGGATATTTCTGAGTGGGCTAGGACCTTTCAGAAGTTTTTTTTGTCGATCCGACATTCAAGATGACCGCCATTGCTAAAAAATAGCCAAAACCTTAAAAAAAATATAATTCCAGAACGATTAGATAGATGTTGACAACTAGCATGCTACTAAACGATCAAGTTTGAGTTTTTTGTCAAAATGGCTGTGCCCTGGAGATCCGAAGTTTGTATAAGGAGATTTTACACGTTTTATGAAGACTTGTATTGGGGAAAACTTGAAAAATCTTCTCTTCTTCTTTTCTTCTTGAAAACCACAAGACATAGAGGTCTCATATATTGCATGTTACATTAGCATATGGTCCTCTACCAAGTTTGTTCCAATGGTGACCCTGGGGTCAAAGTTGGTCCCACCCCAGGGTTCAAATGTTTCACATACATTTACATAGGGAAAAACGTCTTCTCTGAAACCACAAGGTATAGATCTCTAGTATATTGCATACAGCATAAATTTGAGTTCTCATATCAGCATAATTATGGTCCTCTACCAAGTTTGTTCAAATGGTGACCCTGGAGTCAAATCTCGCCCCTTCCTAGGGGTCAAAGTTTTACAATCCTTATAAAAAATCTTCTCTGAAGCTACATGAGCTTGAGGTCTAATAGTTCGCATGTACCATAAAATTACTGTCCTCCTTGTTCATATCACATGTTTTACATAGACATATAAGGAAAAACCTTAAAAGATGTTCTTCTCTGAAACCACAGTTGTACACTTACTGGCCATGAACGGATACAACTACGAAAACAGTATATGCCTTGGGGGTCTATTCCCATCACTGGGGACATTGCCCCTGGATCATGACTTGGAAACCATAGATATCACCACCCTATAATAATATATACACTTACTGTGCATGAACAGACGGATACCACTATCCAACCAACATCAGTCCTGGGATCTGTCATAATCCCTGGGTCATTACTTGGAAACTGTTGAGATCCCCACCATATAACCATATATACACTTACTGGGCATGAACAGAGGGATACAACCATCCAACAGCATTGGCCCCGGGGTTCATCCCCACCTCTTGGGACATAGCCCCTGGGTCATAACTTGGAAACCATTTAGATCCCCAGCCTATAACAATATATACACTTACTGGGTCGGAACAACTGAAATGGGAGCGGGAATTTGCTATGGCGCTCCATTGACTGGCAAGTGCGTGATTTCATTCCGTTATGAAAGTATAAGCTTGTTTGACAATGTTTCCATCTTTGCGAAGATCATCGGGTGAGCAATTCAGGGCCATTTTGGCCTCTTGTTTAGATCATGGAAGCTTTGTCACTTGAATTCCACCAAATGTGTATAGCCAGTAGTGCGATACTGACTCTCTTTGGCCTCTTGTCTTTGTTTATCCTCCTATTTTGATAATGCGTTCACCCTTTCACCAAGTTTTACAGAACCCTCAAAAATAAAAACGTATGAAAGGAGAAAGCTTGCTTGAATATACTCCTACGTTCCCTTTAACCATTCTACATTCAAGATGAGTGGGGGGTGGGGAGGGGGTCTGCCTTCAACACTGAACAATTTACCTATCTTTAATATGGTCTGCAAAAGGATGTTCAACACTAAACAAATATATGTAAAAGCCCAACTGTATATGAAAATATCAGCAACAAGTTACACAAGGCTTGTGGAAGTACTTTCATCCCTGTCCTGACTGCACGGTTATGTAGGGGGCCAGGCCAGGACAGGACAGCACCAGAATTTTATATATTAATACTTTGTATCCCTGTTGCAGGTTGAGTATCTGACTGTATGATTATGTAGAGGGCCAGGACAGGACAGCACCAGAATGTTATATATTAATACTTTGTATACCTGTTGCAGGTTGAATATCTGGCTGTATGGTTATGTAGAGGGCCAGGACAGGACAGCACCAGAATGTTATATATTAATACTTTGTATCCCTGTTGCAGGTTCAATACCTGGCTGTACGGTTATGTATAGAGCCAGGACAGGAAAGCACCAGAATGTTATATATTTAAGCTAACAGGAACTGTTATATATAAATACTTTTTATCATATACTTCCCTTCAAATATGTTGTTTTTGAATATACGATACAACATAGACCTAGCTAGTCATATCAATCAGGATTTCGTTGCCGGGCAATAAAGCTTTATCACACGCGTGAAATATAGGGTGAAAAAATGTCATATCACGGAAATAACCGAATGTTCATCTCGATCCTTTTACCGGAGTGATACGGAAATAACTGATAAGTTAGGATTGTATATGATTTGTCACGGGTATTGTTTGTCGTCTTCATTTCATTAGTTACTTCCATCCTGTTTTCACGGCAGATTATTGGCTATAGAATCATTATCCGTGGATAAAATAACCACATATGACAATTCACCTTGATTAGAAAATTTCAAATTCAATGGAATTCATTGTCAATAAGATTTCGAACAAAAATAAATGTTGTGTACCACTTACGCTACAGACATGAGCACATCAGAATGGACTAGATCTAAACCTTTTTTTTTACTCCCTGGAAAACAGCGTAGTGAGAGAGCTGAAGTTGAAATTTCGACAAAGCTCAAGTATATGATAAATAGAATAAAAATTGTGTATTTTCATATCCCTATATCCAGCCCTCGACCAATATCAGCCTTCGAGCTGGTGTCTCAGGCCTGATATAGGGTGTGATATAAAAATACACATTTATTATTCTCTATGTATCCCTGTTGCAGGTTGAATACCTGGCTGTATGGTTATGTAGAGGGCCAGGACAGGAAAGCACCAGAATGTTGTATATTAATACTATGTATCTCTGCTGCAGGTTGAATACCTGGCTGTATGGTTATGTAGAGGGCCAGGACAGGACAGCACCAGAATGTTATATATTAATGCTAACAGGAACTGTTATCTATTAATACTTTGTATCCCTGTTGCAGGTTGATTACCTGGCTGTATGGTTATGTAGAGGACTGGACAGGTCACCACAGGAACTGTTATATATTAATACTGTGTTTTCCTGTTACAGGTTGAGTACCTGGCTGCACAGTTATGTAGGAGACCAGGACAGATAGGACACCACAGGAACTGTTATATATTAATAATTTGTATCCCTGTTACAGGTTGAGTACCTGACTGCAAGGTTATGTAGAGGGCCAGGACAGGACAGCACTAGAATGTTATATATTAATACTTTGTATCCCTGTTGTACGTTGAGTACCTGGCTGTATCGTTATGTAGAGGGCCAGGACAGGACACCACAGGAACTGTTATATATTAATACTTTGTTTCCCTGTTGCAGCTTTAGTACCTGGCTGTACAGTTATGTAGAGGGGCAGGACAGCTAGGACACCACAGGAACTGTTATATATTAGTACTTTGTATCCCTGTTGCAGGTTGAGTACCTGACTGCAAGGTTATGTAGAGGGCCAGGACAGGACAGCACTAGAATGTTATTTATTAATACTTTCTCTGTTACAGGTTGAGTACATGGCTGTATGGTTATATAGAGGGCCTGGACAGGACAGTACCAGAATGTAATACTTTGTTTTCCTGTTGCTGGTTGGGTACCTGGCTGAATGGTTATGTAGAGGGCCTGGACAGGACAGTACCAGAATGTAATACTTTATTTTCCTGTTGCAGGCTGAGTACCTGGCTGTATGGTTATGTAGAGGGCCTGGACAGGACAGCACAGGAACTGTTACCCATCCTGAGAGGTTTTCCCGAAGATATATCACATCAACACAGTGTCCATACATGGATCACTATGTACAGAATGTTAGGAGAGAAACAGACTGGCAACAGGAGGTTCTAAGGAGACCTTGGTGAAACAGGAGACATTGGTGAAACAAACAGTATTAATACATGATACAAACTGGTGGTAAAATGACTGCTATTTAACTACTATTACTTGTATAATACACGATACAAACTGTGATATATTGACTGCTATTTAAAACAACTATAACTTATAAACAATCTGGACAATGTTCTAAATGATGCTAACAAGTTTTAGGGAAACTAAAAGCTGTCACAGCCTACTAAGATTGAACAGCAGTCCTATTTGGTTATGTTAGGAGAATACACCTGTAGAAGATAAACATTTGGTTAAGGACCAATATTATATATTTTGTGATTGTGTGCAGTGTCGAATATTAAATGATGTTGATTCCACAATTGTTCTTACAAACATAAAACTTGCTTTAAATATTTGCAAGTTTTTACAGTGCCATAATATTAATGGTTTGGGGACCCATATTGTATGATTCTGTTTGTGATTCTGTACACTGTCAAAGTTCTTGTTAGGACCTAATATTGTATGATTTCTTTGTCTGTAATAGTGTGTATGCAGTGCCACCGTGCTCTTGTTAGGACCTAATATTGTATGATTTCTTTGTCTGTAATAGTGTGTATGCAGTGCCATCGCAGTCTTGTTAGGACCTAATACTGTTTGATTTCTTAATTTGTAATAGTGTGTATGCAGTGCCATCACTCTCTTGCTAGGACCCAATATTGTATGATAGTCCTTAACAGACACACCATTTGTTATAAAGTCTGAGACAGTGTAGACACATATATAATTATGAGATATTGTTAAGATTTCTTTGCACTGTTTTATATAACTGTTTCATATTATCACTTGTGACTTTTCTATGTTAAGTTTCCAGTAATTGATACAATCATCTATATATTAAAAGCATATATGCCAAGTCTCCCACATTCTGTCTTAATATGTACTTAGCTTATTAAAGTGAACAAAACAACATATTTGGTGCTTCTTTGTTAACATTTAGGTTTTATTAATACAAAACGGTGCATAGATTTAAAAATAGGTCTTATAAAATAAAACTGGTGGAGAAAAACTATAGCTGATGCATCACTGTTATCATCTTTATATTTAACAAGTAAAATAAGTAACATTATTACTCTATTTAATATTGGGGGAGATAACACTAAGGCATTTCGCAAATCTCCATCATTTGAAAGTCCAATCTCCAAGATATGATGCTGGAAAAGTTGGCATGTATGTGAAAGCATCTGTCCAATTTTGAGAATGAAAATGAAAAGGAAAGTTATCAGGAAAGTGAAATTTTTGTTAAATATTCTTAAATTTTGAAACAGAATTCCTTTATGGTTTCATTAAAAAAAAAAGAGAAGTTTCTTTTGATTATTCCTTGTAAATGTTTTTATATGACAGAATAACATATTTTAGAGGACTATACCTACTACAAGTGTATTCCGTAAACTTTAATTGATGACAAATAAAGAAATCCAATACCTATGTTTAAAAAACAAAACATAATATTTATTTGATTTTCGGACTACTTTTATTGTATATTATTGTATAATAACATGTATTACAGTTATTATTTAGTTTGGTGTTAATTATAATACAAAATTTGTTTTAATCAAACGTGTATGTTTGTAATGTATGCTGTTTTATTATATTTCTATAGGTGAACGATCAGGTTTTCTCCTTGAAAGAAAATTTATAATCGCTAAACATTAATAACTAACTCCGAACTCAAAAATAACTAACTGTGACTTTGAGTCTTGACGTTAATAAAGTGTTGCTGATGTTGACCTCATTCACAGATAAGTTTCAATATTTTAGCGAAAAATCTGGTTAAAATCAGACATAAACTGATTTAAAATGTAATGGATTATTTACCTGCTATGTTCGATTATCGGAAAATACGTCACTCGATAGTAGGCATGTTTGTTTTCTCCCTTACTCGCATCCACTTATTCGTGAAAAGAACCTTACGTCTACCATCCCGTGAATGATTTTCCTATAATTGATCCTAGCAGTTAAATAATCTCTACATATTATGTCACGTTTCCAATTAGTGATATTACACATGTAGGATATAATTGGATAATGTTAAGCAATGTTCGACAATTTTAAACTCTTTGAATAATTTTACTTGCAAAGTTTCATTAAAAAAAAAATTCACCTAATTCAGATTATTTTGGGAAATTAAACGGATACTCGAGTAAGAGTCTCTTTATGTATGTTTTAATGCCTTTTCTTTCTAATGATGTTTGGATTTTAAATTACTGTATTGCTAATTGCATGTACTGATGTGGTTTTAATTATTGATTTGTGTTGCTATGCTACACTGTGCACCCTGAGATGTTGTTTGTTTTGTTGAAAATCGTGTCAAAATTTATATAAATGTGGTAACAAATACATCATTTATAGTTTAAATAACAGCAAAAGTTTACATTTTGTTGGCTTGTCATATTTAAGATGTTCTGTTACAGCTTTCATGTGGTCACCTCCTCTAAAAACAGATTTTAAATAGAAAGGTTTGTTTTTGCTACTTCAGACCTGCAAGAGTTTCTCAAATAAATGTCATTCCATTGTTTTTATATATTAAAACCTGTATTATCATTCGATGACATCGTGTTATGTTAGTGATAATAAATGAGGCATATTTTATAATGGGAATATCACTTATTACTCCTTATTTTAGTAAATACATCAAAAAACAAATGTTGTATGATAAAGAGAAGCTTTCATTCATGCTCGTTTCATATAGACAAATTTAAACTTGTTAAAAAGACTTTATATTTCACTCGCTTGTTAAATACGAAAACATTATTCAACATGGTCATATTATTTCATATGAAACAAACACGCATGTAAGATCCTCTTTTATGTTATTGATTTGAAATGTTTTGCATTGTACACGACCAGGCTATGGTATTTCTATACTTGCATAGTTCATACTAATTTCCGTGAAGTTGTTGCAATCAGTTGCTGTTTGAAGATGCCACACTAGCAGAGGTTGCGGGTTATAATCGGTATAATATGAATGACATTTAAATGCCAGACAAGCGGAGGGTTTGTATTATAATTGGAATAATATGAATGATATGTAAATGCTAAACAAACAACGGATTTAGGCTAGGGCATTACGCTAGAGGTATCACTCTTACTTAAGCGCCTTCCAAAACAATCAACATTAATTTAATTTTATAAATAAGTATAGATCTAATAAATCGGAGTCCATCAATTTGAAACCATCGCCACACTTCCAGCCCCAGGAAAATGGAGACAAATGATGGGTTGGGGCGTGTTTTTCTGTTTGTATATATGTACTTAAATAGTAATTATGTATGGCTCCATACCTTCTTTGACCTTGAATAGTGATTTTTTTAAAACGGTTTTCGAACTTTCCCTGTACCATCATGGGTGTCCGAATGTACCGTTAAGAGTCTGACTGTACCAGAGATGTGATGACATAAGCGTACAAATGGTTTAATAAGTGGAATGATTACTTCTGTTTTCATTTGAAAACGATTCGCATATGACCCTTCATTACGTAGTTATTTCATAAAGCCTCCGGCGCACAGATATGTGTCAAAACAAGTGCCTGAATACGAACGTACCCTGTTTGACCCTAAATGACATGTAAATGCTAAAGAAACAGAGACTGTGTATTATAATCGACATAATATGAGTGACATGTAAATGCCAGAGAGTTTGTATTATAATTGGTATAATATGAATGACATGTAAATATTCACAGCTTAAAACAATACTGTGTATAATACTGATAATATACCAAACTAATCATTCCAGTGCTAAGTGTGATTATATATCAGAAACGATTGTCTTCAAGTTATATTGTTGTATTTGCAGTGCTCCAAATCTACTGGTTTAAAAATGTGAAATAAAAATGAACCTGTTTACAATCCTGTAGTTGTTGTGTTTTTGTCATGAGAGAATCATACAATATGCACAAAGGGTAGGCGTGGAATGTTCGTTCATGTTAGCGCCATTTTACCTTTTTGTGTTGGTGAGCCATGAAACCTATTTCCACTCAATTCATAACTTTCACATCCTGTCAATAGTTACAAATTTCCGAGATGTTGAGTTATTAAGTAGGTGAAAATAAAGGGGTTAACTCGGACTTTATCCTCAGTCTCTATATGAAAAATCAAAATAGTAGACCATACTTTTGAGATGTTCTTTCGAACAATATTGTTTGGCCAAGGGCCTTTATAATGCATAAAGCATTTATATCTTGGTAGATAATAAACATCTATGAATGACAGATGTCAATATTCTCATGCCACCTTCTTTTGCTCCAGGATGAACCATGTCTGCGTCATAATGGCGAGTTCAGTTTCTTTATGACATTGATGAAGTCTTCCTGCAACATAACCCGCAGCCTCTTGTTAACACTGCGTCGCACTTGATTGAAATGTGCGACAGTTGTATTTCTCACATTTCCTCGCTCGGCAATACAGCCGACAAACACCCGTTTCACGCCAGCAGCCTTCAATCTAAGAACTATGTCAATAATCCTATTGACAATGTCTGGTGCTGGAGAATTTGAATCTATGTCGTTACCGCCGACGTTGACAAAGACGTAGTCTGGTTTAAACTGCAGAAGCCTGTCGAATTCGTCGTCAAATTTTCTTAAACTGAGTGAATCATGTAATTGATATGTCAGTAGTGTGTTTTAATCTAAATGTCCTATATTAATTAAATCATGTGCAAACATTTTACTAATTAGTAAATATAGTTCACTTATCAATTACTAACCGAATCACAAACAAGTAAATGAATAAATCGATTAAGATAATAACTTTTTGTCACTTATTATTATCAATTTACCAATTTCCTATGATGTATGGTAGATGTATGGAAAGAACGACCATCAATGCAATCTAATAAATATATAAATCAATGATAATAGGAATTGAATAAATCGAGTAAGATCACTTATTATTATAAATTTACCAATAAGTAATCTGATTGTGTTAGTGTTATACAGAACCGAAAAGTTATAGATAGAGTTCATTCATCCCTATTACTTATATTCATTATGGTAGATGTATGGTAGATGTATGGATAGAACGACCATCAATGCAATATAATTAATATATAAATTAATGATAATAGGAATTAATAAATTAGAAACAACAAATAGATTTATTATTTTTATGCGTTGCATAGAAATGTTATTCAATATTTTCTAATTGTGTGTCAAACTAACAATATTAGATGCAAAAGTCGATTATGAAATCAAGAATGAAGTAAATTATTTCATTTTTTTAATTACATTACAAAGGACACCGAAACCTTTAAGTGTGAGCAGGAAAATAAGTGACATGATGTAATATACAAAGCAGATGCATACGGCCGTACTTATAACACGTGCTGTAATAGCATCCTCACATGCTAAACGTGACAATATTTAATACACAGGTTCTCAATTAGCAAGACTTGGATTTTGTTCTGTTATATATCTTAAAAGTATGTATAGCGGAAAAATATTTATTACGGTACATGTACTAATATTATTTAATTACATTTAACATTGATTTACGCCTCTGCATTAAAAAAAAGAAGCAATAAGTGACATATCTTGAAACATTTATAGCGGAAAATAAGTGACATGATGATGTAATATATAAAGCAGATGCATACGGCCGTACTTATAACACGTGCTTTAATAATAACAACGTCACGTGCTAAACGCAAGATTTAATACACAGGTTCTCAATAAACAAGACTTGAATTTTGTTCAAAAGATAAGTGACATAAGATATTAGGGAGCGCATGATGATGTATTTACATTAATAATATAACAATAGCTTAAGCATTTATTTTAATACTAATAACATCAATTCCCAGTGTAATGGTAAGAATATTTACTTCTGTCAGGCTGCCAGTTCCAAAAGCTTCCTGCCATTGAAGACAGCAGTTGTGTTACACTCAAATAAAAGATATGTTGGCTGACGTAACAGGGCGTGTCTTATATTACGGCAAATTATCTGGTGTATTCCGGTAATTTTCGCTAATAACACTAATAATTAAAGTCACAAAAACACATATTCATTAATATATTACTTAACTATACATTTACGCCAATTTAGATCAAAAATAGTGGATTCCGGTAATTCAAAAGTCGTATTCCGGTATTTTTCGATAATTAAAGTCACAAAAACACATATTCATTAATAAATTCATTAATATATTACTTAATTAACTATACATTTACGTCAATTTAGATCATAAATAGTGGATTCCGGTAATTCAAAAGTAGATTCCGGTAACTCTATGGTGGATTCCGGTAATTCAAGTGGATTCCGGTAGATTCCGGTAAATAGGTGGATTCCGGTAATTCTATGCACCCATAATTAAACGTCATATAAAGCCCTGATATTGGTGTTTTAAAATCAGACAGCACCAAAAGAAGATAATAGATGTACACAAAAAATAAAGCTTTTAATATAATTATCACTACAAATTAGTTTTATAAAGGGCTAAAGATAAACACCGAGTTTACCTCCTACCAGAATGTATACATATTTTCGGGTCCGATTGATTTTCGGGTTACTAGAAAGACCGGAATACACCGAATCACCGGAATACACCGGAATACACCGAAATACATATAATAAAGGCATTATTTATGTAATTAATGGATAATAAATGATTATTTATGATTTAAATAGTAATATATCCACACAGAAGAGTGATTTACGTGTTTGGGGGCTTATATACGCACACTAGTCACCACTATATACACCTATATAGCAAAACTACATACTTATCTCCCTTGAAGGAAAACATCATAATGCACAAGTTTCTTATTTATGCTTGCATAGACTGGCATACTTATCTCCCTTGAAGGAAAACATCATAATGCACAAGTTTCTTATTTATGCTTGCATAGACTGGCATAAAAATACAAATAAGTATTTAAATATTTTAATAATACATTTATTACAAGCACATGTAAGCGTATAGATCTATCATAATGTTGTTGTTTAACAATTTATAAAGCAAAAAATTGACATAAGTCAAAACATTAAGCATGCGTTTTAAAGTACAGATAGCACTAACACACATTTAAACACATGTATAAGATGGACGTTCGGAGGAAATAATGAGAATATGTTTGAATAACAGGTTATTATTAAAGAGTAACATACAAATGTTTATTGATAAAAAACATTGCATCTGTAAAGTGCAAGTAAGTTGTATACATTTTTAGAAATTGCAAGTAAGTATATAAATTCTTAGATTATAGATATATGTAAAATGACACCGAGTTGACATATTCAACAATAGGCTATACAGCAACATAAATAAAATGTAAAATTTGAAAGTGTATAAACCGGTGTAATAGTATTGTTATACAGTATAATACATTTAAAAAACTTCGTATATAGACCCGAAACGTTAATTTGAAATATACAGTGCGTTCCAATTTGTTGACGATGTGCTGGTTGCGTCATCTATCGTACTACAGTAAGCTATATACAAATATATACAAACTGAAAAGTAATGTTAAAAAAAACACATGTTGGAATTTTTCAAAACGAACAAATAAAAGTTAATGTTCCAGTGTTTTTGAGATAAGATAAAGACAACTTATTTATATTACAAATATAACATAAGTTTTATGAAAAGTGACAGTGACACGCACACACTCACGCGTACGAACGCACACGTACACACGTGCGCACACACTGATACTGACACGCACGCACGCACGCACACACACACACACACACACAAAATATACACAAACTGCTTGACCTATATGAGTATTCACTCACGTACACACACACACGCGCGCACACTTACACATTATAAAGTAATCTCCAGTGCTTGATTATATGGACAGTTAGCAGTCACAAATGTATTGAATACAGTGCAATACCACCTCGCCAGAGGCAGCCAAACAGGGCTTCACGGCGTATGCACTGCAACGATACATGAAAGGGCTGTGACAACTACATGGTTAATCTTCATTTTTGGTTTCTTTCCGTGAACCGTCAATGTCCTTACGTTTATATTACGTTTCTTTTGACCTGATTTTTTACCGTCTGTCCTTGATGCGACTACAGTAGATTTTCCGTCAGTTGAAGTTGCGTATGTAGCACCATTGGCCAAATAACGGCGATAGAGGTTGAACAAATTCGTCCGTTGCTGGTCGGTTATTGATAACCAGTTAGTCTTTGAGGTCTGGTACTGTTTGTGTGTAGACGCTAGGCGATATTCGCCGGTCCCGATCAGGGCACCACGCAAGTCTGTGAACTGTCCATTGAACAACTCATTGACTAATCGAACAAATTCTGTCAAACCTTTAGCCTTCCATTCTACAGTCTGTTTCAGGATATGATTGACTGAATCGCAATTGTTATTGGTCCAGTTGCGTTCAATCATGTGTAATCTAGTCGGTTCGTTAACCTTAACTTTTAAATGTCCCTTCAGTCTTTTTTGGAAGTACTGCACAAATTTCATGGATATATTTGTACAGTAAGATTTGAGTTGGTCGCATTTGTTTTCAAAGCAAATGCTATCCATTGCATGTGTAATGCCGTCATCGCCAAATATTTTGTTCGAGATGACCTTTCGTTCCTGCACATTTACACCGTCATCAGTCAGGTGGTGTCTAGCGTTTCGTTTTAAGTGTCTCGTGCATAGAACATGTGTCGATTCAGGGAATTCAGTGGTAATGGCCTTCACGAACGCTTGTTCGTCATCCGAGCCGATTACAAGTTTCGTTAAATTTGACCCCAATAGTTTCAATTTCATATTTTTGTTTGTCGTAGATTTGTTGCAGTCCTGTCGGTCTGGTTACCTCGTCATATTTTTATTTTAGATTGTTATAAATTAGATGGGTTTTTTGTTTAACTTTAAAAGAAACTTGTCATAATTTATTTATAATAGAAATACATTTTCAACCTGGTCTTAGCGGCCGGGTCTTAGCCACTGATTGTTTCATAATATCAAAGAGGTGTTAATTGTTTCTCTGAGCCACAAAGACAACCAGGGACAGGAGTAATGGATTAAGAGGATAATGCCAATTTGTTAAAATTGTATTGTATTAAATTTTAAAACAAACATTATTTGTTACTGAATAATAAAGACTATGAATTAATAATTTATACAATACAAGCTATTTAATACATTGAACATTAATTGTTGACAAAATATTATTTTTGATGCTATACATGTATATTCTACACAATATGTATTTTACTGTTTACGCTTATTTCTGATCATAATGATGCAGTATCAATCAGCGGCCTCAATCAGCTATAATAAAAACACTCAATGTTTGTACAAGAATAAATTCATTTATTTCAATGACTTGTGCATTATGATGTTTTCTTTCAAGGGAGATAAGTATGTAGTATTGCTATAGATGTATGACTAGTGTGCGTATATAAGCCCCCCAAAACACATAAATCACTCTTCTGTGTGGATTTATTACTATTTAAATCATAAATAATCAGTTATTATCCATTAATTACATAAATAATGCCTTTAATACATGTATTCCGGTGTATTCCGGTGATTCGGTGTATTCCGGTATTTCTAGTAACCGATATTTTCACACTTTTCAGCTCACCAAGTGATTTGTGCTCATTGTGCCACAGGTCAGGCAAGATTATACAAAAGTGCATTGTGGGGTCATTCTCATCCATAGCCGGCTGTCAGACCATTGGCTCATTGTTGTGAACGCAATAACTTCAGTAAACAGTTTTGGAATTGTTCTTTGATTTGATTTAAAAGTATGTTTCAATGATAATTTGAATGTAAGACAATTTCTAAGACAATGAACACGATAACTTGTGTAAACTGCTTCGGATTCTCAACAAATGTGAATTTAACTATTTGCAAAATGTACATACAAATTGCAGTTTTGTTGCCTTGATTATTTCCAAATAAGCCAAATTAAGCTATTTTAAACACTATTAATGTTCTGAATTTTATTGGATTTTAACCATACTTTGGTTAAATGTATGTGATTACCACAAGGTAGTGTCTAACTGTCATGAACACGGCTAATACATGTATAAATATCATGGAGAGCCATCATAAGAAATCATTAATACCTGTACTTGCTTTGAGGAACATTTGTGGTAAATGGTAATTAATGTCATTAAATGATTTCAGGGTTGTAGAAAATACCTCCAAACTTGATGATGTTGAAATCAAAATCAGATTTATGAAAGACAAATCAAACAATATACATAGCTAAAAAATAGTTATAAAAGTCAAACAGGAAATGTAGCATTGATGGACCACAGCCAACCAAAAACTCGCATATAAACTGACAATAATTACAAAGGTGAACAAGAAGCAGTCTGAGAGACAGTCACATCCCCCGCCGCAGTTTTTTCCTATGTAGCTGTTGAACGCATGACTGGGGGCTTTGTTTAAAGGAAGTTTTATCAGCAGTGCACATAAACAGAAAGTAAAATGAACAAAAATATAACATTACAAAAGGCAGTAACTCTTATTTCAGTCTGACAGAGTTATTGTTATTGCACTCTGCACATCCTCTCAATGCCCTCTATCATTGTGTGAAGTTTCATTCCAGTCCCCTTAGTAGTTTTCCAGCTATAGAGCGGACACAAATTATAAGTATACAATTACAAAGGGCAATAACTCGAATTTAAATAAAGACAGAGTAATGGTTCTTGAGCTCTGCACTCCCTCTCATTGCCCTCTAATATTGTGTGAAATTTAATTACAGTACTTTTCGAGTTATGGAGCGGACACAAATTATAAGTATAAAATTACAAAGGGCGATAACTTTAATTTAAATGAATATAGAGTTATGGTTATTGTGCTTTACACTTCCTCTCGTTGCCCTCTATCAGTGTGTGAAATTTCACTGCAGTCCCACAAGTTGTTTTTGAGATACATAGCTAACACGAAGTATATGTTTAAAATTAATTTAAATGAAAGCAGAGTTATGATTCTTGCGCTCTGCACGTCCTCTCATTGCCCTCTATCATTGTGTGAAATTGTGATTGTGATAGCAGCTTGTGGACCAACTTCATATGACAGACACTTAAGATCACTTTGTCCGTCGTCCGACAGTGTCTTCAAAGTATTGTGCTATGGAGGCTGCTAAAAGAAGCTGGTAAATGCAGGAGGGTAAATCACCAACGTACATATCAACAATTTGGTCTATATTTAACGAGCGGTGGGAGGACAATGGGGTCACATAACAGGATTAGAGCAAACTAAACGTGTTGATAACATAATAATTTAATAAAGAATCAACAGTTACAGTTAACAGTTTTACTGATCACAGATTGTGGATACATAACAGATAAAAGTAAATAAACATGCAAATTACAACAAAACAAGAAACGTGGACATTCCACGGAAACCAGGTTTTCCATTTGAAATGCTATTACAGTACAAAAAAAAACCAGCAAATTACATAAATAAAGTTGTTGAAGTTCTAGTATTAAAGTCATATAAACAGTGTACTGTAAAGTATAAGTAGAATGACATGTGAATCACAAACATAAATGCATACACAGTAAATGAGGACTAAAGAAAGAAAAGATTTGTTAGTAAGGCAAATATAAGCTACATACAGAGCATATCTCATTCCTAACTTAGGTGAATTAAGCAGAAATCTTTTTTTTCTATTTTTAGTACTTAAATAGCAAGTTCGTTCCAATATCTTATTCCTAACTGAAGTTATTGTCCGGAAAACGTTTTTCTAGTTATAGTAACAGTGACCTTGACCTTGTTTCCAGTGACCCCAAATGCAATCCCAAACTTTCTTTTGATATAAGCTACCTACACAACACGTTGCATTCTAATATCTCATTCCTTTCTTAAGTTATTGAGCGGAAACCGTTTTTCTATTTTTAATAAGTGACCTTGAACTTGACCCCAGTGACCCCAAATGCAATCCCAAGCTTCTTTTCCGTAAAGCTACCTACCCTGTAAGTTTCATCGTAATACCTTATTCCTAACTAAAGTTATTGAGCGGAGACTAAAAGTTTGACGCCGCCCGAGGAAAACCTGGTTAAAAATCGTCAATAACAGCTTAGCAGAAATAACCCGTGTATATGGTAAATAACCCGTGCACCTCCCCTTCAACCATGTAAGTAAAAACGATAGGGTATATCGACTAAGGTAAATTATTTGTGGAATACGGTTTGTGTTTTAACAGAAACGTTACCTGGAATCTTGTAAATTATTTGCATGATATGTCATAAATCGTGACTGACGATGCCAACAGACAATACTTGAACACGTCTTCTAAATATATCTTGGTTCTCGTTGCGGGAAAATTACACTTTTTGCACGGATATCTTGTGACTCAACTTCAATCGTGCAAGTCCGTAATGTCGCGTCTGTACTCATTTGAAACTCTTTGCCAATTTCCGAAAATCGACTTACACAGCTTGGGCGATTTTCGTAACTCGATCTTTCAAGGAACAACATGTAGAGTCCTTATAGAAACCATATGCAGACAAGTTTAACCTCATAATGATATAAAAAAAAAAAATTAAAAACTGATCAACATGAAATCGTACAACTTCTCGGATTAGAGTTGATTATCTACTGAAGTTTGATAAACGAATCTCTGATATATGTAAAAAGCAGCTAAACAAATTATTCACCAAATTCGTCATGATAGACTCTAGTCATTTAATAAGATCTAATTTGTATTACTGTCCTCTGGTCTAGCACTTTTGCCGTAAACGTAGTGTGTTAAAATACGCGAGTAATGCTTTTTTTCATTGTTTTTCTTATATGGCGAGCATCATCTATATGCAGCAATATTGAACGATATTAAGAAGAGCCGCATTGTATTAGGCTACAGTAAAAACTTGAACAACTCCAACTGAGCGGTGAGAATAGTTTCTAATGACTATTCAAAATCAATTTATAACTTCAGATATGAAAACACAGGGATTGTTTAAGGGAAATATGGCAATTATTTGACATTGGCTTCTCTATTTATTTATCCAGTTTCATTTTGACTTTAAACCTGCTTGCATATAATAAAATAAAAGTGTGAGTTTTCATTGTTTTTCGTATTATTCTACCATAGGTTTAAATATCGTATTGGTGCAATATAATCAACAGTTAATAATATGCACCAACAGTTTGCTTTATACTATTCTTATAATTAATATTAATGATTACAAATTATGTAAGAAAAATGAACGGTGAGTCTTCAACAAATCAAGATTGCCGTGTATCACTTTAGTAAAGTCATGAAATATGGTGAAAATTCCTTTCGTTTTGAGACTGCGCGGATGTGGTATAACCTACAAAATGATATCAGATCCTCTAAGGTTTACAAGGAGTTTTCTAGGACTCATCCGCGTTGAAACCGGATCTAAATGTAAGCGTGCCATCAAACTCCCCGCAGTGGTTACTTCCCCTTTCTGTTACAGTAACCACTGCCACCACACAATTTTATAGCTGAAATCCAGCTAAGTTTAGTTTTTGGTTAAATGTTTTTAGGTCAATATTTCAACTTCCTTTGTTCATAATATAGAAAAATAATGTGAAAAACGGTACCTGGTTACAAAAATAATTTATTTATAAAACAAAATAAATTTTAGCGAATAAATATTTTATATGCACACTGGTTACTTGTAAAAAAAACATGTATAGCTGTGCGTAAATTTAATAAGGAAATTACACCCAAGCCAAAACAGGTTGAATATTTTCAATATCTTCTCGAAGGTGATGATGTTATTTCCAATTGGTTGCCTGTTAGTTACGGCAAGAGTTTGCTGTACAAGCATTACCTAGTGTATCGCCATTTTGTAATCACACGGCCTCAGCTATCGTCACGTGATTTGTGTGGTGGCAGGGATTATTGGCTACAATATCACTGCGCGGAGGTTGGTGTGCCATGTTGCTATGTACATGCATGTGTTCTTGATTGTCCTTGCTGGTCATGTTATAATTATGTGATTTTGCTTTGTCATTTGTATGTTCTAAACCATTTAGTCTAAATGATGATAGCTAGTATATTGTCATGGTTTTAGTTAGTAGATCGACGCATGGCGGGAGGTATACAGTACTGCTTCTACACAGGAAAAGGTGGGTTGTCTGCCTTCACCAATAAAAAGTTCGACCATCATAAACAGCCTAAAAGGTGTTGAAAAATGACGTTAAACACCATGTAATCAAACAAACATACAACTTGTATTACATTTGTTAATAATATGCAAGCAGGGTTTACGTGAAAATGATACAAGATCGATAAATCTAGCCGTTATCTTAAAGCTTAATAAATAGATTGCCGTTTGTCCGTGTATACCCGACAAATGCTGGATCCGACCATAACACTGCTAAAAGACATTCCACCAAGTCTTCTGTTACGCTCCGTGGCCGGGATAGAAAAAAACGCTGCGTCTAAAACGGTCGAATCCCATTGGGAACTCGACTTGTCAAAAGAAGAAGTGTTGATTCTTAAGGATGGCGGGAGAAATACAGTACTGGTTCTATCCATGAAAAATGGGATAGTCTGCCTCTACCACAAAACAATCGACCGTTATAATTTTATAAAATATGCAAAATACAATTCAAACAATCAAACTATAACACTCTACTATGGTACTATGGTGTACCATTAGGGTCTAAAACGGACAGGTTCATACACTTTAGGTTCAAGTTTTCTTCGTTATTCTGTATATTATTAGTGCAGTATGTATATATCAACATACAGCAGTATCTAAGAACAACGTGCTTTTAGCTATAATTATTAGACCTATTTATGATTTGATAATATCATAGACCTACATACACTGGATTCGAAACAAGTCTTACATCCAATTTATCCGCCGAATATTAATTTACCCATGAATACTTGCGCGTACAGGTAAAGTTTGTTAGCGCATGCGCGTTGCGCTAAGCTACGCACCGTCTTACGAATTGATCAAGAACCTCCGCCCAGTGATATTGTAGGACTCACACCACTATTATCTACCTTGAATACTCATGCCATACAGATGAAGGAGGTAGATTTTAAAAAAACAAGTCCGCTTTTCTACATTTCACAGGATTCATTGATGTATCTTTACCAGGTTCTAAATCTACAGCATTTTAGGAAGAGATCACAGAAAAATGCATGTTGATATAAGATTTCTAGCTAATTCTGCCTCATTTTACACATCATGGGTCTAATCACCATGGGGTTGTATTTTTTTCTAAATTTTGATAGGTGTGACACACATGAAATGGAGCAAACATGAAATTTTAAAAAAAAGAAGTTCAATCTGGTAAATATTTGTTAATTGTGTTTTAAATTGCAGATATTGGATCAATGAAGAATTTAGCATAAATACATGTTGTAATTTTTGTTTATATCTATGCCACAAACATTACAATGGGACCCTATGGAAAATTAATTGTGGTGTGAGACGTTAAGTAAGAGCTGCAGAATGGGAATCTTTTATTCTTTATACTTAAGGCATTGCGCTTTAGAGCTGCAGAATGGCATTTTCATCCGTCATCTCTAAGGTATTGCGCTTTAGAGCTGCAGAGCATGTAAATTTAATCTTTTATCATTAAGGTCTTGCGACTTGGAGCTGCAGAATGGGTATCTCGAGGGTATTGCACTTCAGAGCTGCTGAATGGGAATATTCATCTTTCAAAAGGCCTTGCGCTTTAGAGCTGCAGCATGAAATGTTTATCCTTTGTCTCCAAGATATTGCGCTTTAAAGCTGCAGAACTGGTAAATGTAATCACTCATATAAGGCCAGATTCTTTGGCACTGCAGAATGGGTATTTTTTATCATTATCACTATGGCATTGCGCTTAAGAGCTGCAGATCGGGATTTTTTAATTTTTCGTCACTAAGGCATTGCGCTTTAGTGCTGCAGAGGGGATATTTTGTATCCTTCATCACTAAGGCATTGCGCTTTAGAGCTGCAGAACTGGTATCTTTCATTGTAAAACAAACACCCATATCAATGAAGACAGACTACTTTGAAACAAATGTCAAAATTAAAGTGACAGACTGATACTTTTCCTGGAAAATCACAATTTTGACCGGTAACCCTTATTTTTATTTTATTATTTTCAGCATTTTTCTCAATAAATATTTCCTAAGGATCATTTTTATGCTATATTCAGATGTAGTACTTAAGTTAGATGGATCATTTAAAGATGATATGAGAGATTATTCTTTGTTTTTCAAAGCGATGTCTGTTTAGCTTTAATAGTAACAAACTTAATCACAACATATCGTTTCGTTTGATCGTATGCGAACTGTAACAGTGATGTGACTGTTCTAAAATCAAATTAGTGTTGTACAATTTATTATTATAAACTACTGTACATTATCCCTTTGCTTATTGTATGTGTAAAGCTAGGATATATTTACAAGTCATCTACTTACATATGTACACGTTTTATGAAAGCAGACGCTGAAAATGCAGCATAAGATAGGATGTGCACGCCAATTTTTTGTTTTATATAAAGCTGAAAATAAGTCAAATTAAAAACAACAACATATACATATACATCAAATATATATCGTTTTTGGAATTATTTCTACGGAGACAAATACACAAATCTATGTTGAAGATGTAGCTTGGAAAAAGACTGTCACAATGATATGTGACTTATTGTTCGTGAATACATTATTATTATTATTATTATTATAATTATTATTATTATTATTATTATTATTATTATCATAACCAATTAACAGACAAACTGTGATTTCGATTTTCACTTATATGCATGCATGGTCACATTACTGGACATATGTGGTACGTTTCAACTTCATCTGTATTTTGTAATAAAAAACAATGTCCTAACAACTTCATGTCGGTTGTTAAATAATCACACATGACACTAATGACAACACTCTGTTTTTCCTTTTCCACTGAGTTATGTCAAATGAACAGATCAAAGACAGTGCTCGAATTACTTCTATCCATTCCTGCTAAACCGAATATGTGTAATGGTCACGCTCAATCGGCGGTCGTATCATATTCAAATCTTTGTCGGCATTTGAAGTGCGGTACCAAATATAATACGGTAGGAAGAAGCTCAACAACACATGCATAATTTTAGAAGCAATGAACGCGCATCGACATAAAATTGACATTTAGGGCCCCGATAAAATGGGTATACTTACTCCCTGGTAAATGTAAGAATTCAAATATATGTTATTTTAAATAAACATGGATATGCATACAGGTAAGTTAGTATTAAACTATCTAGATACAAGGATTTGTACAATAAGACAAATATTGACAAATCCTTGCTAGATACGAACATCTTTTGATAAAATGCGTGTTAGTATGCTAAGTTTTCTTTAAATTGAAAATGAGCCAGATATCTACGCAAAAAAATGCGAAATAGTTGATTTGGCACGTTTTTAATAAATGACGCGTTCTATATTTTTCTTTTACCATGTTCAATACACAAATATGAGATCTAAATAAAAGTTTTCTTGAAAGTTAAGACTAGTAGCCAACTCTAAATAGCAATACCATTATAACCAATTCATGAGTTTGAACATCATGTCCAGTTAGATTCAGATAATATGCACATTACACATGCTAATGAAAAATGTGTTCATATGTTAAACCATTTTCAATACAAATATTTGAGACCAAAATTAACGGGGTTTTTTTTACATCCAATACCAGTTTTCGCATCTTCGTAACAAAACCAACACAACTGATTCGTTATTTTTGAAAATCGGTCATTAATGAAGTAGAAGTTTAATTCAAAGTCAGTATACATTTCCCTTTTTCAGGAAGAAATATGTCATTTTTAACAATTTCAATACACAAATTAAAAAAAAAGAAAAGAACGTTTACTTAAAATCAAAGACCAGTCGCCAAATCTGCACAATAATGCCATTTTAAACAACTCATCATTTTCATATATATAGTGAACCTATTTGCCATATAACTGGTACATTCTTGCATACCGTAGACTAATCGGGGAACCAACTGGTGTCCTGTTGTATACTGTAGAGTAATCAAGGAACGAGCTGATACGTCATTCGGCGGATAAATCTATAATTAGCAAGTTACGTAGTTTCGAATCCAGGGTATTTATATCTTACAGGTAACTTACAGGTCCGACAGGGGCGTAGCTTCCTATAGGCCGCGGCCTACACTTTTTTCTGAGAAATCGAAAAAATAAAAATGCAATAAAAATCGGAGGCCTAGTGGGGGAACTGTATACTAGTACTTCGTGTTAATATAAATAACATTAAATTACTTTAAATGTTTTCAGCTTCTTTTTAGTTATAAGATATATAATTTACGGTAAAAAGTAAGGATAATGATGCTCTTATAGACATATTCACCGGTACGAAATATAAGCCAAAACGCACCTCCGACAGTCTAGCTCAAAACAAATTTCCGAGGGAGCATGCCCCCAGACCCCCTAGAACTCGGCCTACACATCATATTCAGCCAAGCTACGCCCCTGTCCGAGACCAAAAGTAAGCATATTTTAAAAAGCTTCTTTAGGTCCTTTTAATGTTTTTATTCTCCTTTTATTACTAGTTTTTTCTCATTGGTACGGTATGTAGCAGTTGGGGTTAAATTTAATCTCAAGGGACTTCCAGGTTTACCACCATTAATTACATGTAAGCCTCCGAGGTGTAGTCGAAAGCCTCCGAGGTGTAGTCGAATGTAGTTCTTATAATAAAAAGTAATCCCTCCTTTTTGATGAAAACGGGCATTATAAGTAGGGGAAAACGGCCCATTCCTATTCGATTTTGTGGTTGTATGTATAAGAAGTGTATTAATAAGTTTTACTGGATCACTGATGAACATTTTCGAAATTTCGACTCTATGCTTACACTTTGTGAGCAATAAAGTCAATCAATGAAAACAGCTGTACCCTTGACCTGTTTAGTAAACAAACAAGAACTTTCTTACATGTCTTGTGACCCCACCTTTTCTGGTGATTTTTCAAGTGGAGATTAGTTTTCTATATGAACATTACACTGCTGCATTATCCATACTTGAGTTGAATTTGCAGCAAATCATTAATATGTGACACTTTAACATTGATGTCTATGGGGAAAATAATTAGTGGTATAATACCTTCCAGTGTTTGCTTAACCTACTCTTGAAGCTGTTTATACTTGGTGCTGTCACTACATGATTTGGCAAACTATTCCGTGTGTCTACTACCCTGTTCCCAAAGGAATGTTTTCTGATTTCTAGTCTACTATCCATGATAATATGCAAGTAAACGTTTATACTATCTCATTAAAATCATATCCTAATTACTCTTTGATACTCCGCTATAGGTAGTGTAGAGTATCGTAGTGTGAAAAATGGTCTGATTTTAATGAGATTGACGTTTATACAAATCTAGATGCGTAAACCTTCGCCTCGCTCCGCTGCGGGTTCGAATCCCACTGGGAGCTCGACTTGTAAGTCGATTCTTACGGATGGCGGAAGGTGTACAGTACTGGTTCTAACCAGGAAAAGTGGGTCGTCTGCCGCCACCACAAAAAAATAATTCGACCGTCATAACCTTACATATGTTGAAAATAAGACTAGTAGCCAACTCTAAATAGCAATACCATTATAACCAATTCATGAGTTTGAACATCATGTCCAGTTAGATTCAGATAATATGCACATTACACATGCTAATGAAAAATGTGTTCATATGTTAAACCATTTTCAATACAAATATTTGAGACCAAAATTAACGGGGTTTTTTTTACATCCAATACCAGTTTTCGCATCTTCGTAACAAAACCAACACAACTGATTCGTTATTTTTGAAAATCGGTCATTAATGAAGTAGAAGTTTAATTCAAAGTCAGTATACATTTCCCTTTTTCAGGAAGAAATATGTCATTTTTAACAATTTCAATACACAAATTAAAAAAAAGAAAAGAACGTTTACTTAAAATCAAAGACCAGTCGCCAAATCTGCACAATAATGCCATTTTAAACAACTCATCATTTTCATATATATAGTGAACCTATTTGCCATATAACTGGTACATTCTTGCATACCGTAGACTAATCGGGGAACCAACTGGTGTCCTGTTGTATACTGTAGAGTAATCAAGGAACGAGCTGATACGTCATTCGGCGGATAAATCTATAATTAGCAAGTTACGTAGTTTCGAATCCAGGGTATTTATATCTTACAGGTAACTTACAGGTCCGACAGGGGCGTAGCTTCCTATAGGCCGCGGCCTACACTTTTTTCTGAGAAATCGAAAAAATAAAAATGCAATAAAAATCGGAGGCCTAGTGGGGGAACTGTATACTAGTACTTCGTGTTAATATAAATAACATTAAATTACTTTAAATGTTTTCAGCTTCTTTTTAGTTATAAGATATATAATTTACGGTAAAAAGTAAGGATAATGATGCTCTTATAGACATATTCACCGGTACGAAATATAAGCCAAAACGCACCTCCGACAGTCTAGCTCAAAACAAATTTCCGAGGGAGCATGCCCCCAGACCCCCTAGAACTCGGCCTACACATCATATTCAGCCAAGCTACGCCCCTGTCCGAGACCAAAAGTAAGCATATTTTAAAAAGCTTCTTTAGGTCCTTTTAATGTTTTTATTCTCCTTTTATTACTAGTTTTTTCTCATTGGTACGGTATGTAGCAGTTGGGGTTAAATTTAATCTCAAGGGACTTCCAGGTTTACCACCATTAATTACATGTAAGCCTCCGAGGTGTAGTCGAAAGCCTCCGAGGTGTAGTCGAATGTAGTTCTTATAATAAAAAGTAATCCCTCCTTTTTGATGAAAACGGGCATTATAAGTAGGGGAAAACGGCCCATTCCTATTCGATTTTGTGGTTGTATGTATAAGAAGTGTATTAATAAGTTTTACTGGATCACTGATGAACATTTTCGAAATTTCGACTCTATGCTTACACTTTGTGAGCAATAAAGTCAATCAATGAAAACAGCTGTACCCTTGACCTGTTTAGTAAACAAACAAGAACTTTCTTACATGTCTTGTGACCCCACCTTTTCTGGTGATTTTTCAAGTGGAGATTAGTTTTCTATATGAACATTACACTGCTGCATTATCCATACTTGAGTTGAATTTGCAGCAAATCATTAATATGTGACACTTTAACATTGATGTCTATGGGGAAAATAATTAGTGGTATAATACCTTCCAGTGTTTGCTTAACCTACTCTTGAAGCTGTTTATACTTGGTGCTGTCACTACATGATTTGGCAAACTATTCCGTGTGTCTACTACCCTGTTCCCAAAGGAATGTTTTCTGATTTCTAGTCTACTATCCATGATAATATGCAAGTAAACGTTTATACTATCTCATTAAAATCATATCCTAATTACTCTTTGATACTCCGCTATAGGTAGTGTAGAGTATCGTAGTGTGAAAAATGGTCTGATTTTAATGAGATTGACGTTTATACAAATCTAGATGCGTAAACCTTCGCCTCGCTCCGCTGCGGGTTCGAATCCCACTGGGAGCTCGACTTGTAAGTCGATTCTTACGGATGGCGGAAGGTGTACAGTACTGGTTCTAACCAGGAAAAGTGGGTCGTCTGCCGCCACCACAAAAAAATAATTCGACCGTCATAACCTTACATATGTTGAAAATGACGTAAACAGATCACGCCCGGGAATCGCACGCCTGCATTGCTTTGGCAATACCGAGAGTTTAAGGCGGAGGATTTCAGGTAACGCAGGCGCGTGATAAATTGCTCGAATTGAGGTAGGTGTCAAGATTGATTAAATTTGCATTTAAGTATTTTTCTCTCTAAAATTTGAAGAATGTCTTATTCTAGACAATGGGCAAAAGCGACCATTCACAGAGATTGGGCATCGACAACCTTAGCATGTGTGAGAAATCCTTTCTGAATGTATACAATATACTAAGTATGTGGGAAAAAAAGATAAACCATGTGGATGCTCTTCTTCTATATTCAGGCCTTAACACTGATCTTGTGAATTTCCCATCGATACAGTTGGTTGACGTAAATCTGTGAATTTCCCATCGATATAGTTATTTGACAAATCTGTGAATTTCCCATCTATAATTATATTAGTTATTTGACGTAAATCTGTGAATTTCGAGACACAAATATCGAATTTAAAGAAGTTGTATTGTCCCCAGCAAAAATTCACGGCTATATAGGCATGCAACTTACCATGCAGGCATACTATGGAATAACAACAAATTCCAGGTGGACGTATTCAAGGTGGACGTTTTTAGAGAACCCAATTTACGTTTAAATTGTTTAAGTACATACAAACGAATGCATATGTGCGATTGTGTCGTCTGTGTGAATTAATATGCGAAGCAGACTGTTTGAGCGTGTACATGAAGCTTTTGTAGGTCTAAATACTTGTCAAAAATTCCTAAGTGAATATGTCAATAATATTCTCATTGCTTTGTGTAGTTCACGCTTGATTACAGAAAAGGTTGAACTGCAAAAAATTTTTTTTTTAAATCGTCTGCACTGATTGTATAATCACATTTTAAAGTGTTGTCGATGTGTTTTCTCATAAATCAATTATAACACATACAGTACAGTTCGAATTAGTGCAGCTTTCAATGTTCCTAATTCTAAAATATGCCAACAAAACTTGTTTTGACAATACGTTTACCAAAAGGCGTTTGCAATCGAAAATTTTCAAATATTCAATGTTAATGCTGAATTACAGCCTGGATATAAATCTATGTAAATATTAAGTGACAAGAAGTAATTATCATACTCGATTAATTAGTAAACTATATTTACCAATTATTAAAATACGTCATATTTGCATTTTATTTAATTAAAATAACAGACACTATTGACATAATAATTACATAATTCTCTCAGTTGAAGTAAATGATGACAAAGCTAATCTGCTACGTATACAGTATATTATGGAGCAAGAAGCATTATTTAAGATGGGTTACAAATAAAACAAAATGTTACTAGTTTATATTTATTGGAATAAGCTGGCCATGGCTTCAACAATATATAGTGTAAAATAAAATGTGTAGTCAATCAAATTGGAACATTTCAGGTAAATCCAATGTTCATAGTCCAAACTAAGTTTAAATTGTAACTGACCACTGTACAGTGTAAACCCTGGGAACAGATGTTCACAAAGTAAAAACTTCTTGCATAGAAAATAACAAAGTTCTTAGAATACTGTACAGTGTAAACCCTGGGAACAGATGTTCACAAAGACAAGTCTTAAAATTAAAAACTTCTTGCATAGAAAATAACAAAGTTCTTAGAATATTTTAACTACACTATGCTGTGTCCGCGAAATACCGCCACATGCCACTCGGCATGTGTATGATGCCACATGCCGCGTGGCACTGCCAAACATGGGGGAAGCGGAACACAGCTTAGATAATAAAAAACCTCCAAAGAGGTATGACAGACGTACTTCAACCAATGAAGCGATTATGTCATGTCATATACAAAATCAAAAAACCTCCAAAGAGGTATAACAGACATACTTCAACCAATGAAGCGATTGTGTCATGCCACACGCCGCGTGGCACCGCCAAACATGGGGGAAGCGGAACTACCGTAAAATAAACTCTTCGATCAAAAACGGCAGGAGCCCAATTGTATACAGTTCCGTGTGACATATTCACTTTGGCTTTCATAGTACGAGTCTGGTCTGCAATTAACTTAGTTCATAAACCAGGTCTAAATGTTTGTTCCTGGCTATCATTTATACTAGCAAATTGTAAAACGGAGAGCTTAACATATGATACCAACTACTGAAGGTCTCTATGGTACGTCTCGCAACCGCATGTTCGATACCCAGTTATTCGACATAGGAACATTGTTGATTGGCCTTTCGACATCGTGATGGTGACAAACTGAAGTGCAAGGTATGGCGTAAAATAACCTATAACAGAGAGATCTAATTATAATTAAAACAGCATCAGCCACCACTCTGTATAAAAACAACAGCCACTGAATGAAAACATCATTGCACGCAAACAGAATAAATGTGTAAAGCTGACCGCTAGACGAAAAAAATTAGGACATTTATACTGTTATAGCAGCAGCAGACACAACAGTAAGTAGAAAAATATCTGTAATAAGCAAAACAAACTGTGACATATATCTATCAATTTGACTGTGACATATATCTATCAATTTGACAAAAGAAAAATAGCATAGACCTGCAACCAACACGCCGCCAGTTGTCAATAATAAGCACATGCAGTTGTATTATAACCTATTGTCAATACACTTCGACATAAACACTAGGGCGGAGATATCTAAGTCCTGGCGACATATTAATTACATGCTTATCGACATTCTCACACTCTTGGTGTAAAATAACATAACGGGTAGTATATACCGTTTTCAGCCATTTCAGACTCCTGGTGTAAAGTTAGTATATTCATTAACCAACATTCATGCATTTGCATACTCCAAGTGTAAAAAGGGACAATTTATACCGGTTTGTTATAACTGCGACAACAAAAAGCGCACCACTTTGCACACACTAAGAATTTGGTTCACTTTAATTCATTCCTGTTAGGCGCCATATAACCTTTCATGTGTTGGTGCGCCTTAAAACACAATTCAATTCACTTTAATTCTAGGCCAGTTGCCGACACCCACTGTAGAAAAAGCATATTTCTCTAAAGTTAATAGAAAAAAGGTATGTTCTTTGTTGTTGTTATCTGTTGTTGTTGCTGTAGTTTTTAATTGAATTAAAAACCATAACAAAGTGTTTAAAAATGAGCCCTGTTCCCTTAGCGTTGAGACATCTGTTCATTTATCCACAAATTTGCGAAACCAGTTGGCTATTACACTCGCAGTCTGCGTCTTCGCCTTGCACATTCTGATCCTGGTTGACCTCCCATGATCACACGATTACTCATTTTCCCACAAACTCTTGAGATACCACGACATAACGCTGTAAAGCGAGTGGCTTTACATAAATCTTGGGCTCTTAAGACTGTATTTTCGGCAAAACTGTTTACTGAAAAAATTGCTAAAAAGAAAAACACCTGACAAATTTATTTAAACAAAAACATGTTTGACCCTGAAATTTAGCCCTGTGAGGGTAAAGCAAATACAGAAATTAAAGCACAATATAAAAAGAATATTTGCTCAATATGATATTGATTACAACTATAAAATATCTTATAACTCAACAACTCAATAGCTATGAAAATTGATTTGCAACCGTTTAAATGCAGATGTAATGTCCATTGTTCCCAGTAATGCCACGGGACCAATGTTACTTGGTCAAAAGTGCTAGAGTGCCGTTAGAACCATTATCTTCAGATCCACTCCACAAATAGGCCGATACAGAATCGCATTCAACACAATCACGCTGATTTGTCGGCGACTTTTGATGAATCAAGAGACCATGAATTTTTGACAATGGAAGCATGCTTTTATATGAAACTGTGAAAAGCGAAATATATCAATACTTACTAAGTTAGATAACATTAAGAAATTCCTGATTCAGGGGAAAGAACTCCCGCGAAGTGAAATTTGATTATGATACGCGGAAATATATGTAATACATTTGTGAGAAAAAATATCGATTTCTTTGTAAATAAATTTTAAACACAGTTATTTTCATATACAGTTAACAGTTTATATTTATTTTCCAATGTAGTTTGCCGGTTAAAATGCCTTCCTGGAGGAACTGGACTTGAAAACTTGTATCACTGTATACAATTTGTGGGTGGGGTAATGCTAAAAAAATAATTAAAAAATCTGTCCTAAATTGTTCCATCTTACCATTGCTACGCTTTCACTTAATGACTACTGCCAACGCTACTTAAACGTACATCAATTGATTATGAGAAGATAGGAATTACTGATTTTTTTATTTTCTCAGTATTTAAAGAATTATAATGACTATCTGAATCCCGTTAAATCAGAATCAGCTTTAATATAATGAGATCATGATGTCGTCAGCTGGGTATAAGTAATAGATAGAGTCAGGTCTCAGTGAGCTTGTTCATTTAAATACATTTTAATAAAACGAGATACGTAAACGTATTGCCAAACAAGATAAATGATAACTGACAAAGACAAAAACAAACAGACACATTATTTTTAAGGCAAGTAAAAAAACAGGGCTGGTGACAAAAAACCTCAGGGCTAGTGGGAAAAAAAACAGGGCTAGTTGTTTTTCAGGACCCACTAGCCCTGGGCTAGTCCCCTAAAAAAATATTCTTGGAGCACTGACACATTCGGTATACACAGGGTCTGAATGACACTGACTACCACAACAGCCATGGTTCTCACGTCTCCGTCTAGGTATTCTTCTTTTAGTTTAGATACTACAGATTACCAAATATGCAAACGACGACTAGAATCGCCAGGGGATGTTTATGCTCACACAACCTTCCAATTGTTCACTCGATTTTTTAAACATGCAGAATGAATAACAAATACGTAGTCTAGATCATCTGCGACGCTTGCTTGTTTACAAAATTATCAGGCAGTAAATTTATAAAACATTTTGTAACATATTATTCGTTTGTATAAACACAAAAGTTTGTAGCTTAATAAGTGCAACCTTATGCTTTTATTTACCATCATCTAACCATCTAAACATAACGCTTTCTCTTTCATGGCTTTTGAAGTACTTTTATTTCCAAATAATAAATGGGTATTCTGCTATTTTGCCACAAGCTAATCAAGAGGTGACGACAAACTATTTAATACATTATATCAGTCAACTTGTGACAAATATTGGCCAAATTATGGATCTGACACGAGTATGTATATTGAAATTAACCTGTCAAAATTAGAAGATAGTGCCCAGTCCTCCCCGACAATATAACACACAGGAGACGGTACTATTGCTTACACCGCCATTGCTTACCGGCATGCCATGCGCAAAAAACACACAGATCACTCTTCAGCGACACCTGTCACACACCATCAAGCATGTGTGGCACGTCATTTTTCAACACATGTAGGGTTACATATCATGGACAATTTTCTGTGGTGGAGGCAGACCACGTACTTTGTCTGGGTACAACCAGTACAAGAAATCAGAATTATCCTTTTACATTTAAAGTGGAGTACGTGGCTCAGTGGTAGAGCACCGAACTTCAGATCAAAAAGGTTGTGGGTTCGATCCTCGCCGTGGCCATGTCATTTATCCTTGAGCAAGATAATTAATACACATTGCTTAATACTGGTTCTACCCAGGGAACCTGCACATAATCGTCGAAAGGGGGTGTTGCAGTATCGGTAGATACATAGATACATGTAGGATCCAAGTCATTCTTTGAAAAAGGAGTCGCGCTCGTGGTCACCTTGCATCAAATGGAAGTCGTGGCCATGTCATTTATCCTTGAGCAAGATAATTAATACACATTGCTTAATACTGGTTCTACCCAGGGAACCTGCACATAATCGTCGAAAGGGGGTGTTGCAGTATCGGTAGATACATAGATACATGTAGGATCCAAGTCATTCTTTGAAAAAGGAGTCGCGCTCGTGGTCACCTTGCATCAAATGGAAGTCACTGAACTTCACTATTGTTTCTCAATGGAAATATTCCATTCTATTCTGATAACAATTGTCCTGTCGCTATGAAGACACTAAAAATACGACACTTTTGTACCACTCTTCAACGCATATACACACAAATTCCAATTAAAACACATTATACTGTTACAGTTTAGCATATTACTTACAATACATGCGTTTAATACGACGATTCACTTCGCTGAATCGCTGAAACAAATTAACGCGCCAAACAGGAAGAAAATGGCGGTAAATGAAAACATCCGAGGGTTTCCCGTTTTTACTTTAGTATAGCTACTAACGGTTACCAAATGCGCAAACATCAACTACACATTTAAGGGGCATGTTTGTGGACACACTACCCTCCGACTTTTCACCCGTATATTTAATCATGGAAATTGATTGACAAACAAGTTATGTCATCAAGCGCAGTAAACTAGGTCACGCTATACAAACACGAAGTTGACAAACAATAACAAACCAGTCATCAACTGCGTCTGCACACTTTATTGATACGTACAACAGTCGACGGTGTCAACCCTCTCCACATTACAACACATATTTTACTTACGACAAAGTGTATACGCCTAATTGTACAACGTCAAAAGCTCTCTTTGATTTCATGTGTGAAAAAAAGATGGCCGCATCAGCATCAAAATAAATAAATATGAAACAGAGGCTATGACGTCAGGCTATTCCAACAATACATTACTTTCATCAAACGCCTCCCGAATATTGAGTTTTTGGACAGTGAGGTCTAAAGCAACTTTATTCTCAATATAAAACACACATATATCTATACAACACTTCCTTGGAATTTTATTAGAACAAAATGTATTTCACATCGACTCAAAACATTATACAGAAAGTGGAATTCACAATTTACTATCTCCATACACGAGGGGTACAGCAAATTCACGCTTCACTGTGCACTATATGCAGTATATGGAATCTCGAATTAGGTCAAACTCCATCACAGTAGTAGAGCGTTCAATGGTTTCCATACACAGTAATAGTTATCTGAATTTCTATATTCATGAATAATAACGCTCTATGAAAATACAAAACAACAAAAAAAATAAAGGAATATCTATAAATGATATGGAATATAAACTTTCACAATTTGCCGATGATACTTCCATTTTTCTGGATGGGTCAGATACTTCACTCAATGAAACACTCGATGAACTTTCCTATTTTTCCAACATTTCTGGACTCAGGGTGAACTTTGACAAGACTCAGGTAGTTTGGATTGGGACAAGAAAATACAGTACAGACTCAATTAAAACCAAGTGGAAATTAACATGGGGAAGCAACCAATTTAAATTGTTAGGTATACACTTTAATGTTGATCTTGATAAGATAATTGATATAAACTATAATGATAAGTTAGAAAAAATACAAAACCTAATCAAACTTTGGAAACGTAGATATCTTACACCGATTGGTAAAATAACAGTAATTAAAACAATATTATTACCCATTCTTAATCATTTATTTATTTCATTACCTAACCCAAATGATTCAATTATTAAAAAAATAAATGACTTGTTTTATGAATTCTTATGGGAAGGACCAGCAAAGATAAAGAAAAGCATTTTAATTAAACAGTATAATGAGGGTGGTCTGAAAATGATTAATCTCCAAGCATTCATATATGGACTTAAGGCAACTTGGATTAGAAGACTCATGTTTAAAGGTGGACAATGGCAACATATAGTTACCCATATTATAAACTTAAAAGACCTAATAAACCTAGGGATAGGTTTTGCAGAATTATTAATAATAAAAATGACTAACATATTTTGGAAGGATGTGTTAAAAGCTTACATTAATATTTTAGAACTAAATAAGGGCATTTTATGTGCTAACAATTGTTCAACAACTCCACTATTTTATAATCCTAATATTTTAATTGGAGGTAATGTAATATTTTACAAATCTTGGTATTCAAAAGGTATTCATCAACTTAATGATTTAATAGATAAAAATGGAAACTTTTATTCTGTTGAGGAATTTAATAACTTGTATAATGTAAATGCACATTTTCTGCTATACAATGGAGTTATTGCGGCAATTAAAGCTTACATTAGAAAAAATATCTCCACAGAAAAAATGGAAAAAATACAAAGTCCTATTCTTCCTTTTAATATCATTCCATTTATTAAGAACAAACATGGATCAAGGGACCTTTATAATATAATTAACCAAAACCCCAGCAAACCAACTTCAAAATCCAAATGGGATGAAATTTATAACATAGAGGAAGAAACATGGAATGATATATACATATCCCCCTTTAAATCCTCAACAAATACAACATTACAATGGTTTCAAGTACGGTTAAAACATAGAATTCTTCCAACCAGAAAATGTCTTCATAAAATAAACATCATTGATAGTCCAATGTGCAAGTATTGTCAAGAAGAGGAAACATTAACACATATGCTTTGGTATTGTCCCGAAACCCAATCGATTCTTAATAAGTTAAAAACTTGGCTGTCCAGCAATAACATATATTTACATTTCACAGAAGAATCATTTATATTTAATATTAGTAACACGTTAACACCAGCCGATTTGTACATACTACTTGAAATGAAGTATTATATTTTCTCAACCAAACATTTACAAAGTAAACTGTCTATAGAGGCCTTTAAAAACAGAATAAGAAAATCGTTTAGTATTTTGGAATGTATAGCAACAACAAACAATGTACTCGAACCATTTGTTAAAAAATGGAGCAACTATAAGAACCTTTTTAGTTAGTTTTGATCTGTAAATATCAGAGACTTCACCCTTCCATTTTGTGTTTTCTGTAATATTCTGGCCAAGGAACTGACATAACCATGATAACGGTCTGATATTCTATATTATATAACAATGAGTGAGATGTGAAATGTGATCATGTCGGGGAACATAAACAACACTAATTTTTTTTCTCCTTATTTATTATAGTTATTTGTTTTTCTCTATCTTTTCCCCTAAAAACAGTACTCTTCTAAATAGTGACTTTTTATTACACAAATAGAGATAAAACACAACACAAACAAGCTAAATCTTTAAAAGACAACCATTTATACAGAATTCTCATATTGAATACAAATAATAGATGATTTTATTATGTATATCACTTGTGTATTGTATAATATTATAGATGTGTTTGTTTGTAAGGCGTGCGGTGGGATGGTCCTCCCCGACCCACAACATGCCAATTACGGGGAGAATAAATGGGTCACCATTGGTGACTGAAAAAACAACAAAAAAAAACAACAAACAAGTTGCAGGTCTTTGTCAACACATGCCTCAGACAGATCCTAAGAATCCGCTGGCCCGAGACTATCTCTAACAACAAGCTCTGGAGGAGAACCAGACAGACACCAATCGTCACAGTCATTTAACAACGGAAATGGCGGTGGATTGGCCACACACTCCGGAAAGATCCCCAGAGCATTGTCCGACAGGCCCTCGACTGGAACCCGCAAGGGAAGAGGAAGAGAGGGACACCAGTCAGGACATGGAGGCGAACTCTTGACACCGAGCTCCAAACCATCTCCATGTCTTGGAAGGAGGCAAAGGCGGCAGGGCAGGTCCAGATGGCGAACTGTATAGTGAAGGCCCTATGCCCCTCACAGGGGTGAAGAGGATTAAGTAAGTAAGTAAGTAAATACTAAATAGTGTGATGTGCGAGTACTGCGTACCAGGCTCGTGCGTACTGAATACCGCCTAAAACGCCCTGAATACTGCGTACCAAAAGGGGGAGGGGGGGGGGGCGGGGTCAGCCTCATATATAGGTATTTATATAGTTTTAACCTGTACATAATCTTCATTGCTGTGTTTGCCCGGGCATGATCAGTCAACGCTGGACTAAATACATTCTTATACAAGAAACGGAAAAAGAAGAAGAAGAACTTGAAAAATGTTAATCAAATTGAAATATTCGCATATTATATTGTAAACATATAAGGTAAAAGCTGTTGTACACATAATATATTTACCCTTCAAATGTCACCGCGCTAACAGTTACAAGGTGGGGGATCACGTGGTTTCAAATGACGTCATCAATGGAAAAACTACCCGCTTCGAAGTAAGATTTTCTTTATATTTTCCTTATTACTTCACGCATTTTCATGTAATATAGCCTAAAGTACCCGGAATTTTATGCACGTTATTCCGTAACTTTGATTGTAGATAAATGTTCCACGGATTTTTTGTTTAAGCCTCCACCAATTCCGAAATGTAATTTTTTGAGTCGGTCTCGTACACTGGAATGAAGATGTTTTCATGGTTTTCGTCTTAACATGGACTTATTTGCATTAGTTCTAGTCCCGCAACGTTGCTTTATAAACAAAAAAGTCATATCTACCACAATTTAAAAGATACATGTGCTACAGTGAAATTAATTATGGAATTTCGAAAATGATCTCGAACACTGGCGGTGTGAAAAGAGATCTCGTGCACTTGTACGTTTCAGCGTTCGCGAGTTTCGTACTGCTCGACAGTTTACAGTATGAATGCGTTGTACTAATTATGATTTTCTGGTAATTTTCAGGTGGTAGTTCCAAAGGGTGTACCATCAAAATTGTTCAGGTATGAAAAGAGATCTCGTGCACTTGTATTTTTATACTTGTTAGATTCGCTCAAGAGTTTTGTAATGCTAGGCGATTTATTATGTGTATGCGATGTACTTATGAATTTTGGTCATTTGTAGGTGCCAGTGAAGTTTCTGTAAAGCTACCAACCCAATACGGGTAACATTTTGGGTAAGGTTTTCCTCAGTATTTTACTTATTACTGCAGATAGATATAAGGGATGATTATATGTAAGGTAGGTCGGATGGCTTACATGTCACGAGAACGAACCCCGGGTGCGCCTCTAAATTGTAGGCTATAACAAGCGAAATCATTGCGACATATGTTTAGTATCATGTATATGTCTGTACGTTTTGCTTTGTCCCGTACTATGAACAAAACGAAATTATCATAACCAATCGGAGAGTGGGTGTGTCTAGGCAGCAGTGCGATAAGTAACTGCACGATATTAGCCGTTCGACAATTAAGCTGTACATCATACATGTATCAGTTTTACTGTTTTTTGCAAACCCGACATTTCGGAAGCATCTTTTGGTGCAACAAGAAGTTTTCGTACAAATACAATGTTGTATTGTATAACAGTTTCGTTGTGTTTTCCGAGTTACTTGTATGTTTCTATTTTATTTCAGGTATTAAGAAGATTTTTCCTGAACGAGGCACTCTTTCGGCAGCATGAGTCGAATATTCACAGACACTCAGGGCAGTTTCTTCAGAAAACTCTTTATTACGTGAAGAAGTAACTTGAAGCGTCACACACGCGTCATGCCGACTTCAGTAAACACATGAGACATGCATTTGGGATATTAGTATTTACATGTTCAACATGAGAAATCAAAACAGAATTTGAAGAGCATAAATACAGCTGCAGAAATCTAACATGTTTATGGAAAATCAGGTTTTAAACTATTGTGACAGGTGAATTCACTCAAAAACTTAAATGGTGAATTGGTTGCATTCTTCATGTGACATTTTAGAGAGCATGTTTCCTCTATATAATTTATTTAACGTTTTAGTTTTACCACTTTTAACATTTCAATATTATAATAGTTTACAAATGAAATCATAAAATGTCAAGACATGTGTTAGTGTGTATTCCATTCGTTTTGGGAAAAAATGTTTTTCAAAATAATAATGCTATTATTATATTTTGGGTTGACTTACAAACATTACGTGTTTGTTCATCGTTTTGAAAATACTTTGATAATATTAGGTCAAGCGACTGAAAGACTTTTATGACCGAAACTATGTTGTCTAATTACATGTTTATTTGATGTACTGCAAGGGCTGAAAAAATATGAAGCACATTGTAAGCGTGTGATTTATATTTTTTAAGTTGCATATTTAATGATCTCATTATTAGATCACTAGAAGCTGAGATGGGCTATTGTGATCAAATTCTGTTCGTCCTGCAACATATTCTTATGATCTCGTTCACAACTTAATTTTGTATTGGATCTCAATGAAACGTGTTCAGAATGTTCGAAAGGCATTCAGATACGACCATCATTGTCCCTGAATGTGTATATTTGAGAACCGAATCATATCTCCATTTTTCATGAGAGGATTTAGAAATTTGTATGTCTACATTTCTAAATAATTCATACAATTCGTCGTATAATCGGATCTTTAAAGATGTACATTTTGAAAACCAGTGAGATCGTTGTTTTTTTCAAATAATAAGAGATAGAGCCTTTGCATTTTTGACAGACCGTAGCCAGCCCCGAAATTACCCGAGACAAATCCCTACCCAGCGGGGTCTGAGGACATGTACTCCGGGAAAAAACTCTTGATTTCCTACGTTTTATTGCATTCCCGTGCGAAATTTTCAGTTTTATGTTGAACAAATATATTTTAGTGATTTTATTTAATTGATTTTCAATTTGAATGCCTACTTCAATGTTTGCTAACTTCCCAAAATTCTACCGAGCCCTCAGAGTAGCTACGGGACTGTTTGAAGAAAAATATATACATTTGATATTTGTGAAGCTTGGTCAAGATTCAATGATAACGAATCATTTATAAATTTTCAACAGAGATGAGTGCACATATAAACAAAAGAAAGTTAATGCCTTCCAATGTCATCGATTTAGGTCAATTTGGGTCTCTTGGGTGGGCTATTTTTCTTTGTTAAACTTATGTTCGATACTTATTTGCTTTCACTAAGTAAAGTGATTTTATTATGTATTTCGCTGTAAATAAGTTAATCGTTGCATTTCGTTTCAAAAATGTTTCAACTATTTTTTATTGTTCATGTGTTGTATTACGCAGTTTATTATGATTGTAGTCCAGTACACTGAAATGAATAAACATATTGTTAAACTTTAACTCCAAATGAATTTGTTTTCTTTTTGACTTTACATTAATTTTGTCTGATGCATTCAATATTGCATAATTACACAAATACGTTGAACTTCAAATATTTCTATTATAAGAACATTTGAGGTATAGAATTCTTCACTGAAAGTCTAAATGATGTTTTTTTCTGATCTTATCTGGTGACAAACACTGCACATTAACATAATGATAGGCATCCCTGGCCAAACCAGCGTTTATGTAAGGTAAGCAACCTCTGATAAGAAACCAAGGGGACATACCCACAACGACCACACCTAAACTATTGTCTAGAGGAGCAATTTATTTAAGGTTTTAGTACACGTGTCACGGTCGTCAAATGGTTTAAAACGCTCGTTTTATGAGAAAACTTGCAGTAGGTCACACATTTCTGCGGTCAGTGGTTTCACCAAGGTGCTGTTTGGTGCCAGTAAATGGGCTGATGAGCAACTGGGGTCCTCTCGACCAATAAAGATGGCCTCCATGTATAGCTTATTAATCGTTAGGAATGACGTAAAAACGGGGGAAAAATCAGATGAGATAAAACGCTTGACAATTTCTTTTTATTCAGTGAACGTTTTTATTCTGCGATATTTATTTCAAACATTTTGCATTGTGTCTTATGGGCATTGCTGTCATGGAAAAAACCACATACATTCCGAGCATACGCATCGCCATGAGCATCAGAACTCATGGACAATTAATACATATTAGAATATTTAGAAAAATGCACGTTGCAGTTTTGACTACTTCAAAATGTCCAGCTTCTAACAAAGTCTTGTTGTAAACAATTTATTTTCATAACGTCTTTATCATTTAAAAACTAGGACACCGCAATGGAGTGGAATTGTATTACTACTAATAGTCTAAGTCTATTATTTTCTTTTATATGTCATCCGGATCCTTTCTCTAGTATCCAATGTATGGTTACTGTAACATTTCAAAAAACATGTTTAATTCTTCATGATATCGTTGCCATACATTGTATGTCTTTGACGTGTTGTTTATCTACACAATATCTGTTTTATTTCCTGGCAATCCCAATAGGAAATCACCTCCACTATCCTACCCGAATTCTCATGTTGGTACTCTATATGAACTACCACTGGCACCTGAAATGATCAGTAATGCATAAGTACATCGTATAAACAATATACACCGTAAAACAAACACACAAGTGTACGAGATCTCTTTTCACTTAGCCAGTGTTCGAGATCATTTTCGAAAGTGTAGCACATGTAACTTTTAAATTGTGGTAGATATGACTTTTTTGTTTATAAAGCAACGTTGCTTGACTAGAACTGATGCAAATGAGTCCATTTTAAGACGAAAATCATGAAAACATATTCATTCCAGTGTACGAGACCGACTCAAAAAATTACATTTCGGAATTGGTGGAGGCTTAAACAAAAAATCTGTGGAACATTCATCTACAATCAAAGTAACGGAATAACGTGCATAAAATTCCGGGTACTTTAGGCTATATTACATGAAAATGCGTGAAGTAATAAGGAAAATATAAAGAAAATCTTACTTCGAAGCGGGTAGTTTTTCCATCGATGACGTCATTTGAAACCACGTGATCCCCCACCTTGAGTTACCAACTTCTTAATCACGGGAGCGAGAGAAAACAAGAACGGAAAATATTGACGACCTTACTTTGGTCCTCGTACGTTAATACCTTTAATTTGAAGTCATTTCTGGGTAATAATGTACTTTTGGCCCATTTACATAAGAAAAAAGCAATATTCAGAGTTACCTTTTCTTCATTTCCGATAGATGGCGATACTGTGCACTTTCGTTTTTGCACCTCGGAATTTCCAGAAATAAACAGACGACATTTGTGGGAATAAATGAGGACAACACCACAGTGAAGTAAGGTTCATTATCGTATCTATAAATACAACATTAGTATCATGATACTTCATACAATGCTGCCACTGACTGACATAACTTGGAAGGTGGTTTATTCAACTGAAAATTACACGGCAGTGATACTGTCGGCGGCACGATTTACCCAAATATACCCAAATCTACCCAAATACACCGGATTTACCCAAATACAGTTTATGTTTGCACAAATACACCCTATTTAATTGTTTTATTCGGCAAATACTTTATTTTTATAGTTAAGTATGGTATAAACTAATATAATCTGTAAAAAAAAAAGATATATTAGCCGCAGATATGAACTTTGCAGCCATTTTTAAAATTCATTGTTATCAAATCGTATACGATTTACCCAAATATAGTCTATGTTTGCACAAATACACTCTATTTAATTATTTTTTTCGGCAAATACTTCATTTTTATAGTTAAGTATGTTATAAACTAATATAATCTATGAAAAAAAATATATACTAGACGCAGATATGAACTTTGCAGCCATTTTTAAAAATCATTTTTATCAAATCGGATACGATTTACCCAAATACAGTCTATGTTTGCACAAATACACCCTATTTAATTGTTTTTTTCGGCAAATACTTCAATTTTATAGTTAAGTATGGTATAAACTAATATAATCTGTGAAAAAAATAAATATATTAGCCGCAGATATGAACTTTGCAGCCATTTTTAAAAAAATCATTTTTATCAAATCGGATACGATTTACCCAAATACAGTCTATGTTTGCACTAATACATAATTAGAGTTAAAAAAACTTATTCTTATACACGGGTATTGGCTGATTTATTTTAGTTCCGTGCTATATATGAATAAGTAGAGTATGTTAATTGACGATCACTGAAAACCCAATGGCAACAATCACAGTCCGTATATTTACGAATAAGGGATGTTATTGTAATATTACTAGTTGTAAAAACTGAGTATGCTATAGTCCAAGTTAGATACAAGAGTAAAGTAGTTATTTTATATGTATACATTCTTATTTTAAATCAATATATACGTATAACTTAAATAATTTCACTTATATTATACGTTAAGTATAACACATTTAATTGTTATAGATTTATAAGTAATCCATTTATTAAGGGGATCAGAAAACAAGACTAAAATCTATATAACAACACATATATTAATATCGATCCCAATATGCAGCTAATGTTAAGAGCGTGTAATTTTCACGCCTTGGTGTACATGTCAAACGATGTCTAATATACAATGCCCTCACGATTGACACTATATTTTAAAGCATTTAGCACGTACAATAACACACTGTCTCGTGCATATCATGTTAAAAGTTAAATATTTCCCCACAATATTAAGAAATAGAAATTTAATAGGATAATTTGTCTGATTTTATCTATTATTTGAAAAAAATTATTCATAGTTTGTATCCAGCTGCAAAATGAAAGTGTTATGTATATATGTTCGTATTTTATCTATTATTTGAAAAAAAGCTTAATAAGTTTATTAATGTATATGACCGCCCTTTGTGTTTTTTTTAAAAATGGCTGCAAAGTTCATATCTGCGGCTAATGTATTTTTTTTTTTCACAGATTACATTAATTTATACCATACTTAACTATAAAATTGAAGTATTTGCCGAAAAAAACAATTAAATAGGGTGTATTTGTGCAAACATAGACTGTATTTGGGTAAATCGTATACGATTTGATAACAATGAATTTTAAAAATGGCTGCAAAGTTCATATCTGCGGCTAATATATTTATTTTTTTCACAGATTATATTAGTTTATAACATACTAAACTATAATAATAAAGTATTTGCCGAAAAAAATAATTAAATAGGGTGTATTTGTGCAAACATAGACTATATTTGGGTAAATCGTATACGATTTGATAACAATGAATTTTAAAAATGGCTGCAAAGTTCATATCTGCGGCTAATATTTTATTTTTTTCACAGATTATATTAGTTTATACCATACTTAACTATAAAATTGAAGTATTTGCCGAAAAAAACAATTAAATAGGGTGTATTTGTGCAAACATAGACTGTATTTGGGTAAATCGTATCCGATTTGATAAAAATGATTTTTAAAAATGGCTGCAAAGTTCATATCTGCGGCTAATATATATTTTTTTTTCACAGATTATATTAGTTTATAACATACTAAACTATAATAATGAAGTATTTGCCGAAAAAAATAATTAAATAGGGTGTATTTGTGCAAACATAGACTATATTTGGGTAAATCGTATACGATTTGATAACAATGAATTTTAAAAATGGCTGCAAAGTTCATATCTGCGGCTAATATATATATTTTTTTCACAGATTATATTAGTTTATAACATAGTTAACTATAAAAATAAAGTATTTGCCGAATAAAACAATTAAATAGGGTGTATTTGTGCAAACATAAACTGTATTTGGGTAAATCCGGTGTATTTGGGTAGATTTGGGTATATTTGGGTAAATCGTGCCGCCCGATACTGATGCTGGACCTTTCCGTCACGTATGCAAATTTCAGACAAATCTATGTCTATGATCATCTACGTATCCTGACAATTGTTACTCTACTTTCTAATATGAATATTCATAATTTTGCATTGCAGAGATGTTGAGATTTTATTTTATTTTCAGTAGGTGATAAAACTTGTGTTACTCGGTTTTTATCCTTAGTATAGTAAAATAAAAATCTTTGGCAGAGTAAAAAGATGATAATTTTCAAGATTTTGATTTTAAAAGATACATGTATTGAATCAGTTTGCATGAATGTGCTTGAAATATACAGGGTTTTAAAAGAATCTCACTGTAGATACCTTAATTTTAACAGTAAACTTGGTTGCACATCAAGGATAAAGACCGAGTTTATCACCTACCAGAATGTATTGGTTAGTTCTTAGTTCTGGTCACTGATTGGTCATTTCTTTTGATGATGCTCTATCAAAATTATGAATAGGTACTACCTATGACACGGGCAAACACTTTAGTCGTCTTGGTAGAACTTGATACATCATCATAACTTCAAACTACTATAATCACAGACCTATTAATAACATATAGATTGGACACTATGAAAATTGTGTAAATTTCAAGTGGCACAGTTCGAAAATTTCACAAAATATTTCCCAACTTTAGACACACATATCATGAAGATTTTTATAGATACAAGTTTCATTCAAAAATGAGATATAGGGTCCTATAGAAACCAAAGCGTCCGAACGCAATGGCATCGTAGGTCCGCACTGTATCCTTCGGGTACCTTTCACCGGTGGGTACTGATCGCCGGTGTAATTTGGAATATCCGAATTCGCGCTGTTACTTCCACTGTTTTTTGTTACAAATGGTGCGTGTCCAACTGCCAACTTACCAAAGTGAAGTGAATGTCCTTTTTACGGTTATCAGTCAGAGCTCTAACCTTAAACAGTTACAAGTTTTATAACTGCTGGAATTAAGTTATTAAAATGCCAATTTATTATCTCCCTTTGGTTTAGAGTAGCAGATACTTTTCCCTAATAACCATTTGTAACCTAAATCAGTTACCAAGATCATTTGCTAATAAATCGAAATAGTTGCCAAATGTGCAGTGTTTATTTATGTCTGAATACTTATTATTAAGGATAAATACATCTTCATCAAGATCCAATTAGCTGTTGTTCACTAATTGTCATATTTGTGCCTACAAAATGATTTTTAATGAATTTTATTGCATAACAGTAGGTAACTTGAGAGGCTTTGCGCATTGGATTTTCATCGATGCTCATAGCATTTTATTGCATGGTTGTAAAGTTGAATAATCACCCTACCTGGAGAAAATTATATATATATATAGGGCAAATTCCTGTACAGAAGATAGAATGCATCTAAACTTGAACGATTTTGTGGTAGTAACTGTTTCTGGTTACTATCACAGTTTTAGTTGGTTTTTAGCTCTACTGGCCAAAGGCCAGGAGAGCTTATGCGATCACTTTTCGTCTGCCTGTCCATCTGTTAGCAATTTTATAAAATCGACATCTCCTCTGAAACCGCTGGAAGGATTTTGATGAAACTTCATCACAATGTTACTTGGGAGGGCCCCTCTCAGATTTATGTTTTTCGCGGCCGCCAGTCATCCAAGATGGCCGCCATGGCTAAAACTAGGTCAATTAAATTTAAGGAAATTTCAAACGACATCTCCTCCGAAACCACTTATTCCATTCTACTGAAATATCATATACATGTTCCTTGGGTTGGCCTCTATCAAGTTTGTGTTTTTGGTTATTGTCGAATAATTAAAATGGCCGCCACAGCGACCCAAAGTTTACATAGCGTTATATGGGAAAAGGTTAAAAATTACATATTCTCTGAAACCGCCTGAAAGATTTTGATGAAACTTGAGCACAATGATATTTGGGATAGTCCCTCTCAGATTTGTGTTTTTCGCGGCCGCCAGTCATCCGTTTTGGCCGCCATGGCTAAAACTAGGTCAAATTTAAGTAAATTTCAAACGACATCTCCTCCGAAACCACTTATTCCATTCTTGTGGAATATCATATACATGTTCCTTGGGTTGGCCTCTATCAAGTTTGTGTTTTTCGTTATCGTCGAATAATTAAAATGGCCGCCACAGCGACCCAAAGTTTACATAGCGTTATATAGGAAAAGGTTAAAAATGACATCTTCTCTGAAACCGCTTGAAAGATTTTGATGAAACTTAAGCACAATGATATTTGAGATAGTCCCTCTCAGATTTGTGTTTTTCGCGGCCGCCAGTAATCCAAGATGGCCGTCATGGCTAAAACTAGGTCAAATTTAAGTAAATTTCAAACGACATCTCCTCCGAAACCACTGATTCCATTCTACTGAAATATCATATACATGTCCTTAGGTTGGCCTCTATCAAGTTTGTGTTTTTCGTTATCGTCTAATAATCAAAATGGCCGCTACGGCGACCCAAAATTTACATAGAGTTATATAGGAAAAGTTTAAAAATGACATCTCTGAAATCGCTTGAAGGATTTAGATGAGACTTAATCACAATGATATTTGGGATAGTCTCTCTCAGATTTATGTTTTTCACGGCCGCCAGTCATCCAAGATGGCCGCCATGGCTAAAACTAGGTCAAATTTAAGGAAATTTCAAACGACATCTCCTAATCCACTTATTCCATTCTACTGAAATATCATATACATGTTCCTTGGGTTGGCCTCTATCAAGTTTGTGTTTTTCGTTATCGTCAAATAATAAAAACGGGCGCCACGGCGACCCAAAGTTTACATAGAGTGATATAGGAAAAGGTTAAAAATTACATCTTCTCTGAAACCGCTTGAAAGATTTTGATGAAACTTAAGCACAATGATATTTGAGATAGTCGCTCTCAGATTTATGTTTTTCGCGGCCGCCAGTCATCCAAGATGGCCGCCATGGCTAAAACTAGGTTTAATTTAAGTAAATTTCAAATGACATCTCCTCCGAAACCACTTATTCCATTCTTGTGAAATATCATATACATGTTCCTTGTGTTGGCCTCTATCAAGTTTGTGTTTTTCGTTATCGTCGAATAATCAAAATGGCCGCCACAGCGACCCAAAGTTTACATAGAGTTATATAGGAAAAGGTTAAAAATTACATCTTCTCTGAAACCGCCTGAAATATTTTGATGAAACTTAAGCCCAATGATATTTAGGATAGTCCCTCTCAGATTTGTGTTTTTCGCGGCCGCCAGTCATCTGTTTTTCGCAGCCGCCAGTCATCCAAGATGGCCGCCATGGCTAAAACTAGGTCAAATTTAAGTAAATTTCAAACGACATCTCCGAAACCACTGATTCCATTTTACTGAAATATCATATACATGTTCCTTGGGTTGGTCTCTATTAAGTTTGTGTTTTTTGTTATCGTCGAATGATCAAAATGGCCGCCACGGCGACCCAAAATTTACATAGAGTTATATAGGAAAAGTTTAAAAATGACATCTTCTCTAAAACCGCTTGAAGGATTTTGATGAAACTTAAACACAATGATATTTGGGATAGTCCCTCTCAGATTTGTGTTTTTCACTGCCGCTAGTCATCCAAGACGGCTGCCATGGCTAAAACTAGGTCAAATTAAGGAAAATTCAAACGACAACTCCGAAACCACTTATTCCATTCTTGTGAAATATCATATACATGTTCCTTGGGTTAGCCTCTATCAAGTTTGTGTTTTTCGTTATCGTCAAATAATCAAATGGCCGCCACGGCGACCCAAAGTTTACATAGAGTTATATAGGAAAAGGTTAAAAATTACATCTTCTCTGAAACCGCCTGAAAGATTTTGATGAAACTTAAGCACAATGATTTGTGGGATAGTCCCTCTCAGATTTTTGTTTTTTGCGGCCGCCAGTCATCCAAGATGGCCGCCATGGCTAAAACTAGATAAAATTTAAGTAAATTTCAAACGACATCTCCTCCAAAACCACTTATTCCATTCTTGTGAAATATCATATACATGTTCCTTGGGATGGCCTCTATCAAGTTTATGCTTTTCATTTTCGTCTAATAATCAAAATGGCCACCACGGCGACCCAAAGTTTACATAGAGTTTTATAGGAAAAGGTTAAAAATTACATCTTCTCTGAAACCTCTTGAAGGATTTTGATGAAACTTAATCACCATGATATTTGGGATAGTCCCTCTCAGATTTTTGTTTTTCGCGGCCGCCAGTCATCCAAGATTGGTCGCCATGTCTAAAATTAGGTCAAATTTATGGAAATTTCAAACAACATCTCCTCCGAAACCACTTATTGCATTCTTGTGAAATATCATAAACATGTTCCTTGTGTTAGCCTCTATCAAGTTTGTGTTTTTCGTTATCATCGAATAATCAAAATGGCCGCCACAGCGACCCAAAGTTTACATAGAGTTATATAGGAAAACGTTCAAAATGACATCTCTGAAACTGCTTGAAGGATTTTGATGAAACTTAATCACAATGATCTTTGGGTTAGTCCCCTCAGATTTGGGGCCTCCAGTCATCCATGATGGCCACCATGGCTAAACTTAGGTCAAATTTAAGGACATTTATCAAACGACATATTACCACTTATTCCATTCTAGTTAAATATCATATGCATGTTCCTGTTGTTGGCCTCTATCAAGTTTGTGTTTTTTGTTGTCGTCAAATATTCAAAATGGCCACCACGATAACCCAAAGTTTACATAGAGTTATATACAGGAAACATGTTTCTTGGGTTGGCCTCTATCATGTTTATGTTTTTGAATCACATCATACAAGTAGAGCGTCTACAGGCCCTCTTGGGCCTCTTGTTTAATAACTGTCACAGGTTATGAAAAACGTAACTGTTTAAGGTTAGAGCTTTGACTGGTTATTTAGGGTTATTTCCATTTTATTTTCATTTGAATTCATAAAACTTGGTATTATGAAGAATTTTAATCATCACATTTAATACTTCCATTTAAAAACATCGAATAACCCTGCAAAAAAAAGCGAGTCTGCTACATTGAAAGCATGCATATGACTTCATAGACCTATGCGCTTTTTCTCAAAATATCTCGTCACGTTATCTCCTTATATGGTAAAATGGAATGTACTTGGTAAAACTTCTTGCCTTTTTAAAAATTGATTCTTTTAATAAAATTAATAATCTAATTTAACTTAATAAGGGGACATTATGTCACAAGAAGCCCCTTTATTTTAATTATAATTAAGGATATTCAAAATTTTGAATTGGGATGAGTCCTTCCTGTGAAACTGAAAATTCATTTTGCCTGATTTTATGAATTTTTTTTTTTTTAATAGTAATCGTGATCAAATCAATCCAAATCTCAAAATACAAAACAAACATCTTTGATTTATTAAAGTGTTGTTGCTCTTTTGTTTTTACCAATAATGGCAAGAAGTTTTGTCTAGTACGCTTATTATTTCAGATTTTACCATTACACCGGCGATCGGTACCCAAGAGAAACAAATATGGCGGCTGTACTTCCTTACAACACTTTTACGAGTGGTAAACTGATATCTGTTGTCAGAAAAAGGGTTTATAATTAGGTGAAAATGTTTTTTTAGTCAGATAAAGAATAATAAGATACATAATCACAGACTTATAAATTTCTTTTAATTAGTTTGCCTATTAACTACCACGGTGATCGGTACCCCCAGGATACTGCAAACAAGCCAAATACCTTCACAAATTTAATTTTCTTTCCAATGAAAGTATTTTGTTGTTTTTTACATTGAGAGCAAAAATGGAGTTTGATGGAAACTTTGACTATGTCAAAACATTGATTTTTAAGAGAAATGCGAAAATTGATGACATTTTAAACTTTAAATTTTAAACTTAAACCGTTTTTTTATACAATTTCTTATTTTGAAAATAAACATAAATTATTATAATACCATTTTGCTATTCACTATGAATCTTTTGGATGTATTCTCATCAAAATCGATGAATAATTGAGAGAGAAGATATAAGGAAAAGTTTAGGTGCCCCGTGAAATAAATTGCTGATTATACAAGAAATCCGCGGATTCACATGTCTCGCCTCTCTTTGGTTAAAATATATTATCACTGCGTCTGCTGAGGTGTGATAAACAATATGACATTATAACAGTGCCGAAGGCTCAAAGTGAGCTACAGTGTACTCGCATAATTCGAACCAGTTTTTGTACTAAAGTGTTCCACATACGCTATAATTTGCATTCTGAAAAGTGTGTTTTATACTAGAAGATAGGCCAGAGTGTCGTTGTTAAAACTGCATAATTTTAAACGTTTAAATATTTCAATCTTATCCAATATTTACTTTTTTTCCATAGGCAGTAAAGCATCTATTGCGAGTCACGTCCGGGTAATCCGAATCACTCTTGTATCTGTATTAACTTCCAATTTGAGAGCACCCCCCACACATTGGTAAACAACAGAGAAACTTGGTAAATAAAATAAAACATCAGTTGATGTTTGTTTTTTATTCAAAAAGTTTCATGAATGATATGATACGATATAAAAGAAGAAACTCAAACAAACAGCAACATCTCAATTCAGCTATTTTTAATTAGCAAAGATGACACACACATTATTTGTTTTCAATCAAAACAAAACAACTACATGTACCTCAGCAACTCAGCAACTTTTCTATTACATATCAAATACACATGCTCATTCATTAATATAATGTTAATTGTACTGTATTGAAAGTGTTATACATTTAAATTAAAATGAACAATACAAAGCACTCAGTGTTCTACTGGTGTCTATTATTTAAAGGTTTAAAGCTTTGGAATCTCTCAGACATTGATGATAAATGCTGTCTTAAAACTGCAATACATGTGTCTCTGTCTTGTGTGTAAATAGTGTACATGTAATTACAAGGAATGACCACACCTCCACCTGGTTCATGTAATGGCGGCCATGGAGGGAAACTGGGTAGAGGCTCTCCAGTAGCTTGTGCTTCAATGCGTCCTCCACAGTCCATGATATATCTGAAAGCTGGAGCAATTCTTCTTGGAACATGTCCGCAAGGAAGACCAAGAATATCCTTAAACTTCAAGCCTCTTTTAGAGTCAGTCACTATATCTAATAGACCACTTTCAGCTGTATTTGGAAGCCAAACAAGACAAGCATGAACATCATGGATATTTGTATATTCCCTGTCAACTGTTAATATAAATGGTATTAACGGAGGTTGGATTTTATAGTCATGTTATCCTTTAATGACACTGTTCTTTAACTGGATAGTAGTCAGTTTGGGAAGAAATCCTTCAGTCGTCTGTAGCTGGTCATTATTCTACAAATAAGTTTTTATCAAAATATAGTTGTATATACAGGGTTGTATGCCCAGGGCAAGTGGATTTTCAAAAGTCACTTGCCCTGCCCATAATGTCACTTGCCCCACATTTAAGAACACTTAATTGCCCTAAAAATTGGTGCTTTACGATTATTTGTGTTAAACGGGATGGACCGCCGCATAATTTGGACCATTATATTTATACTTAGTTGAAAAAGAAAGGGAGAATGTATTTAATTGTATTTATTCATTTAAAAAAATCAAACGGTTCTTCTTTGTGTCTATTACATATTTGTGTTACTTAAATCATAAAATGATGAATGTGACAGTATACAAACTAATTTTATGCCCCCTTCCCACCCCACCAAGCACCACACACACACACCACCTCATTATTTTTGATGACTCCAAAAAGATTGCTTGGCAGCTAGTGTATGGAACTTTTAATGTCACATTGTGTACAATTAACCAGTTGACAGAAAAAAAAGAAGCTATTGTGTTCATTTAAATGTATGACAAGCAAAGAAACAAGACGTTATTAAAAATTTCACTTGGCCCCCAATATCTGTAACCATGGTAACATTCCTACGCCTTTGTCTTTGAACTAAAGGGAATTAGATGAAAGCAATAGGCATGAATAGGGTTTCCCCTAGGAATTGTTTAAGAAGTAGTAGCAGTAACCTTATTTATCAAAAGCGAAAGTTCAGAACTTGAGAAAAAGGTTCAGTGATTGCTTTAAAATCGCAAAAACCCATGACATGCGCATATGGCTTAGTTATGCAACTTATTTGTGTAGTATGCACTTCCATATACGTTTAATTACAGAGTATATCAATGAAATACACCAAATACCTCATAAAATCGCATTGATAAACGAGTGCTTCGAGTAAAAGAAAATGTATTTTCGTGACGAAAAAATCTTCGGCTAGATTATCTAAACAAAAACATTACGTCACGTGGGTCTGTCAATCATTATTTTGACACATTAAATTTGCAAATTAAGGAATTTCTGTATTTGATTGATGGAAGGTCCAAATGACTTACAGGGATTATTTCGAAATGATTTTTAGCTCTACTGGCCGAAGGCCAGCAGAGCTTATGGGATGGCGAGTTGTCCGTCGTCCGTCCGTCGTCCGTCCGTTGTTAACTTTTGTCTTGTGACAACTCTAGGGCCTTCATTTTTTATCCAATCTTTACTAAACTTTAACAGGTTGTTAATATCAATGAAAGCTCGGACAAGTTCGAAAACCAGCCAGATCGGAATAATTTCACTGGAGTTATGGCCCTTGTTTTGCTGAAAAATGCCATATTAAGCCTTGTGAACACTTTAGCACCTTCATTTATTATTTGATCTTTACCAAACTTGCACAGATTGGTAATATCAATGAAAGCTCAGACAAGTTCGAAAACCATCCAAATCGGATCAGTCACACCAGAGTTATGGCCCTTGTTTTTTCTGAAAATTGCTTTTTTCTGCCTTGTGAACGCTCTAGCACCTTCATTTATTATTTGATCTTTACCAAACTTGCACAGATTGTTGAAATCAATGAAAGCCTGAACAAGTTCAAAAACCAGCTAGATTGGATGATTCACAGCGGAGTTATTACCCTTGATTTAATTAAAAATGCTACATTTCGCCTCGTTAAGATGATAGGGGCTTCATTTTTCATCCTATCTTTACCAAACTTTACCACATTGTTAATGTCGTTGAAAGCTCGAACAAGTTCGAAAACCAGCCATATCTGATCAGTAACAGCGGAGTTATGGCCCTTGATTTAATTAAAAATGCTATGTTTTGCCTCGTTAAGACGATCGGGGCTTCATTGTTCATCCGATCGTTACCAAATTTTATCAGATTGTTAATATCAATGGAAGCTCAGACAAGTTTGAAACCATTCATATTGGACTAGTAACATCGGAGTTACATGTATGGCCCTTGATTTAGTTCAAAATGCTATATTTTGCCTCGTTAAGACGATAGGTGCTTCATTGTTCATCCGATCTTTACCAAACTTTACCATCTTGTTAATATCAATGAAAGCTCGAATAAGTTCGAAAACCAGTCAGATCGGACTAGTACCAGTGGAGTTATGGCCCTTGATTTAGTTAAAAAATGCTATATTTTGTCTCGTTAAGAAGATAGGGTCTTCATTTTTCGTCCGATCTTTACCAAAAATTACCAGATTGTTTATATCAATGAAAGCTTCGACAAGTTCGAAAACCAGCCAGATCGGACCAGCAACAGAGGAGTTATGGTCCTTGATTTAGTTAAAAATGCTATATTTTGCCTTGTTAATACGATAGGGACTTCATTTTTCATCCGATCTTTACCAAACTTTACCAGATTGTTACTATCAATAAAAGCTCCGACAAGTTCGAAAACTAGCCAGATTGGACCATTTACACTGGAGTTATGGCCCTTGATTTTATTTACTGAAATATGCTATATTTTGGCCTCATTAAGAAGAAAGGGCCTTCATTTGGCCAAATTTCATTGAAATTTTTCAGGGATGATCAGTACCAAGCCTGGTTGTACATATCGTCACTGTGTTCCAGTTGAATGATTTTGGCGGAGTTTAAAGGTTTTAATACACAAACTTTGTCCTGACTAGTTTTCCTGAACCCTTGGCCGGAATTAAACAAAACTTTTTAGGGATGATCAGTTCCAGGTCTGGTGGTGCAAATCTTTTGTTCCGGTTGAATGATTTTTAGCGGAGTTATGGCCCTTTAAAGGTTTTAATACACAAACTTTGTCTGGACTATTCTCCTGAACGTCTCCCCACATTTCAATGAAACTTTACAGGGATGATCAGCAACAAGCTTAGTTGTGCATATCATCGTCGCATTCCGATTAACAGATTTTTGGTGGAGTTATGGCCCTTTAAAGGTTTTTGATACACAAACATTTTCCGGGCTAGTTTTCCTGAACCCTGGCTGGATTTTAACGGAACTTGACAAGGATGATCAGTATCAAGCCTAGTTATGCATATCATCGCCATATTCGTTGTCAGAGTTATGGCCCTTTAAAGGTTTTAATAGAGAAATGTCCAGATTAGTCTGTTCTGAACTCCTTGCTGGATTTCAATGAATCTTGATGGGGATGATCAGTACCAAGCCTAGTTGCACCTATCATTGCCGTGTTCTGGTTGAATGAATTTTGGCAGAGTTATGGCCCCTTAAAAGTTTTAAAAGTTTTAATACACTAACTTTGTACAGACTAGACTAGTTCTCCTGAACCTCTGGCTGGATTTCAATGCAACTTGTCAGGGTCAGTACCAAGCCTAGTTGCCTATATCATCACCATGTTATGGCTGAACGATATTTGAAAGAGTTATGGCCCCTTGTGCATAAACTTTATCTTTAGCCAGTAGAGCGTCCACAGGCCCTCTTGGGCCTCTTGTTGCTAGTAGCTATGTTTATGGTTGGGAGGTCACGGACATGATTGCCGCGATTTCATTGGACGATGGACACAGGTCTGACGGTCGTGTCAGGATAAATTGTGATACGGTGTGAAATGCGCTTGTGGGTTAATTAGTTGTTTATTGAAATAATGCCACAAATTAAGCTGCCTGGGGCGAGAATGTTGATTGTACCGAAAGTTGTTTGATCTTATTAACAGTCGCTAGCGGCGAAAAACAGCGGCATATCAAATTCTGATATGGCTAGTTCGCCACTTGATTTGGTCTGGAATGGAAACGTCCAGTCGGGCAAGTGGCGGGCAACCAGATTTGCAAAGGTCACTTGCCCACACCCAAAATCCACTTGCCCGGGGCGTCGAGCAACCGTATTTCCGGAACTCTATACTATTTTTGTTTAACATATTCAGATGTGATTGTTTAAATTGCTATAACAAGTTTTCGGTAGGGACTTTTTTCGTGGGTAGGTAGGAAAACAGCAAACAAACAGTTTTTTATGGTCGACCATAACAAATTGTTTGTTTGCTGTTTTCCTACCTACCCACGAAAAAAGTCCCTACCGGAAACTTGTTATAGCAATTTTTTAACACAGTTTTTTTTGTTACTATCTTTAGTATATTTTTCTTTCATTTTTTAAGGTTTTTACTGTCTTCAGCAAAAGAAGAAAAAAAACCTAGCTACCTTACCTACCCACTTATAAAATCCTGGGTCGGGAAACGGCAAACAAATGTATTTTTAAGGATTGCCCAATTGACTAAACATGTTAACAATCACATTTGAATATGTTAAACAAAAATAGTATATACGAGGAGCGTTCATTATATAATGCAACTAGCCGTCGTATTGACCTTGTGTGAGGTTTACACGCGCAATTTTAAATGATCTTATAGAATGAACCTTTAGTGACATTTTCTGAAAATTTTATTAAAATCAGTGAATATATAAGTCTATGACGACTGTTTAGTTGGGACCTATTCATATACACTGCCTTAAAAAGCTGCAGAAAATGTTAATGAATTTGCATAGGTCGTAATGTTGTATTCTAAAAAAAATGCATTTTGCAGCAAAGTAATTTATTCAAACTTTTGTTGTAACTAGAAGTATGTGTAAATATTACGTTAAAGCCTGAAGTTGGTCTTCGCTTTTTAAGCATAAAATGTAAGCTAAATTTTGTGGCACTGACAACATTTAAGGAGCAATAGACTCAAAAATAAACACATTACAAATAAAAACTACTAACATTTTCATATGGAAGATATAAACGTTTGTGGTATAGGCAAAAAAGTCCATATTTGCCGTCGAAATTAGATTTTTAGTCAAAATAGTTTTTATCGGTTTTTGGCGTGTTCAGTATCATTTACATGTCTTAAAAAAATGCCCTCAAAACACATTTTTTATTGGATTGAAGTATCTGAAACTTGATAAATTAATGGGGGAAAGTTTATTTTAAATTAATCAGTATCAACAACTACAGCAATGGACCATAATTAAATTTTAGGACCATAGTTGCATTATATAATGAACGCCCCTCGTACAACTATTTTTTGATATTCTGAGATCAGTTTTAAAAGAAATGTAATTTATTTAATTCATGTGATGTATTTAAAGAAATATCATTTAAGGGGAAACAATTTACAACAAATTAATACAATTATTAAATGCACAGTCAAAGATTTTCTTTTCGAAGCAGCAAACACAAGTTGATATAGTATATGCCTATGTTATCAATACTCTATGTTAACATGTCCAAGCAGGGTTCTGGAAATATTTTGAAAAACCACTAGCCCAGGGCAAGGGCAAGGGCAAGTGGATTTTCAAAAGTCACTTGCCCTGCCCATAATGTCACTTGCCGCACATTTAAGAACACTTAATTGCCCTAAAAATTGGCACTGTACCATTATTCGTGTTAAACGGAGTGACCCGCCGCATAATTTGGACCATTATACTTAGTTAGAAAAGAAAGGGAGAATGTATTTTATGTGTTAGTTAATACATTGTATTTATTCATATAAAAAAAATCAAATGTTTGCATTTCCTTCTTTTGTGTCTATTACATATTTGTGTAACTTAAATTATAAAATGATGAATGTGACAGTATACAAACTCATTTTATTCCGCCCTCCCACCCCACCAATCACCACAACCCCATTATTTTTGATGACCATCCAAAAAAATTGCTTGGCAGCTAGTGTATAGAACTTTTAATGTCGCAGTGTGTACAATTAACCAGTTGACAGAAATAAAAGAAGCTATTGTGTTCATTTAAATGTGTGACAAGCAAAGAAACAAGACAAAAACGTTATAAAAAATATTCACTTGGCCCCCAATTTCTGCAACCATGGTAACGTTCTTACGCCTTTGTATTTTAACTAAAGGGAATTAGATGAAAGCGAGAGCCATGAATAGGGTTTCCCCTAGGAATTGTTTAAGAAGTAGTAGCAGTAACCTTATTTATCAAAAGCGAAAGTTCAGAAAAAGGTTCTGGTTCTGAAATCGCGAAAACCCATGACATGCGCATATCGCAAAGTTATGCAACTTATTTGTTTAATATGCACTTCCTTATACGTTTAATTACAGACTATATCAATGAAATACACCAAAAACCTCATAAAAGCGCATTGATAAACGAGTGCTTCAAGTAAAAGAAAATGTATTTTCGTACGAAAAAATCTTCGGCAAGATAATCTAAGCAAAAACATAACATCACGTGGGTCTGTCAATCATTATTTTGACGCATTAAATTTGCAAATTAAGAAATAGTTTGGAAACGATTTCTGAAAGTAATAATGGTTGGAAGGTCACGGACATAATTGCTGGATTTCATTGGCTGAGACGGTCGTGTCAGGATAAATTGTGATACGGTGTTGTTTTCAAACGGTCTGAAATGTGCGTGTGGGTTAATTAGTTGTTTATTGAAATAATGCCACAAATTAAGCTGCCTGGGGCGAGAATGTTGATTGTACCGAAAGTTGTTTGATCTTATTAACAGTCGCTAGCGGCGAAAAACAGCGGCATATCAAATTCTGACATGGCTAGTTCGCCACTTGATTTGGTCTGGAATGGAAACGTCCAGTCGGGCAAGTGGCGGGCAACCAGATTTGCAAAGGTCACTTGCCCACACCCAAAATCCACTTGCCCGGGGCGTCGAGCAACCGTATTTCCGGAACTCTGATATACTATTTTTGTTTAACATATTCAGATGTGATTGTTTAAATTGCTATAACAAGTTTTCGGTAGGGACTTTTTTCGTGGGTAGGTAGGAAAACAGCAAACAAACAGTTTTTTATGGTCGACCATAACAAATTGTTTGTTTGCTGTTTTCCTACCTACCCACGAAAAAAGTCCCTATCGAAAACTTGTTATAGCAATTTTTAACACGTTTTTTTGTTACTATATTTAGTATATTTTCTTTCATTTTTAAGGTTTTTACTGTCTTCAGCAAAAGAAGAAAAAAAACCTAGCTACCTTACCTACCCACTTATAAAATCCTGGGTCGGGAAACGGCAAACAAATGTATTTTTAAGGATTGCCCGATTGACTAAACATGTTAACAATCACATTTGAATATGTTAAACAAAAATAGTATATACGAGGAGCGTTCATTATATAATGCAACTAGCCGTAGTATTCACCTTGTGTGAGGTTTACACGCGAAATTTTAAAATGATCTTATAGAATGAACCTTTAGTGACATTTTCTGAAAATTTTATTAAAATCAGTGAATATATAAGTCTATGACGACTGTTTAGTTGGGACCTATTCATATACACTGCCTTAAAAAGCTGCAGAAAATGTTAATGAATTTGCATAGGTCGTAATGTTTGATTCTAAAAAAAATGCATTTTGCAGCAAAGTAATTTATTCAAACTTTTGTTGTAACTAGAAGTATGTGTAAATATTTCGTTAAAGCCTGAAGTTGGTCTTTGCTTTTTAAGCATAAAATGTAAGCTAAATTTTGTGGCACTGACAACATTTAAGGAGCAATAAACTCAAAAATAAACACATTACAAATAAAAACTACTAACATTTTCATATGGAAGATATAAACGTTTGTGGTTTAGGCAAAAAAGTCCATATTTGCCGTCGAAATTAGATTTTTAGTCAAAATAGTTTTTATCGGTTTTTGGCGTGATCAGTATCATTTACATGTCTTAAAAAAATGCCCTCAAAACACATTTTTTATTGGATTGAAGTATCTGAAACTTGATAAATTAATGGGGGATAGTTTATTTTAAATTAATCAGTATCAACAACTACAGCAATGGACCATAATTAAATTTTAGGACCATAGTTGCATTATATAATGAACGCCCCTCGTACAACTATTTTTTGATATTCTGAGATCAATTTTAAAAGAAATGTAATTTATTTAATTCATGTGATGTATTTAAAGAAATATCATTTAAGGGGAAACAATTTACAACAAATTAATACAATTATTAAATGCACAGTCAAAGATTTTCTTTTCGAAGCAGCAAACACAAGTTGATATAGTATATGCCTATGTTATCAATACTCTATGTTAACATGTCCAAGCAGGTTCTGGAAATATTTTGAAAAACCACTAGCCCAGGGCAAGGGCAAGGGCAAGTGGATTTTCAAAAGTCACTTGCCCTGCCCATAATGTCACTTGCCGCACATTTAAGAACACTTAATTGCCCTAAAAATTGGCACTGTACCATTATTCGTGTTAAACGGAGCGACCCGCCGCATAATTTGGACCATTATACTTGGTTAGAAAAGAAAGGGAGAATGTATTTTATGTGTTAGTTAATACATTGTATTTATTCATATAAAAAAAATCAAATGTTTGCATTTCCTTCTTTTGTGTCTATTACATATTTGTGTTACTTAAATTATAAAATGATGAATGTGACGTTATACAAACTCATTTTATTCCGCCCTCCCACCCCACCAATCACCACACACACAACCCCATTATTTTTGATGACCATCCAAAAAAATTGCTTGGCAGCTAGTGTATAGAACTTTTAATGTCGCAGTGTGTACAATTAACCAGTTGACAGAAATAAAAGAAGCTATTGTGTTCATTTAAATGTGTGACAAGCAAAGAAACAAGACAAAAACGTTATAAAAAATATTCACTTGGCCCCCAATTTCTGCAACCATGGTAACGTTCTTACGCCTTTGTATTTTAACTAAAGGGAATTAGATGAAAGCAAGAGCCATGAATAGGGTTTCCCCTAGGAATTGTTTAAGAAGTAGTAGCAGTAACCTTATTTATCAAAAGCGAAAGTTCAGAAAAAGGTTCTGGTTCTGAAATCGCGAAAACCCATGACATGCGCATATCGCAAAGTTATGCAACTTATTTGTTTAATATGCACTTCCTTATACATTTAATTACAGACTATATCAATGAAATACACCAAAAACCTCATAAAAGCGCATTGATAAACGAGTGCTTCAAGTAAAAGAAAATGTATTTTCGTACGAAAAAAATCTTCGGCAAGATTATCTAAACAAAAACATAACATCACGTGGGTCTGTCAATCATTATTTTGACGCATTAAATTTGCAAATTAAGAAATTGTTTTCTGATTTGTTGATGGAAGGTTCAAATGACGTTCAGAGATTATTTGGAAACAATTTCTGAAAGTGATAATGGTTGGAAGGTCACGGACATAATTGCCGCGATTTCATTGGCCGAGACGGTCGTGTCAGGATAAATTGTGATACGGTGTTGTTTTCAAACGGTGTGAAATGCGCGTGTGGGTTAATTAGTTGTTTATTGAAATAATGCCACAAATTAAGCTGCCTGGGGCGAGATTGTTGATTGTACCGAAAGTTGTTTGATCTTATTAACATTCGCTAGCGGCGAAAAACAGCGGCCAGTTTTATTCAGTTATCAAAATGAAATTCTGATATGGCTAGTTTGCCACTTGATTTGGTCTGGAATGGAAATGTCCGTCGGGCAAGTGGCGGGCAACCAGATTTGCGAAGGTCACTTGCCCGCACCCAAAATCCACTTGCCCGGGGCGTCGGGCAACCGTATTACCGGAACCCTGCCAAGCTACCACTCGTCTGTATCATATGTCGGACACAGATTCTACTGTTAAAACCTTCTGATCCCACTTACAGTATTCAGGGATACATTGAACATGTAGCCAAAAATCGCGATCCAGCCTGGTTTTGTATCGTTAGGCATATGACACATTGAATTATTTCGCTCCTTCCTTATTCAAATTTGATCATTTTCTACTTTATCTAAGGCTCTCCTTACACTTCCAGGAGACTGTTTCCCGGGGACTTGTATTTCTTTTTAATCTTTGATGCAGAGAACTGCGCAGGACTCTGATGAATATTCTGCTTCCATTTTGGCCTACCCATATGAAGAAAAAACATGTCACTGATGTCAGTAACAAAATAACCATCAGCAGTTCATTCATCTTTCTATGTTCTATTATCATTGTTTTCCTAGAATTTATCATTTTCCAAATTCTCAGGAATGCGTTTGTATGATACAAAATGCATTCTTGTTTTCATACCATATCTGTGGTGTATTTTGTGGTGGTGGTGGGGGTTGGGGTGGATGGTAATGGGGGTGTGGGGGGGTGTGTGGTCAGGAACCTCCAAGCAAGGGCAGATAACCTTATAATTTTTACCTTCAACTTTGGCGTTTAGGTCACTTTTTCACAAACTGTATGCACTAAGACCTTTGAAACTTTGCTTATAGTTGTATCTTGAGTGGTACATTGCAACGTGACAAAGCAAATGTGGATGTGACCTTCACCATCCAAGCAAAGAGCAGATAACTTTAATTGTTACATTTACATCACTTTCTCATGAACTAGAATTATGCATTAGATGTTTTAAACCTAATTTATAGCTTAATCTTTGGAAGAAAACATATTCTATTTTGACATAGTAGTGTCTTCGGTGGTGCATCTTTTTTTTGGATGCCTGGATTTCATCTATGACCTTGACCTACTTTTTGGAGCTGATGCTTTTTAGCTCTACAGGCCAAAGGCCTTCATTTTTCATCCGATCTTTACATTTACATTTACATTTGGTAATATGAATGAAAGCTCGCATAAGTTCGAAAACCAGCCAGATCAGACCAATAACAGCGGAGTTATGGCCCTTGATTTAGTTAAAAATGCTATATTTTGCCTCGTTAATGTGATAGGGCTTTCATTTTTCAGCTAATCTTTACCAAACTTTACCAGATGTTTTGCCTTTTTTTTATATTATTATTAGTATATTTTATTTTTTTTTATTATTTTTTTAATAGAGTCGATTCCGTTTAATCGCATATCGGTTAATTGCATATTTCGGTTAATTGCATAAAGTTTTGAAACACAAAACCATTCGTATTCTTTTGCATGTAAAAAAACCCGTATAATCGCATAGGTTTTTGTCACATTACGGATAATTGCATAACGAATATCTGGCTAATTGCTTACTGAAAGTCAAATTTACCTGTATTTTGCAACTGTTAATTGATTGACATGGTCTCAGAGATAAGCCCGAGGCAAATTGATTGACAAAAGGTGCTAATTGGCTTGCCGAGAGAGTTTGCCATTTTGTGAGGTTTCCGTAAAGCTTCCACGCCATGACGATCGCTCACCAATAAGCATACACAATTTAATAATAAGTTTGTACGCAATGTAAAGCATAGTGTTGTTAATTATTTACTGCTCTCAGTGTTCTAGTGTCGGTAGAGATGCATATGACATTGAGTAGCTCATAGAGGTTACTTAATAAATGAAAAATAAAATAAGCTTTTGTGTTATTATCATGGCTGTGTAATTCACAATACAAACAATAGCAAAGCGACGCAGGTTGAAAGAAAACAAACACGCATAAATATTGCGTAAAATCTATCAAATAACGGTAAATACAAAATGGATATGCACAATAATAATCCTATCAAACTTCTTACATAGAATTAACTCGCTTTTATGGAGTTTCTATGTAAGTATTAACAGAACAGTAAAACGAAAGTAGAAACGTGAACCGCTACATGTACAAAATGTTCAGTTTCGGTTATTCGAATACTCCGGTTAATCGCATATATTTTCTTGACAAATCGGCTATGCTAATAACCGAAATCGACTGTATATATATTTTTTTTTATAATTTTTTTTCCATTTTTATTTTTTTACTTATTTTTTATATTTTTTTTAAATTTTGTTATTTCATTATTATTATTATTTTTTTGGTGTTAATGCCGTGTTAGCAGGAAGCATTGCTGTGCCTATTGCATTTTTTTTCCAGTTCATTGATTTTTGATGGAGTTACGGCCCCTTGACATTTTATTTTAAATTTCTTGCAGAAAATGTCCCTAAAAAGGCCCTAAATTTAGGTTTGAAAACCCCCCCACACACCTGCCTCTCCCCCGCCTCTCCCCCCGCCTCCCCCTCTGCCTTAACCCCCCCCCCACCCACCCCCACACTTTAAACTCGATTCTTATTTTTATTTTTTTTTATTTTTTTTTTTACATATTAATGTCTTGTTTTTTGTCAATTCTTACGCATAGCTATGTTGCACGCCTACCCCCCCCCCCCCCCTTTTTTTTTTTTTTTTACATATTTATGTGTTGCTTTTGTCAATGTTAACACATGTTGCCCTCTCCCCCCACACTCCCACCACCTCCCCTCCCCCACACCCCACCCACTCGAAACTGGATTTTTTTATTTTTTTTATATATTTCTGTGTTGTTTTGGTCAATTCTTACATAGCTTCTTACACATATTGTTGCCCCCTCCCCCCCCACACCCCTCACCTCCCCCCACATTGTTTTAGCCTTGTTTTCTGATGGTATATACTAGCTATATAATTTATTATTCTCTGAAAAATCGAATAGTCGAGCTGCGCTGTTCTCCGACAGCTCTTGTTTATTATATAGAGTAATGAAATGCTTCATTTATTGCATGTTTGCTTCATTTTCATACTAGAACAGTTTGTTTAGATCAATAGATTGAAATGCAAGCGCCTATTGAATCGGACTTTCTTTTATTTACACGGCAGATTTTAGCACTTGCCAGTCGACACCAGTCTTATTAGTCCTCTACCGGTTTAGCGTTACCCCCCATCCGTCCGGCCATCTGTCTGTGCTTCTGTCATTTTTTTTGTCAGGAGTGTAACTGTGTCATGCATTTTGGGATTTTTAAACAACTTGGCACAAATGTTCACCATAATGAGACGGCGTGACGCACGCAAGACCCAGGTCCGTAGCTTAAAGGTCAAGGTCACACTTGGAGGTTAAAGGTCAGAAATAGGTTTGTCCGAGCTGTAACTTTGTCATGCATCGTGGGATTTTGAAATAACTTGGCATAAATGTTCACCATAATGAGACTGTGTGTCGCGCGCAAGACCCAGGTCCGTAGCTTAAAGGTCAAGGTCACAGTTGGAGGTTATAGGTCAGAAATAGGCTTGTCCGGGCTGTAACTTTGTCATGCATCGTGGGATTTTAAAATAACTTGGCACAAATGTTCACCATACTGAGACGACGTGTCGAGCGCAAGACCCGGTAGGGTACTGTTGCCCTCGGACAGCTTTTTGTTTATAATGCATTTTTTTTTGCAATGGTAAAGGTATTTATTGTTAGTTACATTAGTATTCTTTTCTGTAAGTGTTAATCTTTCTTAAAACACCATCACCAACAGTTTTCCTCATATATTTATTGTGGTCTGTTATGAAACGTCGCGCTTGTCACGATTTTTAGACTGGTTCGGATTACCCGAATATGGTAATGGCAGCTCTTGCGCTAATGGAAGATGGACGACGATGGACGGACAAAAAGCGGTTAACGGAAGACGGACGGCGACAGACAGACAAAAAGCGGTCACAATATAGTTTGCTCATGCTTAAACAACTTCTCGTTGGACAATGAAAACCAAATTTCACGTGGATGATACTGAGGTCAAATCATTCCAAAATTATAAAAAATAGGTCAATGCGACATCCAAGATGGCCACCATCACCATATATGGTCAAAACCTTAAACAATCTTCTTCTCAAGAACCGCTGAACAGATTTTGGAAGTTTTTGTTGATAAATAATCGCTAACTCCTAAACTACAAAAGTTATACAAATGAAATTCCTAGGATCAAACATGGCTGTGCCCCGGGGTTCCAAAGTTTGTATATGGAGATTTTACATGTTTTACATAGACTTATATAGGGCATTTGTAAACGACATATCCTCAGAAACCGCTTGACCAATTTTGACCAAATTTCACGTGGATGATACTGAGGTCAGTGCATTCAAAATTTGTACAAATTAGGTTAATGTGACATCCAAGATGGCCGCCATTACCGTATATGGTCAAACCCTTAAAAAATCTTCTAAAGAACCGCTCAACAGATTTTAAAAGTTTTTGTTTATAAATGATCGCCAACTCCTAGACTACAGAAGTTATACAAACAAAGTTCCTAGGGTCAAAATTAGCTGTGCTCCGGGGTTGCAAAGTTTGTATATATATGGAGATTTTACATGTTTTACATAGACTTATATAGGGCATTTGTAAACGACAGAAACCGCTTGACCAATTTTGACCAAATTTCACATGGATGATACTGAGGTCAATGCCTTCCAAAGTTATACAAATTAGGTCAATAGCATCCAAGATGGCCACCATTACAATATATGGTCAAAACCTTAAAAAATCTATTTCTCAAGAATCGCTGAACAGATTTTGACGGTTTTCATTTATAAATGATCGCCAACTCATAGACTACAGCATATGTACAAACGAAGTTCCTAAGGCCAAAGCCCAGGGGTTCCAAAGTTTGTATATGGAGCTTTTACATGTTTTACATAGACTTACATAGGACATTTAAAAAATCTTCTTCTCTAAAAGCACAAGATGTAGATCTCTCATAGATATATATTAGGAAAAAAATCTTTAAAAAAATCTTATTCTCCAAAACCGCTTGGTCAGTTTTGACCAAACTTCACATGGATGATCCTTGGGTCAATGATTTTCAAATTTGTTAAAATGAGTGCAATGCCACACCAAGATGGCCGACGTTGGAGGGTGTGGGGGTGGGGGGTAAACAACATCTCCTCAGAAACTACTAGGCCAATTTTGACCAAATTTCACATGGACGATACTGAGGTCAATGTCTTTCGAAGATTTACAAATTAGGGCAGTGCAACATCCAAGATGGCCACCATTACCATAATATATGGTCAAAACCTTGAAAAATCTTCTTTTTAAGAACCGCTGAACAGATTTTGACAGTTTTTGTTTATAAATGACAGGGGTCGAATTTCACAAATTTAGCCACTAGCTAAAAATATCCAGTGACTAAAAAATCTACTAGCTAAAATCGGTTCTCACTAGCATTTTTATTCAAGTAATAACGGAATGTAAATTCTGTTTCAAAATAATGTTTTAGTATATGTAAGACGTTTATTATGTGATAACTGACTATATACTAGACTGTCACTTTACAGTACTGTTTACTGCACTGTTTCATTTGTTTGTTATAATTTATTATTGACTATTGTGTTGATGATAAGGTAATTTTCCTGTATGAAACTATGAATTGTGAACCTTACCTTTCTCTGCGTTCACTCGACTCCATCTCGTCATTTTGTCTTTTGAAAAACAAAGTGATTTTGCGAGCAGACGATTCTGCCATGATAATTGATTGTGTAAAGTCCCGAGTTATCTTACCGGAAGTTGATCAATCTGATACAGACTGCATTTACTTATTTTCGTTTCACAATGAAGTTACGCAAATAATCGTGGAATTGGAGAGAGGCTTGACTACATATTATGTCGTCGGACCATTTGTTGGTTCTGTCAGTTTGTCATGGGTGATATTCAGTCAAGTGTGTGCTATTTATTTCTACTCGCAGAAAAAAGCAAGTGCTCGAAATTTTCAGTAGCAATCTGAAAAATCAACTCGCATTTTGCGAGCGAGTCCGTAAGAGTGAAATTCGACCCCTGAAATGATGGCCAACTCGTAGACTACAAAGTTTATACAAATGAAGTTCCTAGGGTCAAAAATGGCTGTGCCCCGGGGTTCTTTTACCATATGTTGTACAAAGTTTTCTATCTAATAATCAATTGCACTTGTTAGCTACTTTTTCCTCTTGCAAAAATTCTCAGGTGAGCGACTCCGGGCCATTTGGACGTCTTGTTTTTAAATAATTTATTATGTAGCAGTATGCGCGCGCATCCCCAATGCCACATAAGGAAGTAAACACAGCTTTTGAATAAATCCCTTTTTTTATACCGCTTATTTACATTTTGGTTGTTTCTTCTGTTTTCAATCATCAGGGCTAAATGTCTGTCAATTAGTAACACTGCTTAAGTAATTTGCAGTCTAAAACAGTTTTTAAATGAGAATGACAGAAACTGGGCTTGGACCCTAACCAGTATGACTTTTATGCAGGCACTATTTGCATGATGTCTTCAGAAACCTCGCCCCATAGAAGCTATAAATAATTGAATCATAGCTCTTGTGGAAGTATGTACCTTCCACAGCGACATGATTCCAATGCTTTGACAAATACTGAGATAGGTAGGACCCCATACACACTTTCCGAGCAAGGTTTCTGAGGACATCAAACAATGCCCCCATAAACAACTGCCGTATTCAAAAGAACAAAACTTAAATACAACACATGCATGCATAAAACTCACTAAAGAGAAGAATGTAACGCTGATCAGAATGTTTTTGTTACCTACTCTCTAATTTCAGATATTTTCAGTATTTACATCACTGCTGTCGTTTGACCGCATTAGGTATTTAGAAACTTAACCTTGACCCAACGCACGTGACTATTTCCGATTATCGTGTATATTGTATTGTGTGCGTGTGGAACAAGATCAAACGACAGCAATGAATGTAAATACCAAAATGGCTGAAAATATCGAGTGTCTTATAAAAACATACTCGACTGGCGCAATATTCTTCCCTTTGGTGAAACAACAAAGGGATTTTCTTAATGGTGGACATTTCTAAATTAATATCAATACAGTAAATTGACTTCTTTTTCTTTTCAGGTTAATAAATAACGAGCAATTGTGGTATAGCATAGAGAGCAAGTATACTTGGCTTAGGCACTATGAGATGTCCAGACCAAGTGTGCGGCTGGACCACAGTGAGAATCTGCACATTCTGTGAAAAATGCAGGACCAAGATGGTTCCCAGCTCCACTGACCTTGTTGTCATCTGTGATGGTAGAATGGAAGACAACACACCCTGCCAAGCCGAGCTAACAGCCAATCAGAAGTTCTGTAAGAATTGCGGAAAAAAGGTTGACCAACAGCTGTTTACGTGTCTGACTGAGACCTGTACAAGATGTGGTACTGTCCTGGAACCAGGCTGTGTATTTTGTCCAGAATGTGGCACGAAAAATGCAAAAACTTTGTCAGGTATATTTTTATATGATAATCAAATCTCACCTGACTTGTAAAGCACATCCAGATGGTTGCATTCCAATGCCAAAAACATAATGTTAAAACAAGAATGTCGCTAAATTCTAATATTTGAGAAATGAAATGTGTTTTTAGGTCCCGTTAACACATCCTGTTAGAATTTATTGGACAGCAACCTAAGACAGATGAGATGAAGGATGAAGTTTCCCATCAGACTGAGGGCTTGTTGGAAAACTACTGTATCTTGTTCTTTATTTATAATATGTAGTTACAATAGTTTTCTACTATGCCTTCGACTGACATGCCTCTGCCACGTGCGCCAGACCTTTGCAGCTCATAAGCTCTTAGTACTAGAGAATGAAATAAGTTATAATTTTGCATCAAGTAATCATATCTCTAAATGGGTATCGCAAATTATACCTTAAAGTAAAAGCTTGGTCAGCTTCATTCAGTTAATGCTTTATGACCAGAAAATAATTTCTTCTCTTCGCTTAACAAATCTTTATCTAACTAAACAAGAACATTGCATATCATGAGGTCTACTAGTAGTTGGTTTTAAATAGAATTATACTTCCTACAAAATCTAAGATGGCAGGCACAGCTAATTTTAAATAAACAAAAAATAGAACATTTTGGGAACATTGCTCTTATAGAACAGTATGGGATACAAACTTGTGTTCCTGAATAAAAAATTATGTTGAACAAGAAATGGTCATCTATGTTTTTAGCTCAGTGAGCTATTGTGGTTGCTTTTCTTCCGTCCATCCATCTGTCCATCAACAGTTGCTTCAAGCGCATCTCATTAACTGACATTAACTGAAACAAAAGTTATACATTTAAGGAGCATGAACATGAACATGATGGATACAACATAGCCCCTGGTTTTTTAACTTGGAAACTGTTGAGATACCCACCCTATAACCATATATACACTTACTAAACATGAACAGACAGATACAACCATCCACCCAACAGTGGCCCCAGGATCCGTCCCCACTCCTGGGGAAATAGCCCCTGGATCATAACTTGGAATTGTTGAGATCCCCATCATATAAACCATATATATAAACTTACTGAGCATGAACAGACGGACACCACTATCCAACCAGCATCGACCCTGTGGTCCGTCCACACCCATGAAAACATAGCCATTGGGAAACCATTAAGGTCCCCACCCTATAACCATATATAAACTTACTGGGAATAAACAGATGAATTCAACCATCCAACAGCATCAGCCCGGGGGTCCGTCCCTACCAATGGGGACATAGCCCCTGGACCATAACTTGGGAACTGTTGAGATCCCCACCCTATAATCATATATACACTTACTCCAGGCATAAACAGATGATTACAACCATCATCAACAGTAGAGTCGGTCCCCACTCCAGGGGAAATAGCCCCTGGATCATAACTTGGAAACTGTTGAGATCTCGGATCCGCTATAATCATATAATTTTAACTTGGAAACCGTTACGCTCCCTACCCTATTACTATATAGGCAACACTTACTGGGCATGAATCAGGGATCACGCGATTAGGCGAAGTCGCTAAAAACTTCGCTTTAGTTTGGCCGACTTCGCTTTTTTATTCATGCGAGTCGCCGTCATTTTCGGCAAATTTGGTTCAATTTCGGCAATTTCAAATGTGATTAACCTCATAATAAACAAAAGCCTCTAAAATACACAATCAGCGCGTGTATCACACGTACCTTATTTAATCCCATTACCATTAAATAACAACGCGACTCTTATCTAATCAGGGCAATAGCCTAATTATCGATCTTTATCGGCTTGCCTTAGGCGAGATGAGAATATCAACCGCCATGTTTGCTCGTTAGGCGATCACGTGATTAGATCATGTGGGGGAATCATGTGCGTATTCTATTTAAATAAACCAATCAAAGCTGTCGTATTTTTTCGTTTGATGAATAATTAAAAATCGTACTACAAAACACTGCCGGGGCGGGGTTTTGATTATGATTGACAACGAGATACCTTGAAAAATCTCTTGATAAATAAATTTAAAAGACAGTGTATATAAATTATATGATTGACAGTTGTAAAGAATCTTTAATAAGCAAAACTTTGATTGTGTGTTTTATTGAGGCTAATTATGAAATAAAGAAATGTGTTTGGTATAAAGAGAGTTTGTTTGTGATTGTTTTATTGACGAGAGAAATCAGCGGAAATGTATTGTATTCTACGATTAGACATAGATACAGTTGCTGCCACGCGGATTACGACTAATAACACTCAACGCGGGGATTTTATCTCACCGCGGACACACTGATTTTGTCACCACGATCGGCGGACAGTCCACTCAACGCGGGGACAATAACTTTTGACCACCGCGACACAATCACCGCGATTCGTTTTGATTCGCACACCGCTTTACCCGGTGTGGAATCGCAGGCCATCGCCGCGATTTACCTTCAGTATCAATTTGCAATTTTGCAGTCAATTAAATGCATTACATATTTATTTTTGTTTTCGGAAAATTCAAATGCCTGGATAATGTTTTCACGATATTTATATGGCGGTTCCTATTACCGACTTCGCGATGACTGAACATAAAATTCAATTAGTAATTCTTATACTGGAAATTAGAATTATATTTTTAATTAATCGTTATTTGTAACACATTTTACTATTCTGCTGTTGATTATTAATACATCGATGGGTTCTTTAGTCAGAAATAATTCGAAAAAATTGTAAAGAATTCCGGGACATAAACCCATTATTAGTGTCGCCTTGTTAATAGGTACACACATTGCAAAGGATTGTGGGTAGCCAATTTATGTCCGGTGAAGAGAAATGCGACTTTTGGACAACAAAAACGAAAAACATGTGTTATTAAATGCATTAAAAGTTTGAAATAGGTATTGCTTTCGAAATTTATTCATCGTATTTATCAGTTTTATTACGTTTTTTATTGATTCAAATGCCAAGACTATCTAATTCCTGAAAGACCTAAACGCTGTATTAAATCAAAAGCTTTCAGTGACTTTCAAGCTAATAACATTATAGATAATCAGGTGCTAAATAATTCAAAGTGTTTCAAAACAATACAGTGCAAGAATGAACAATATAAAAACTCATTCTTTCCAAAGACAATTATTGATTGAAACCATCTTGGAGACAGTTTCATTTGCACGCCATCATTGGAGAGCTTCAAATCAGCTCTCGTAAAGTGCTACTAACAGCAACAGCCTCTCTTCCGATGTGTTTAAGCCGTAACAGGCCCTACATCGTACAGATTCAGATCCCTGCTCTAATTTCCACCGCGTTCCCCCGCGAACCTATCACAGAGAATCCCCGCGACTGCTTTCTTTTGAGACTGGATTTTGCAATCGCGGTGATTTTTAAGGTCACGGAGAATCCCCGCGATAATTCGGGTGACAATCCGCGGTACGATCGAGGGGATTTGTGACTTCGATTGAAAAATGGCCGCGGGGATACTGCGAAAATGTCGTAATCCGCGTGGCAGCAACTGTATCAATAACGTATGTTACTCAATGCGGGTATGAATGAAAACTAAGTTTGGGGTAATTATCGAATAATTAGTATTTTTCAATAAAAATGAAACGAAGGTGGGGGTGGGGAGGTGGGGTTGGGTGGGGGGAGGGTAGGGGGGTGAATAAAGTTATACGATTTCAGTTGGTATGTTCAAGACCGATAGGATTTTTGGCACTGTTCACTTTGAAGTTTGTAAGGCCGTGAGAAAATAATAATAATAATAACAAAATGATAATAATAATACATGCTTTATTAGTATTATGCATTATTTTAGTTATTATAACAGTAATAATCACAATACAAATAATTAATAAAATAACATGCAATTGGTTAAGAATTGGTTAACTCGATATTTAATCGTCCGTCTCATGTCGACCGACCTCAAGTCTCCCTGTTTTGAAAAACTTCTCCCTGTTTTGACTGGAGGGAGAAGTGACTTCTCCCTATTTTTGGAGTCTGGCTTGACCCCTGTTGAATAGATCGTATACACATTTACTGTGTCTGAAATATTAAGGTTGGCGAGGGAATGCCAGCGACTGCGTGATTTAATTCTGTTATGAAATTGTAAGCTTGTTTGACATTTTTTAGCTCGACTATTCGAAGAATAAGAGAGCTTGTGTAATCACCCCGGCGTTGGCGTCGGCGTCCCACATCAAGGTTTGCCTGTGAGCTGTGTTTACAATTCGATGTCTCTTACATTTCTTATCCTAGCACAACCAAATTTGGCCATGGGCTCCCTTATAGCATTATCTTAAGGGCTGCGTAAGCAATTTTTGTTCCTGTAACCCATGGGCTCCCATGGAACCAAAATTCTGATAGCCCTTAAAATGTTTCTATTTCACATCTAATTTTACATGTAAGCTGTGTTTACAGATCTATATCTCCTACATTCCTTGTCCTAGTTCAACTAAATTTGGGAATTGGTTTCCTTATAGTATGTTGTAAAGGGTTGCATAAGTAATTTTGTCTTCTGCAAATTTTGGGCTCCCATGCAACCCAAATTGTGATGGCAATAAAAGGCAGATCAAGGTTTGCGTGTAAGCTGTTGTATATATGTATAATTTTGGTTGGGATTTCTTATAGCATTATGCATCTTATTTATACTTCTCCCATATTGGGGCATGGTTTCCTCCTCCCTACCCCCCTCCACCCCCCACCCCCTACCCCCAGAAGCATTTTTTTTTACATATTTCTGTGTTATTTTTGGTCAATTCTTACACATATAGCTATGTTGCATATATGGAAAGGAAGCTTGGGATTGCATTTGGGGTCACTGGCATCAAGGTCAAGGTTGCTGTTACTAAAAATAGAAATGTTTTTTTTTTAATAACTTTTGTTAGGAATGAGGTATTGCGTCAAAACTTGCTGGGTATGTAGTTGATATGGAAAGGAAGGTTGGGATTGCATTTAGGGTCACTGGATTCAAGGTCAAGGTTGCTGTTACTAAAAAAAGAAAATGGTTTCTGCTCAATAACTGTTGTTAGGAGTGCGGTATTGCGGCAAAACTTGCTGGGTAGGTAGTTTATATGGAAAGGAAGCTTGGAATTTCATTTGGGGTCACTGGCGGCAAGGTCACTGTTATTAAAAATAGAAAAATGGTTTCGCTCAATAACTTTTGTTAGGAATGATGATATTGTGACAGAACTTGCTTGGTAGGTAGCTTATATGGAAAGGAAGGTTAGAATTGAATTTGAGGTCACTGGGGTCAAGGTCAATGTTTCTAAAAATAGAACAAATGGCTTCTGGGTAATAACTTTAGTTAGAAATGAGATACTGAAAGAAAAGTTGGTGTGTAGGTTACTGATATGGAAAGGGCGCTTGGGATTGCATTTGAGGTCAAGGTCAAGGTCACTGTTAATAAAAAAAAAAGAAGAAGGTTTATGGGCTATCACTTCAGTTAGGAATGAGATATTGCAACAATACTTGATGTATAGGCAGCTTTATGGAGAGAAAAAAGCTCTGGATTGCATTTGAGGTCACTGGGTCAAGGTCATGTCACTGTTATTAAAAATAGAAAAATGGTTTCCAGGCAATAACTTAACAGTTAGGAGTGAGATATTGCAGTGAAACTTGCTGTGTAGGTAGGTTATAGGGAAAGAAAATAATTTAATATTGGAAAGAAACTTTGTAGAAGCTAATGGAAAATCTGTTTTTTGTGGAATTTCCACTTTTCTTGTGTTTTTTTCTTTTGGCATGTTACATGTTGTAGTAGAGCGCTTCAAGATCTTTCGATTTAAAAACCACCTTAATTTTAAGAAAAACTTCTAAGCGAGAATGCATAAGAAATCCAGGCTTATGGTTTGGTGATTTCCATCTATCCATCCGTTTACGCGTTTTGACATTCATTTCTCAAAAGCACATTGTCCGAAGATTTGTACACATGTTTATTATCTTAACAGAATGTTATGTAACAAGCATCATAAGTCTCTTTTGTATTTGACATGAATTATTCCCATTTTTGACTTCAATTTTACAGTTAATAGTTATATTCCAGATAACATTTGACTAAAAACTTTTAAACTTGGCATACATACAGCTATCGAATCGTTTTATTACCGAGTTTTACCGTTTATCTACCGTTTCAAACCAGTTTGTCGTTCGTTTATCGTTTAAAAACGGAAAACGACCGAAAACGGGTTTGCAAACGCTTAAAGTGCGCATGCTCACAGTTTTTCCGTTTCCAAATGCTCTGAAACGGACGTTTCCAAACGCGCGTCGTGCGCATGCGCATAGTTTCAAACGAGCGTAGAGCGCATGCGCAGAGTTTGCAAACGCGTTTTTGAGTTTTTACCTTTTTTTGCGTTTGACCAATTAAAAAAAGGACAGTATAATTAGATAATTCTCTTCTACGATCGTCCGTTTAAGAGTGATTGATTGATGCAGCAAATGAAACAAACATTTATAATAATTAGAAACAAAAGTTGTTGCTTAATAAGTATGTTAATTCCCTACGTGCAAACCCCATGCATTCGCCCATCATTTATATTCATGCCACCATCGAGTTAATATATGCTTAACTAAATCTGGGTCAAAAATTACATATAGAGCCCAGACTAGATGCATCGTTTAATTAGCCAGGTTTTGGATTTTATTGCCAAAAACACCCGACGTCGACAATCATTAATTGTTTAATCCATAGCTCGCGTAGTGTGTACAAGTGCACTGCGATTGAATTAGAGACATCAGTAATTAGATATTTTCACATAATACATACTGGAAGTATGAAAAATAAATATTTCAAATTAATCAGTGCTGTAAAATTTAGTTTGTAGATAAATGGAATATACCCAGTTAACCTAATACATGAGAGAGAGCCATACTGGAAATAAGGCAAAACCCGAAAAATGGTCAAAATAATGAGTGAATGAATGCTGTTTTACGGCACGTCGACACATAAATAGTTCACATTGTGCGCAAAAACTGATGAAAGATGGATGAAAGAAACAGTTATCAAAAATAATGTAAATGTATAAAGATAAAACCATTTACAACAAGGGATAACACGGTAAAAGTAGTAACTATCGATAATTATGCAGGACAACAAATGCCCACTTGAGATGCGAGATTTAAATAGACAAATTGTTAAAAGAGTGGATTATACGAATACAATTTAATTAATGTTGATATTTAAATTTATATTAATTACAAACAATAGTTGAGGCATAATTATGCTAATTCCTATTCCTATGTGCAAACCCCATGCATTCACCCACCATTTATATTCATGCCACCATCGAGTTAACATGTGCTTAACTAAATTCATCGTTTAATTAGCCTGGATTTTCGATATGCAACAACTGTGTTACTGCCATAATTGTTTAATCCACAGCTCGCGTAGTGTGTACACGCGCACTGCGATTTAATTAGAGACATCAGTAATTATATATTTTCACAATATACATACCGGAAGAATGAAACATAAATATTCTATATTAAACAGTGTTGTAAAAGAATCGCTTGCATTTTCATCCTCATGTAATAGTTATTTGCTATATATATATATTACTCAACTGCTGATATAAAATGATCGATTTTCAGAATCACGTGACTTATACTTATGTATGAAAAATTGTATTAATATATGCATAAATGACGATGTACGTATGTACAAGTTAAATAAAATAAATGTTCTGTTCTGTAAAAATAGTTTGTAAATTCAGGGAATATACTCAGTTTACATAATAAATTGAAAACAGCATTAGCCATAATGGAAATAAGGGAAAACCCGGAAAAAGGAAAAACAGAACCTACGAGAAATACGAGATTTGAATAGACAAAATATTAAAAGATTGTATTATACGAATATAATTTAATTAATATTAATATTTAAATTGGTAAACATGGTAAATTTCCATTGTTAATAATAAAAAATAGGAGTCAAATGTGACACAGAGGAAGATGGGAATAGCCGATTTGAAAAGCATTGCAGAATGTATAGATTTCTATATAATTTGAGAGATATAGTACTGAATATGTTCATTTACAAAGTGGCCTCGGTGGCTCAGTGGATAATGCATTGTGGTTTGGAGCTAACACCTCTGCCCCGCGTTTATCCGATACATATCATATTCATTCTTCATAATTTGTATTTTTTATTAGCTCCCTCTATTACTGTCCCAATATAACCACATCTGTTGTTTTAGCCTCATTATATGAAGAAGAAGAAATTTGTTTACAGAAGTGTCTGAGTCATGCGCTAGAATCCAGTAACGTGTTTTTGATCCGTATGAAATTAAAAAATAAGATATATATTGCATGTATATATTCACTAATGATTCTAAAGGGACGCGGAGCAATCTTGAATAATTTTATTAAAATAAGCACCTCCGGTGTATCATTCAATTATGATGTTCGTTTAAAAGGGACCCACGGCAACATTGAAGAGTTTGAAATGGGTGTCTTGATTTATATAACCAGAATCATGTTTACTTTTAACCTGGTTACATTTAAATAGGTACTATTTTAAGTATTCTCTTTTCGTCTTACTTAACTATACGTTTTAATATATTATTGGTGCAATACAATACAATTTGCTTATTACTATTCTTATAACTAATATAAATGATTGAACAAATGTAAGTTATCCACCGGACGCCGTGAGTTTAAAAAATAAACAAGATTGCGATGTGTCCCTCTAAGTTGCTTGAATATATTTTCAAATTAAAGGTTATATCATCTCAGAGTTTTCAATATATGTTCGTTAAACTACCACGGGATAAATACTATATTGGTGCAATAATGTCAAATGTAGTAATATACAAAAACAAAATATGCAATAAACGAAGAAACACTAACGGGATGCCGCGAGTTTTAAAGAAATTCAGATTGTCTTTATCCCTTTAATATGAATCAAGCTGATTCAAATATTCATTACATTAAATTGCGCGTAATGAAACATTTTATTATAACAACGGTGTACATAGCTATTATGTCCTATATTGTGAAACATATGTTCCTGGTTTAATTTGAATACAATTATGCACTGTTACGATTGCAAAAAAAAAGTACACAGATTGGAAATAAAGCGTGAATAGCGGGTTAAATGCATGAATGCGCCGATATATACATGTACATCATAGTACATAGTATGAACCTAAAATTCTTTACTTTAAAACACACACGAACGACAAGAAACAGTCAAAAACGGCACGAATTTAATTAAATTGACTGGACGCCGCGGATTTAAATAACGAAGATCAAGACTGCCGTGTTTTAAACCTAAACTATAATGTTTCGAAATCTGCAGATATTGCCGTTATTGAGAGATATAAACAAAGTCATACAGTTACTTATAATAAGAAAAACGTATTAACTTAACTTTGAAGAACTCGATTTCCTGTGAAGTTATATTATTTAAATTTTACCGATTCCAATAAGAAAACAACGTTATCATACTTCATTGCAATGTGGTAAAATAGTTATATCTGGTTTACTTTTTTTTATTTCTAATTATTTCACTGACCTAATAGCTAATTATTAATATGTGCACACAATATATGCAGAAAGTACAAGAACGGAAGTAAACTAAATTAATAATGTGTTTTACTCCTTATAGTTTTAAACTATTCAATAAATTAGTTTCTGAGAGTATCAAATACCAGATAGTTTTCGTCTGCTCGTATAGTTATTTTGACCAGTGCACGTTGTATTAACAATACAAATAACATATACTGAAAATAAATTTCAGCCTGTTATAAAGTGCCTCTTTAATTATAAATTAAATCATTATTCGTCGCAAATCATAGGTGAAAATGTTATGTCTCCTGATAAAATTATATAAATCGTATGCATAATTAAAATTTAGGATTGTACCATGCATTATTTAGTTCGTTAAATGTGACTGGCTGATTGAAATAAAAGGGAGTAACTGACTCTATGTCACAACATGTGATTGGCCAACATATAAGACGCTGAGAACCCCAACTGTGACTGTAATGATCAGTAATGGACGCTCCACGGACACTCGTAAATAACAGTTCAGGATACCAGTCCTCTGTTCTGTTCCTATATACATGGATAGCATTGATTTGATAAATAAATATGACTGCATGACGAAGCTCGGTGACAGCGGGCACATTAGATAAAGCTTGCACTGTACAAAACGTAATTAAATAATTCATGTTAAAGATACACATTGTCCTAAATCAACAAATCCGCTGTTGATATGTTTTTAATTATTAAATATCATTATGAATACGATGTTTACTATGTTACTGCTGCATGCTTAGTGAAAATATGTTTTTAAACATAAAAATCGAAAAAGGCGAACAGGCATTGCTAAAAAATCGAAAAAAAACCAAGGGGAAAAATCTTTCTCGTATAACTGAAGTGACGTTATTGGGAACAAAAATCCATCAGTACATACACACAAAAACAGTACAGCGTGTATGAAAATGTCGGAATTAAACTGTTTTTCCGAAAATCTGACAGTAAGTCACCGGCAACACCGCATATCTTGGTACATATACACTACTCAACTTTTATAATCGGTAACCCGAAATAGCAGAAATATTAAAAGCTGGAAATGACCGAAACACATACCAATCTTTTATTAAGTTTATTTAACAAAGTAATCTGAAATCATTGTTTTCCAGATTACATTGTTGATAAACTTAATAAAATATTGGTATGTGTTTCGGTGATTTCCAGTTTATAGTATTCGTGTTATTTCAAAAAACCTTGGTTACCGATAATAAAAGTTGAGTAATGTATCCTGTACGAAAATATCCGCTCTGAATCCACACGGAACCCGTACGGTTATTACAACAACATTCCAGGCGTAATATGCAAATGATTCAAAGCATGATATAGAGGCGTAATTCTATTTATAGCTACTTTCTGAGCGGAATTTCGGCGAATTATTTAAATGAGTACTAAAAATCCAGGCGGAATTTCAAGAAATCCAGGCGGAATATGCAAATGAGACGGAAAAAAATATACACACTTTATAAAAACCCGGGCGGATATTCAAAATATCCGGGCGGATATTCAAAATATCCGTACGGACATTCAAAATATCCGTACGGACTTTCAAAATATCCGTACGGGTTTTCAAAATATCCGTACGGATTTTCAAAATATCCGTACGGATTTTCAAAATATCCGTACGGATTTTCAAAATATCCGTACGGATTTTCAAAATATCCGTACGGAATTTTCAAAATATCCGTACGGAATTTTCAAAATATCCGTACGGACTTTTCAAAATATCCGTACGGATTTTTCATAATATCCGTACGGACATTTTGTAAAATCCATACAGACATTAAAAAAATCCGTACGGACTTTCTAAATATCCGTAGGAGTCTTTCCACATTTTCTGTATGGACTTGTCTGATGTGAATCTTCATTGTCTTATCTCCATCTGAGGTTGCTGTCCAAAAATAACATGTTAATGGGACCTAAAACATTTATGTATTCTGAATTTTTTAACACAAATTTGGGAATTATCTTCAGTGAAGACAGAAGACAAAGTGATCCCAAGTGTCTGCCATGTCTGGCATGTCTGGTGCTGGAGACATTTCTTTGAAGTAGAACAAGTTGCTTTACAGTTAAAATTGTATTTTCAAAGTCATAAACAACTGAAATACATACTCCTGATATTTTGACTGTACTAAAAGACAAAAATACTAGAGTGTTAACAAGGTATACATCACATCATTTTGTTAGGACAAATAACTATAGTGACTATCAGACATTGGTGGTTTTCGAAATCATCCGACCTTTCATTAATATAAAGACTCTCACCACTGGACAGACATAGTGATGACTCGGTGGGCATATTTATTTCAACAGAAAACACTGGAATTCATAGGAATTTCCAAACAGAAAAGTATTGGAATTGCTAGGATTTCTTAGGAATTCCAAGTTCACTACAAAAACATAAAGCAGAAACAATATAAGATAACAATATAAGATTTCTTTGGACTTGTATTGCTGGTCACATGACAATGATAATAAAATATTCATATTTTTTATTTATTTTTTAATAAAATAAATTCACAGCAACATATTTGACACTGGGTTATATAAAGTTTTCTTGATAATTTGTGTTTAAACTAAATTATTCTTTCAGAAAAAATTATATTTAAAATTAATCAGAATGTTCTTTCAGGTTGAATGAGAACTGAAATATTATTTGAAACATATATCTCATTTAAAATCATTAAAATGAAAAACAATTAAAAAAACACTACAAAATAATGTACTTATAGGCATATATAACCATATGAAAGAATCCTAAATCTTGGTTCCCTGTAATGTGTTCATCCTGTGTTTCTTGGTCCATGCTAAGGTCTGACATATTCTGAAAGAAAATATAGAGATCATCATTTGCATATTCCTATTTACAATATACTTTAAGACTAAGAATAAAAGGCAGATCTAGAATTTAAAGGTGGATAAAATATGACAATTAGCCAAGTGCTACAATTCTATCCTAAATGTGTAATGTACCCAATTTCAACAGATTTCTTAAATAGGAGAGCCGAATCATCAAATAAGACTAGTCGCTCTTATTATTGATTTCAATTTGGAACAGTAATTGGTTCAACTGCAATTTCGAAATGTATATACTATTAGTCTAACCAAAGATACATGGGAAACTTACTTTTGCATGCTAAATATGGAACATGTTTCATCCAAGACCTCATCTCCTGGTTTGTCTGGTACCAGCCTGTCATGGCCTCTAACGAAAGCAGTCTCTTTCAGTTCTAAAATAGTAGTTTTAACCAGAGTTTATTAAATCACTGTCATGTGCAAACATATACAAGTCATGTTTAGAGTTGTTTATATCATCTGTTTTAAAGAGGTTTGGATAAATCTCTTCTTCACTGAGTGTCCACAGTGGAATTAGGCAAAATGATTATAGGAAGATAATGACATCTGCTTCAGCAGCTTTTAAAAGAGTCAACATGTCCAAAATATAATAAACACTTAGTCTAAGCATTCTAATGAATATAAAATTACTTCACTGGCAATCTGATACATTTCAACCCTTTGATAAACATTAAGTGTATGCCATATTGATAATTTGAAGTAGAGTAGTACATACCTGTAAACATCATTCTTCTGTCTTAATCCTCCAGTAAAATATAAATATGAGACTAGCCACACTTGTATCCAGCAAAACCAAGAGTTTCAATAAAAATGATTTCAAAATTTAGTACTTTATTAAATAAGATAATCAACAAATAGGTGTTTCCTGTGCCCAACATGTAACACATTTTCAAAATGTCCAGCCAGTATTTTGTTTAACCAATCAACTCTCAGGAAATAGGGGTTACACTAAGGTTATTTCAGAGTATATTATGTAAGTGTACCACTAATGTATGGCCAGTAGATGGACATAATCCTCGTATCACCTCACATCTGGCAATGATTCTCTTAAGAATTTATCCTGACTTGCCAATACAAAGGGCTGCATTAAGCCCTTTCTTTGTTTTCAGTATTTTAGAAATGATTATTATCTGATACATGTACATTAAATTGTGTTTATTATACATGTGTCTGAACATCATGTGACTGTGTAGCCAAATCAAAGAAAATAGTGATCACTTATTTATTTTATTATAATCAATGTTCAATGTTAATTTTATTATAATTTCTTTTTTCTTTTTATTACTTTTTATTAATGGCTGTTGTTGTCACTGCTGCTGATGCAGTAGCAGCAGCAGTAATAGTAGTAACACATAGTAGTAGAAGTAGTAGAGCAGCAGCAGAAGTAGAAGTAGTAACATCAGTAGTAGTAGTAGTAGAAGTAGTAACAGCAGCAGTAGAAGTAGTAGTAACAGCAGTAGTAGTAGAAGTAGTGCAAGTAGTATTAACAGCGGTGGCAGCAGCAAGAACAGCAGTAATCTTAGAAGTAGTTGTAGTAGAGCAGAAGCAGTAGTAGTAGTAACAGCAGTAGTAGTAGAAGTAGTGCATGTAGTAGTAACAGCAGTAGCAGCAGCAAAAACAGCAGTAGTAGTAGTGGAGCAGCAGCCGTGAGCAGCAGAAGTAGGAGTGGTAATAACAGCAGCAGTAGTAGTAGGAGTGGTAATAACAGCAGCAGTAGTAGTAAAAGTAGTAGTAGTAGTACAGCAGCAGCAGCATTAGTAGTAGTAGTATTAGTAATAATAACAGCAGTAGTAGTAGAAGAAGTAGTGCATGTATTAGTAACAGCAATAGTAGTAGTAGCAGCAGTAGTAGTAGTAGTAGTAACAGCAGTAGTAGTAGAAGTAGTACATGTATTAGTAACAGCAGTAGCAGCAACAACAACATCAGTAGTAGTAGAAGTAGTAGTAGTAGAGAAGCAGCAGTTGCTGTTGTAGTAGTAGTAATAATGGTAGTAGTAGTTGTAGCAGCAGCAGTAGAAGTAGTAAATAAGTCCAAGGTATACCGATATTTTTCCAATTGTGAAAAGACTGGAAAACACTGGACTTTTTTTTCTGGTCAAGAATTCAAGTCCAAGCTTTTCCAAGCTTTTCCGAAGTATGCTGATGTACAGAGAGGAGAAGTCCAAAGAAATCCAATGTTTATGCACAGGGAAAAACATTGGATTTTGATAGATTAAAAATCCAATGTTTTCCAAACTTTCTCCAAAAAACAATCTTGAGAATTTCATGGAATTTCTAGGAGTTTTCATTCCAAATCCAATGTCTTTCCAAGAGAGAAAACATCGAACTTCCTTGGAATTCTAAAGAATTCTTAGGAATGAAAAAATGCTTGGATTTATTTCTGCAGGGGCGTACTCCCTTTAAACAGCAAATTGAAGTTTTATTTTCTTAGTTTTTTTCTAGCATATGTAATTTGTTCGGTAAAGCCTTTATTTAGTTCACTATTGTCTGGTTCGCGAGGATACATTTTGGGGAGCATCCATTAATACATTAGAAAAACATCTAAAAATAACCTGTTTGGCACAAAACAACAAAGTCCACAAATTTCGCTCTGCAAATATCAAAGTCCGAAAATTACGCCTCTTGACATTTTCTAAGTTAATTTTTTCCTATTTAGTTAGAGTTAAAGTATGAAAAATACGTATGGAATATAATCCGTACGTACTTCTAACACATGGATTTTTATCCAAGCGGATATTTTAAACATTCCGTACGGAATTTCTTCAATAATCCGCCCGGACTTTTTTAAAATTACGTGTCCGTGTCGTTTCCGTACGGAAATGTTCAAATCCGTGACGATTCCGTACGGAATCCGTCTGTATTCCAACTGGATTCCGTTTGGAATTTTCGTACAGGGTACTTAGGGCGAAATTCAGTATATTCCGAATGCATGGACATGGTCTAATACTTGTTCATTAATACGAGCGTCAAATAATAAGGACTTTACTTTTGCGGAAAAGTAGACATTGAACAAATATATTTAGTACGTGTTTATTTTTCAAATAGCTGATAAAAAAAAAACACAAAAAAAAACAACATAATAAATGACACAGCATCTAATTTCTATAGTACCAGGGAGTATATATATTTATGCCGTAAGTCCCCGCCACCTGGTGACCAAAACACTCGAGGAGTGGCACGTATTAAATTTGGATTTGCAGTATGACACGCTCTCCACGTGCCCGCAACTAACAATAAACCACACATCCACTAATCAGCTATTGCGGTGCCCTATTGAAGTACAGCCTAATTAGGGTACATACGTCGGTATATGACAAAAGCACGTACCATTTAGGGAAACATAGTTTTATGACACATATCCTGTTTATTGCTATTCCGTGAGCGGTGCAATACCGCCGCGGCGAGCCACGTACTGCACAAGACGGATATATGATACGGATATATGATGCGTGGGAAACTAGTTTATCGCGCACAAAGAGATAAACATACTATGATCTAAATATAGCCAAATGTATTATGAGCACGATATTATGTATTATGTACATGTAGAGATCGAAACAACAGACCTTTCTAATTCAACAGCTAAACAATCACGGCGTATATAAAGATCTATTCTACAATTTAGCATACGTATACCTGATGAAGTGCTAAGATAATAGAACAAAAACGTTTATGTTACCTCATTTATTAATTTGCATGTTTTTTTAAATGCACGAATCGTCCTTCCGCAACTTTAAGGAAGTACATCAGGCTTTGGAGGCAACACGTGCATTAATAAAATACAAAGCTATGAAATTACTAAGTTATATTGTGAAATGGCTCTAAGATATAGATAGATCATTAGGCTTCCTATACTACAGTGCAATACTTACTAATTATAAATTACAGCAAGGCTTATTAGGCCATGGAGTAATCACCAGATTATAAATAGCCGTCACACGTGATCAACGCGGCGATACTGACACATGACGATCGCTTTGCAAGATATTGCGATTTCTTTTACCGCCAAGATTAAAATAGCTATCCCTGGCACGTAACCTTAGTTAGTCAATACCATATTTATGTCTTTTATTGTATGTGTTCGGTGTAATTTACTTTGGTCGTTTATGGCTCATTTAGTTTATTTTTCTTATTTTAATAGCGAAATAATATATTTGAACAATTTTAAAAGAACTACTAATCCTGATGTACTCCCTTTAACCAAGTGAAAATCGATATTAGAGTGTATGGATAAGCGAGTGTTCTACACAATTTAAGTGTACCCATTGCACATCAGTAAGCGGCGCTATAACAAAATACGGAAATATTTAAATGGTGTTTAATGGTTTGTCAACACATGCAATGTTATTTAGAGCCGTTCCAGAAGAAGGGTTTGGGAGACATACAAATCCGATAACTTGATTTATTCAGAATAATGAAGATATGCCTATGGTCCTTTAACGTGCTCGGGAACACTATAGATAGGTCCGTGAACGTCCCTATTCGACAGACGAGGCTATGAAAAAGTGGCAAGTATGTATAGTTAACATCAAATTTCGTTATACATGAACATTTATAGTTCCAAGCACAATGCCTTACACTGAGCTACCGAGGAAGCTGTCTTATGAAGAATGAGTATAATTAAGCATTATTAGTTGCAAGCACAGTTTAATTACCTGACTCTATTTCGATGCGATTTCATTGAATGCGTTATACATATAAATAAACGTTTCAAAAGAAATTCAGTTAAAATAAACTTATGAAACACAACAACATGTAATGATACAGATAGGCGGACAGCGCTTATATATGTGTGTGTGTGCGTGTGTGTGTTGGATGGGGTGGAGTGGACGTGGGGTTTGTGGGGTGATTAGGTGGGGTACGACGTGGCGTGGTGGGTCGGGGAAGGCTAACAATCCGTTTCGTTTCAAAAGAACTTTCACATGGTCTAATCTTTTTTATTTTTCATTCCATTTTGATAATTATTCACCCGTTACTACACGTTTGTTAAACAGCCTGGTTGAATTTTTGCGTCTACATGACTGGTCGATACAATAACTGTATATGTTTATTGTTGTATTTGACACTATTCGAGTTGATATATTTATTAAAGTAACATACATGTGACATGCTTGTTTTCTTTCATAACTTTAATGAAAAGTGTGGTCTAATTAAGAGATAAATAATTCCGTTCATAATATAACAAAAAGCCGTAAAAATTAGTTCACAGTGTTCACCATAATACATTTTATGTAAATAACGAATACATACTAAATATGGCGACTAAAGTGCACGTGTCGTCAATTGTCATTTCGGCTAATTGGTTTGTTGTATAGCAATTAATTAGTACACTTTCCATTATACATATACACTTGGTACGTCAAATCAGTGATCATCAGAATTAAAACATGAAAGACTGACAACGATCCTTGATTATGAATATATATCATTTCTAGATAAAAGTGTGGTCTTAGTTTATCGTTCATTTGCTCAGGTTATCGTTCAATAACAGGAGCGCAGACCTTCATTAAATTAATCGTAACATTTGAAGTTATTGATAAGTTATAATATTGTTGTTTCTTATACGTTTATTTTTTTTATTTTTTGGTTTTAATTTAAAAAAATACATATACGTTTATACATGTATACATATATGTTTAGGCTTCTCTTAGATACATGTTAATATCCTTTAGTAGCTATATGTTTGCATGCTTTTTCCTCTTTGTTCGTGTGATTATTTTTTATGTGTTTATTTGTAATTCTCCGCATGAGGCGGAATATATTTATCAAATAGTTATCTGAATTCAAAATCCCATTTTTGAAGTTTGTAAATTATTAAAAAACAGCATTATGAATGTGAAATTTCAAAACGTTGTTGTTATAAATGTAATAACACTTTATAACATAATACTTTATTACATGCAATTAGTAAAAAATAAACAGTATATGACGCTTTGAAAGATGCGTGTACTTTGCACAGCTGCATGTTGGATCCGCCGAATGACATTTTCATAATATGTCGATTCGTTAAATTGTTTTGTGTATTTGTATTTATCATACGTTTAAAGTTGATTTGTTATAATTAGTTTGTATCGCTATACCCATGATGTGTAAGCACAATAAAAGACGTATATATAAATAGGGTTCTCTATGACGTCCCAAATATAAAGTATGTTTGACTCTTTAAACATTACGTTTGATTTGCACTAAATGTATTCTAAGAACCGAATCGTGATCAATATAATCATGTATAATTGTTTAACACTTTATATTTAATGCGTATAGTCAACTCCGCCGTTCAGCGTGTCAGTTATTATGAATATACAATTAACACATAGTACACACACACGCAGTAAGCGTGTCATTCATTTCATGCGCGGCGGCTGTTTATTCAATCCACTTAGTGTTAATCCCATAACGCAAATAAATATACATGTATCATGTACCTATGGTTACTCATTCTTTATACAACACCATGTATAGCTTAACAAAGTATCGCCATTAATATAAAATAATATTCGTCTGCTACGAAATAATTATATAAATTTATTTAGTGCAACGGAATGTTTTAGTGGTTAAATGATCTGCATTCTCATTGGTCAAACGGAAAAACGCAGAAACCTGTTTTTTACCGTTTGCTCAGTCACCGTTTACAGTTTAGGCGTTTCGCGTTCTGATTGGCCAAACTAAATATCAGCAACCTGATTGGCTAAACTTACAAACGCAAAAACTCGAAATTAGACAAACCCGTTTTCAGCCGAAAAAAACTTTGGAAACGTTTTTCTTCAATTTTCATTTGTTGATCTGCAGAAACCCAGTTAAACGCGTTTGTTTTGTGCCGCGTTTTGAGTTCGTTTTGCTATCGTTTCAAACTAGTTTGTTCTCGGTAATAAAATGGTTCTATAGCTGTATTCATCATCATTACACACCCATATGTGACAAGCGCCTCAAACCTGTTATGCATTTAGCCAGAATTATTTCCCCTTTTCAATTTAGATTTTTGTCGAGCCTGTTTATGGATCTTGACTTAGCGATCACAGTGTTGTCCTTGTGTATGTGTGTCTGTTTGTCTGTGCGTTTAATTTTCATTTATTTATATCTTCTTCATTACTTGCAGGATTTTCACCAGACGCCATAAAAATATTCCTTATATTCATCTAATATCATGCGCAAAATGTTTGGTCGTTGTGTATGACCTACTTTGGACAAAATATAGGTCACATCCGGTATTCGCTAAAACATGCGTATCTTGCTCCGTTCTTGCAGGATTTTCACTAAACTCCACCAAAATGTTCCTTATATAAATCTTACATTATGTGCAAAATGTTGGGTCATTTGACCTACTTTGGATTAATTATATTAAATACCAATTAACATGTCGCCAGTTGTCAATCATTTATCCATTTCAACCAATCAAACCAGAACGATACCTCCGACAAACAACAGCACGTGTATAAAGCACGTGCAACTATGTTATATAAACTATTGTCAATATACTCCGCCATCAACAATAGGGCGGAGATATCTAAGTACTGGCGACATGTCAATTACAGATAAGGAGCGATGATTTCATGGGATTGACATTGGTGTTGGTCAAGTCAAAGGACTTCTTCAACATAGGGCTCGACAGTGGTTAAACTTTTGAATGAACACTCATATTCCTTATGAGGCCAAATAAAATTATACTCGAGTTTACTGTAACCCGACCGACCAGCTGAAAACACCCCCGACTCCTTTTTTTTTTTTATTGAAAATATTATTATTTTTTTTTTTTTAAATAATTATTTTCACGCGATCAAGGCCAACTCATGTGCTCATTGTCCTGCTGTTGGAACTGACCCTCTTCCGGACTTGCGAAAAATAAAATTAAACGGTTTTACCCCTTTGCAATAATTGCAAGTGATTGGGAAAAGAGCCAGTTGTTGCCATGCCTTTTGGGAAACAATAACACATACACAATTTCATTTGTTATCTATTGTAGTTTTTAAAATACCACATTTTCCCATTCATCAAAGCTCATCGCCACCTTAAATTAACTTCGCCAAAAAATAAAATAAAAAAATAAAATAAAATGCCTGCCTACCTACCTACCCGATTTTTTTCAGAAATGTTACAGTAAACACAGGTATAATTTTATTTGGTCTGATTATCATTAGTACACAACCATATATGACAAGTCATCCATTTTAACCAGAATTACCGCCATTTTCCACTTAGATTTTTTGGTTAAAATGTTGAATGTACTGTCATACTCCAACAACCTATTGACAGATAACTGAAACTTGGCATCTGTGTTACAAACACCATAACTCTGTCATGCCTTTTACCAAAATTATCCCCTTTTTCATCTTAAATTTTTGTGATACAAAGTCAGAAATAAGGTGTTTGCACCACTATTTGTGCTTCTTGTCATATTTAACTTACAATGTATTTTGCTGTTGTGTGTATGCATTCTTACAAATAACTGGTGTCAGGGGTGTGTTTTTAAGTTGACAGACTGACAGACTCAGGAAATACCATTGAACTATGTTAAACCTTAGGTGATCATAGTATTGATAATTCATAAACAATGCTACTGGGCTCATAGATGCAACAAATAACTAGATTTTAACCTCTATTTTCCTACTTTCATTACCTGTTTTGTGATTTGAGTTTATATTGTATTACAAAAATAACAATAACTTGTTGACCTATAAAATACTACTTTCACTTCCTTTTCCCCAAATTTGTGACACGTGGTTAAATGTACCAGGTTTTACTTTCAGTTTCTGTCAAAAAGGAATTGTGCAATTTCTGGGATTTTCTTTATCAGTTTGTCATTGATAAAATATCAATTTGTCATTGTAAAAACAGTCAAATCAAGTTTGTACAGTGTATTTAGCGAAATGAATGCGCTTTTGTGAATGCATCGAGGATTAAGCTTAATTTGAGGTAGTACGAGCGTATTAATATTTTTGTTGGTAAACTTGTCTTTAATATTATTCTTAAAATAACTCTCTAATTTATCTCAATTTCAGTTTATTTATCAAAACTAACTTTGATCTATTTATTACCTGTGTTGTCAATATGCATATGGAGGCATAATCATAGTATCTTGAGATAAACCACTTCTTCTCATAACTGCTAATTATGCTTAAATTTGTATCAGCTAAATTAGTATGAAGCTTAACAACCATAAGGTACATGTACATAAGCTGAATTTCAGTTTGTATATAAAAGCAATAAATTAATTGAATTTTCACTGAATTTGCTATTGAAAAGCTCTTAGACAATTTCACGATCACTTACACAATTTCGGGTCAATATGACCTACCTTCGACGAAATATAGTTCACGTCCGGTCTCCGCCACGACATGCGTATCTTGCTCCTTTCTCGCACGATTTTCACCAAACTTCATCACAGTGTTCCTTATATGTATCTAACATCATGTGAAAATGTTTGAGTCACTGCGACCTATTTGCAACAACTTTATTAAAATGTAAAAAATTAGCTCCCTCGCTGGACATACGAGGGTGGTTCTAGGACTGGTCAGCCCGATGTCAGTATAATGTGACTAGGTTGGGTATCATGTCATGTGTCAATGACGTGGTATTCCAGTGTCCCAGCACTATAAAGAAGAGCAATGAGCTCACTAATAGTAGACACAGTCGTGATATGAATAAAAGATTATTTAAGGTGATGCTACTCAACTTTCAGTTTTTAAAGAATTATATGTTTTTTAATAATTCATATTTTCATTTGAAATTTTAACTGGTGTCGTTTAACAAATATCGCTAGTGATTTATAAAACTTAATCTGCCTTGATTGGACTAAAACCTTTTTGATAAACTTAATAAAATATTGGTATGTATTTCGGTGATTTCCAGTTTTTAGCATTTGTGTTATTTTCAAAAAACATGGGTGACCGATTATAAAAGTTGAGTAGTGTATATATATATTGTTGTCTGTCCCTGGTAGTTCACAAATATTTCTCCCTATATATATATATTTACATACTTAGAAAATGCACATTTGTGTTAATTACTAAGGTTTTAGTGCAAATGTCTATAGATTTTGAATGAAATTGGGCAAGACATTCTTAAATTAACCCTGGTGCATAACCTAGGATAGCACTTATATTAACTGCGCAGATAGAATTGATTTTAAATGAGTCATTTTAGGCTCATTCATTATCTGATTATATTTTAGCCCTATAGAACATAATAGAATAGAAAATATCAATATTAATTTTGTCAGTTTTAAGTTGGACCCCTAGAAAAGCTTGATGTACCCCCTTTAAAATACAGTTTTAGTTGGAATAAAGGTTGATTTGATAGTATGAGGTGCAAATTAATAACTAATATTTACAACAACAAAAAAAAATCCCCTGCTTTCACAAAGTGTAGTGGGGGCTATATAGGAATCACATTGTCTGTAACGTTGGGTCGCGTCCTGTAACACAGTTTTTGCCCTGTCGCGAAACACATTTTTACTACTTGCATTTCTCAAACAAGTTTGAATTGGTTGTTACCAAACTTTATATACACAGAATAACTGATGACCTTATGTCTCTCTAATTATGTGATCATCCATTGTTGATTGTCGGATTTATTACAGAATTATGGCCCTTTGTTTGACATAGAATTTTCATCTCTAATATTGTATAATGATGTCCTGTAACAAACTTTTTCTATTGAGTGTTCCCAAACTTCATTAACTCATAACAACTGATGGCCTTATGTCCATCTGCATTACACATTGTTGATTGCCTAATTTATTACAGAATTATGGCTCTTTGGCTTAGAATATTCCACTCTAATAATGTATAATGTCCCATAACAAAATTGTATTAATTGCATTTCTCAAAAAGTTTTGAATGGATTTTTCCAATACTTCATATATGCATAGCAACTGATAACGCGTTGTCCCTCTGTATCATACATTGTTGCATGGCTGAACATCCTATGATTCTAATGAATATCATATGTTTTACACTTTCAGATCCAGATAATTCAGCTACGGAGAAGTTTGACAGCACTCCTGTGGAAAGTGGCAACAGTCAAAACAGCACTCTTCTTCAGAGTAGTGACAGTCAACTTACTGAACATGCACCTGCAAGTAGTGAAAGTTGGTCAACTGTTGCAAATGTGGAAACCTTATCAATAGCAGACAAACCACAGGGTAGGGTAATGGAAAAATTGAAACAGGGAGGTGAGCATGACATTCAGACTGATCCATCTCAAGTTAAAATAATGACTGAAGAAACAGAAAATAAAAATACAGGAAATTTGAACATAACATTTCAAGAGCCTCAAAGCAGTTCTCAATCTGAGCAGCTGGAAACTGTACGAATAGAAAACAAAGGAAATCTAAACGTTATAAATGAGACTGAGACAAATAGTTCACAGGACAATGGAAAAGACACTGAAGAAAAAACTCGAGATACTACTGACAGTGATCCTGACAGTGATGCATTTCAAAGCATAAGTTCAAGGGAAACTGATAATGAGGACAGTGCAGCACTGAAGAAAAGAAAGAAAAATGCAAAAAAAAAGCAACAAAAGAAACGCAAAAATGAAAAACAATTGAGAGAACAACAATTACAGAAAAAAGAATGTAGCACTAATATTACAGCAAAGGATGCAAAAGGTGAAACCGAAGAAGACTCTACTGTGGAATCAGAGTGTAGTAATACAGGTGACACAACTACAAAACCGTGCAGTAGTCATATAGATGAACAGAGCAAAACAACCTGTGAAGTAAAAACGGACAATAGTTATAGTTCAGTGGCAAACAACGAAAATGCATCTGTTGAAGGTTCCCTGAAACAGAGCTCATCCAATGAACACGTGTTTGGAATAGGTAGAAAATGGGAATCTGATAAAAAACAAGACACTACCCAAATTCAAACAGAACACTCAAGCTTATTTCAAGTTGATTCTAATGTTAAAAGTGATGTGAGCAAATTAGAACAGAAAGATGATCCTCCTGCTAAGAAAGAGACTCTACTTGAAATGGCAAAAAGTTTAAAAAAACAGAATGAATCTATAGCAAAATTAGATGTTCAAACAGACATCGATGATAAAAGTGTAGATGAGGGGAAGAAAACAGAAGAAGCATATGGTGCAAATGAAAATAAACACAACAAGGGTGAAGAAGGAACAGATGTTGATGTAGGTGTACGCACAAGACAACAAACCCAAAAAGAGAAGGAAAAAGACCAGAATGCTTCCAAAGGCACAGGAGCACCACAGGTTCTTTCACTATAACACTTTTTTATCCATACTTTTCTTTAACTAATTAATAGTACTTTTTAAATATTTGAAAAGAAAAACAACAGCAAGGATATGATGTAATTAAATGTAATAACCCTGGATGAGTGTAACTGGTGATAAAATGCATATTTAAGACTCAGTCATTTCTTTTTAATTAATCAAACTAAGATATAAAAGCTCAAACAATCATGTGAAAATGTCGGTGAAAACGTAATTTTCACAGTTTGCATCATCAACATTTTGACATCTTGAATAGTTAATAAACGAAAGGCAGAAAGCTAACAAATTTCCATGTGTTAACCTATACTTAAAAAAAAAAGCAAAACATATTAAACACATTTACTTTCGTAGATCTATTTATAATAGATTTGTCAAAATGTTAAGACAAAAAAGAACTTCATATTTACAAGTAAATGAGTTTATATTGCAGTTTATTCGTAAGTATAAATAGTAACTTAGACCAATGCTGTGTATTGGGAAACCTCTGGAAAACTTAATATCTTAAACACTTGACAGGGGGAAAATGGACATTTCAGCATGTGCTTATACTGCCTAATTATGTACAGTTGGACTTAACGATTTTTATGTAGTTTGGTATTTATAATCAGAGTAATTGCAGATGGCATTGGTTTTCTGTGTATTTAACATTTGCAGATAGTATTAGTACAAACTTTAATCAGAGTAAAACGAAACATCTTGACACATGTGAAAATTGATTTATTGTTCTGGGTCCAAACCTCTCTTTATGGAAAGAGGCAGTGTTTTACTTTGAGAAAAAGTGGTCTTCAAATATAAACCTAATAAGGGAAAATTAGAGCATTTTTAAGATATCAAAAGAAAATAATGTAATAATTAATAAACCATCATTTGTTAGAGAGTGATTTGATACTGTTTCAAAGATAAGGTCAACCAGTTATTGAATTGAGCTTTTAAAGTAACATATTTTTCTGTTATATTTGGGGATAAAAAAATTATTTTTTGTTCCCGGGGAAGAGTATGGTAATCGGGATCTGTTCATTAAGGAATTTAGAAGGCCTGAAGGTGGTAAAATAAATGTTGATACTATTAACATATAAAAGATTGCTAGTGTTATCCACGTTATTTCTCTTTTGTTTTGCTCTGGAATTTGTCATATTTGCTAAAGATCATTAAACCTATGTAAAACATATATATTTCAGACTGCTGCTGGTACAAAGAATAAAAATGTGGAACCAAAAAGGTTTGTTCAACTTCAGTTCTATTTGAATGGTTATAGTCTGTTATGCTTAGAGTGTTAAGCGATAGCACAACTTTTACAAAATCCAGGGCTCAAGTTGTGTGAGAGGCTGTATGAATACCAATGAATTAAGGTTTTACGTCGGATCAAGTCATCCATATAAATGAAAAGAGGGTAGTTTTTAGATTGTGTCAATTTATTATACCCACGTTTTTGAGAAAAAAAACAGGTTATATTAAAATCGCCTCCGTTTGTTCGTTTGTCCGTCCGTCCGTTACCACATCTCCTCATAAACCGCTGAACGGAATTCAACCAAACTTAGGGTATGACTTCAACATATGATGACGGCATGCAAGAGCAACATTATTTTTGGCTCCGAGCCCAGGGGCCCTCAGTGGGGGTCAAAAGGTCAAAGACACTAAAAATTCAATTACACTGTCATTTTTGCCGAAGGCCAGCAGAGCTTATGGGATGGCGAGTTGTCCGTCGTCTGTTGTCTGTCATCGTCGTCCGTTAACTTTTGCCTTGTCATTCCTTCAGCTAAGCCAATATAAGGGTAACAACTCATTTGAGGAACTACTTTCAAGGGAAGTCACTCGTCCCTCGAAGATAAGTGATCGAGATGTTGCGAATGAGCACGCACCTGTTGGTCTCGATTTACCGGCTTGAGTATTTTGTAGAGTAGACATGTACTTATTATTGCATCTAATTATTGCAGACCACCCACTTTTTTTGGGTAGAACCACCCTCTTTTCCTGGGTAGAACCAGTACTGTACACCTCCCGCCATCCGTAAGGATCAACACTTTCTCACTTATAAGTCGAGTTTCCAGTGGGATTCGAACCTGTTTTTCTGGGTAGAACCACCCACTTTTCCTGGGTAGAACCAGTACTGTACAACTCCCGCCATCCGTAAGGATCAACACTTTCTCACTTATAAGTCGAGTTCCCTGTGGGATTCGAACCTGCAGCGGTGAGAGAGAATTTCTAGGACTGGTCAGCCCAGTGTCGGTATAATGTTACTGGTCATGTAATTATCTATGGTATGACTACGGTATTCCAGTGTTACAGCACTATAAAGCTCATGGCTAGAAGTAGACACCACCCTGATCAGATGGTTAAAAAACATCACACATAAGAGTGTACATACCTTTATGATTGAGAAGGCCATTTAATTTAGTATAAGGGTCAATGAAATTAATTTATTTGTATAACATTATCTTATGTTATTTAGAGACGCGCTAGAGAGCGGGGAACAAATACAGTAAATCACGTGTACCATTTTACATTCAAATGTTTTTTATGGTTCTTGACGGAGGATAGACTTCTTTACTTAGAATAAGTCCTGTGAAGTGGCAAAGGAAGGGTATCTTTTGCAAGATATTATAACCCGTAGAACTATCACTACATGATGAATACCATTGGCAAATACTGTTTTAATTTCTATAACATGTATCTTGAATGCAATGCCTATGTACACATACATGTATAGAGGCAGTCTTCGACTTAAATTTTCCAAGTCACTTGCCCAAATTCTTATATACTCACTGAAAACTTGAATTTTTATTTTGCCCGACTACATAAATGTCCAAATTTTCACTAGCCTGAATGACAGTTTACTAGCTTCGGGCTAGAGGGTTAATTCGAAGACTGTAGATGTCAGAAGTTTTAATTCATTCTGTCAACTCATTTACTAGGTCATTCACATTTTTAGCACAATTCGTCATTGCAATTATATATGGATCACAAATTTGAGAAAATGAGTTTTACAACTTGTATGTGGCATGTTATTGTTTAATACCGAATACATGTACAGTACAGCTCACGTGAACCCTACATTTCTCGATTCGCCGAGTTTGGTACTATTTGGTGCCGCGCGGATCTATGCGAAGTCAGTGTTTGGACTCGGCGAATCCACGTCGCGGAATTACGCCATTGTCGAATCACTCGGAGTGATCAAACACTCAGAGTTACTCCGAGTAGAATCCAATTAACCATGGTGCACACTGGTGATTTATTATTGGGAATAAAAATCTGAATTTTCTGACAACTTTTTAACTTGTCGGACAGCGCGCTTGAAAAACCAATCCATCGCCAGAAAAAGTACAAACAATGAGACGCCGAGTGCATCTTTTCTGTGCAAAGTTGACACAACTGATAAATGCAATGAATAAATTTCGCAAAACAAATACGTGTTTCAAACTTTTAATGCATTTAATCACAAGTTTTGTTTGTTTCTGTTGTCCAGAAGTCACAGTTGAAGAATCGACATAAATACCCATAATCCTTGGCCATATATGTATCTTTTAACAAAGTGGCACTAACAACGGGTTTATGACACAGAATTGTTTACAATTTTGTCCGATTATTTCTGACTAAAGAACCCGTCAGTGTATTAACAATAACAGCAGAATAGTAAAAACTTTGATATAAATAATGATTAATTAAAAATATAACTATAATTTCCAGTATAATAATTCCTAATTGATTTTATGTTCAGTCGCCCGGAGCCGGTAATAGGAACCTCCATATAACTATCGTGACCCAGTATACATAATCCGCGCATTCAAATTTTTCCACATCTTCTTTTCCAAAAACAAAAGTAAAATTGTCTTCTGCTTCGATTCTTAGCTCTACTGGCCAAGGGCCAGCAGAGCTTATGGGATGGTGTGTTGTCCGTCTTCCGTTAACTTTTCTTCAAACGACTTCTCCTCAGAAACCGCTTGGCTAATTTTGACCAAACTTCACATGGATGATCCTTAGATGAATGCTTTTTAGATTTGTTAAAATTAGGTCAGCGCTACATCCAAGATGGCTGCCATTACCATATATGGTTGAAACCTTAAAAAATCTTCTTCTCCAGAACCACTGGACAGATTTCAACAGTTTTTCTTTTAAAATGATCGCCAACGCCTAGACTATCAAGATTATTCAAGTAAAGTCCCCGGGATCAAAAATGGCCGTGCCCCGGGGGTCCAAAATTTGTATATTGAGGTTTTGTATGTTTTTCATAGACATGTAGGAAACAACTTTAAAAAATCTTCTTCTCTGAAACCACAAGGCACAGAGCTCTCTTGTATTACATGTAGCATCAGCTTACGGTCCTCTACTAAGTTTATTCAAATGGTGACCCTGGGGTCAAATTTGTCCCCGCCCCGGGGGTCACAGTTTTACATAGACTTATATAGGATTTTTTTTTAAAAAATCTTCTTCTCAGAAACTACAACAGCCAGAGGTTTGATATTTTGCATTTACTATAAGCTTATGGTCCTTTACCAAGTTTGTTCAAATGGTGACCTTAGGGTCAAATGGTGACCGACCTTAGGGTCACATTTGGCCCCGCCCCAAGGGTCACATGTTTTACATAGACATGTATAGGGAATTCTTCAATCGACTTCGCGTCAGAAACCGCTTGGCTAATTTTGACCAAACTTCAAATGGATGATCCTTAGATGAATGCTTTTTAGATTTGTTAAAATTAGGTCAGCGCTACATCCAAGATGGCTGCCATTACCATATATGGTCGAAACCTTAAAAAATCTACTTCTCCAGAACCGCTTGACAGATTTCAACAGTTTTTCTTTTAAAATGATCGTCAACGCCTAGACTATCAAGTTTGTTCAAATAAAGTCCCCAGGGTCAAAAATGGCCGTGCCTCAGGGGTCCAAAGTTTGTATATTGAGGTTTTGCATGTTTTTCATATAGACATATAGGAAAAAAGATTAAAAAATCTTCTTCTCTGAAACCACAAGGCACAGAGCTCTCATGTATTACATGTAGCATCAGCTTATGGTCCTCTACTAAGTTTGTTCAAATGGTGACCCTGGGGTCAAATTTGTCCCCGCTCCGAGGGTCACAGTTTTACATAGACTTATATAGGATTTTTTTTTTTAAATCTTCTTCTCGGAAACTACAAGAGCCAGAGGTTTGATATTTTACAGTTATTATAAGCTTATGGTCCTTTACCAAGTTTGTTCAAATGGTGACCCTGGGGTCACATTTGGTCCCGCCCCAAGGGTCACATGTTTTACATAGACATGTATAGGGAAAAACTTAAAAAATCTTCTTCTCTAAAACTGCAAGAGCCAGAGGTTTAGTATTTTGCTGTTGCTATAAGCTTATGGTCCTTTACCAATTTTGTTCAAATGCTGACCCTGGGGTCACATCTGGCCCCGCCCCGGGGGTCACAGTTTAACATCAATGCTTGTTTTAAATTTTTTAATTTCTTCATTTTTTATTTTCTTTTTTTTTTATTATTATTTCTTTTCATTTTTTTTTATTTCATTTTTTTTTTTTTCTTTTTTTTTCATTTTTTTTTTCATTTTTTAATTGCTTTTTAATTGTTTATTTTTTATTTATTTTTTATTATCTCTACTGGCCAACTTGGAAAACCAGCCAGATCGGACCAGTAATGACGGAGTTACTGCTCTTGATATAGTTAAAAATGCTATATTTTGCCTCTTTAAGACGATAGTCACTCGCTTCATTCACGTGGCTTCATTGATTTCATAAGAGCCATATTAGCCAGTAGAGCGTCCAATTGTTTCAATTTTCTTTAAAAAAAAAATAAAAATTAATTTTTTAATTTTTTTTTGATTAATTTGAATATTTGAATATTTTTTTTTTTTTTTCCATTTTTTTTTCATTATCTTTTTAATTACTTGACACTTACTTTTAAATTTTTTTGTCAGCGCTCCTCATCCTAAATGCCTGGTTGAATTTCGAAGAAACTTGGCAGGAAGCATCGGTAAGATTTCTAAGTTGTGCATATCACGCTTTTGTTCCAGTTCGCTGATTTTTGACGGAGTTATGGCCCTTTGACATTTTTATTTTAAATTTCTTGTCGGTGCTACTCCTCTTAAACGGCTTGTTGGATTCCTGCGAAATTTGGCAGGAAGCCTCAGTAGGATGTCTAGTTGTGCAAAGCGCGATATATCAATGAAATCTTGGACAATTTTGAAAACCAGCTAGATCTTGTTAGTAATAACAGAGTTATGGCCCTTGATTTGTTGAAAAATGCTATATTGTATTTTCCTTTAGGAGAAGAGAGCTATATCTAGCTATATCTATCTAAATCTATGAGCTGTTTTAGCCAGTAGAGCGTCCACAGGCCCTCGTGGGCCTCTTGTTTCTAAAGTTATTGAATAATTATGCTTTAAAATGACTGCAATTAGAAAAAGTTGCACCCTTTACCTGTGCAGTTTCGACTCGGCAAACTCCCGAGTTTGTCTGCACGAAGTATCGTGGCGTAATTACGCCGAGAGCTTTTCGCGTATTCCCACTCCGAGTTATCATCAAAACTCGGTGTAAGTACGCGATTTGTAAATTCCTCACTCGGCGCGGAAGAGTAAAGTGTGGGGTGTACTGTATGAAGTTTCATGCCATTCTGTGACATTTTGACACAGTTTGCCAGTGTAAAAAGTGGGATAACATTGCCAAAAATAGGTTGTATCGCATGTTATCTATTGATACAAAATATATGTGCAAGTTTCATTCCAATACCATGAGTATCAGCTTAAACATGTATATACATGATATATATATTCATATACAACACAATTAGCTTAAGTACCAAATGGGGGCACAACTATGTCAAATTGAGTTGCAGAAAACGTGTTAAAGTTCATTGAATTGTGCAATGCAGTGTCTGAGATACAAGCTTTTATAAAATGCAAGTGTGAAAACATTGAATGACACAACAAAGTGAAACCTATACGGCCCCCATAAACAGACGTCTCAATCTCACGTGGAGCCTGGAAAGCAGGTTGGATGATTCGATATGGACTGTTGCCATTACAACTCATTTTCACAATAATAAATATATACATACATGTATATATTAGTAATTAAAAAGAACTACAAATAATCCACTGAACATGATTTTATTTGTATCCATTATTAATAGAAGCTACATGTATTACTATATTATTTTTCTGAAACGGCAATTACTATATTATTTTTCTGAAACGGCATGTATCTTAAATGGACAAACGGCAGTCTTGATTTTTAATACATGTACGTGCAGTGGTATGTGTTGTCTACACTATTGGAATATATTTCATGAAAATCATAGTTTAAAATATTTATTTTTTTGAGAATTACTAATCTAGTCTAGTCCAGTATTTGAAACACTAATATTAATTGAATTGAATTGGGTTTTAAGGTGCACAAATACATGAAAGCCTTTAAGGTTATGGCGTCTTATGGCGCCTAACAGGAATGAACATGCCAGGCTCATCCTTCATTTACATCCAGATAAAATATGGAGAATGGGCCTAGAACCTTCTTACCTGCAGAACTGCAGAGTTGCTGCAAATTCTATAGTAGACACTCCATTTGCAATTGGGTGTCATGAGTTCTACCCCGCTGCATTCGACAGTGTGTTTGTGAGATTGCAGTGGTTGTATTCTTAAAGAATAAAAATAATTATATAGTCCAGCTTCCTGATATTAAATTAATATTCTTGATTTACTACTGAGCATGCTACAGCCGCTTTAAAGTGGAGATTTTATTGCATAACGATGATTCTTACAAATTGCAGGAGGTATACAGTACTGGTTCTATCCAGGAATAATGGGGCGGTCTGCCAGTCTACGTGAAAACATTTTCAAGTCCACATGACATCGGTTAAAAGTCAAGATAAAACACAATAAAATGCTTGGTCAATTGAACACAGACAAGGCCATCCTTAAAAATAGGTTGATTTACTTTGCTATTTTATGTACATGTAGAATATTTTGTTTTTTAGGATCGCGCCGCAAAGCACATGTCAAAAACCATACTGGGTTCCACATGAAATAAACCATCCAAAATGAGGTGTACATTCGCAGTGTTATTTAGCAGCTTGCATTTACGAATAAAAGTTCGTTCTCTTTTAACAAATTTAGTTTTTGTTTTTTTAATTTTTAATTTTTTAGCTCTATTGGCCAAGTTCGAAAACTAGCTAGGTCGGATCAGTAACGGAGAAGTTATGGCTCTTGATTTAGTTAAAAATGCTATATTTTGCCTTGTTGATACGGTAGGGTCTTTATTTTTCATCTGATCTTTACCAAACTTTACCAGATTCTTTAGTTATGGCCCTTGATTTAGTTAAAAATCCTGTATTTTGCCCAAAACTTTCAAAAATACGTAAATTGCAGTCACTCGCTTCATTGATGTTATAAGAGCCATGTTAGCCAGTAGAGCGTATACAGGCCCTCTTGGGCCTCTTGTTTTTGCCTTTTTTTATAGCCATTATTGGGCTATATTCCCAATGCCAAAACATATTCCCCAATTTTGAGACAAAAGTTCCCAATTGAAAAAAAAAGAAGCGTGTGACAAGTGAAGTACTGAGAATAAAACACTTTTAAATGCCTCTGCTGACCTTAGTGTACTGAAAAAATATATTAAAGATACAAATATTAAATGAATGTATTTTTCCCCCGTTTTATGAAAAATCACGCTAAAAATTCCCAATTGTAACGGTATAGGTTATCTTCCCTAAGTATAGAAAAAACACTGTAACGGCAAAATTACATAACAAAACCATTCATCAAAACTCTATCCAGGTGTTTAGGTCATATATAACGATCATCAGTCAATATATAAGTGCCAAATAAAAGTATATGATTTTCATGGGTTCTTAAAATAACAGCGATTGAATATGCGTAAAAATCATTAATGAATTATAATTTGGTAACTCTTAGTTCAACGGTCCAATTTTGGGTTTTTAGTTAAACCCGTTTGTATAGTTAGGATTCCAAAAATTTGTAAGTTATATATGTATATAAATTATTCCCAAAATTTGTAAGTTATATATATATATATAAATATTATATAAATCGCCGTCGGTAGCTTTAGAAACGGCGTACATATTGTAAGATTTGGCTGATGTTGGCGGGATAGCTACTTTAAACTAGAGCTACAAATTAATGACATCATTTGAACTAAGTTGAAACCGTAATGCATGATTTACAAATTGCAATACCAATGTTTGAAGGCAATGGAAAATAACTTATTTCAAAGATGATTTTTAGAAATCACTGTTAACTGAAATAAAATGTGAAGGAAAACTTGTGAATTTACCACATTAAAAGTTTGATATCATTATACATGTAGGTCAAAATTTCAGACTTGAATGTTGCAAGTACTAAATTGAGCCCTGTTTTTGTACCGTTAGACAATTCCCTTTACATGTAACTTGTTACAATCTGACTCACTTGTCCTAGACAGTCGGAGATGCTACATGTCAAGCTCTGACAACAGACCGAATGAAAGATTGTTGATAGAGTGGGCAGGGTACATGGTCATGACATTTCATTCCTGTCAAGTTTATAGGATTTTTTTTACAACATGTTCACTTTGATGTAAAATGTGTCAGTTTTCTTGTGGAGGTTTAAGTTCTGGGTAAAATCCAATAAATCATATGTGGTTGGTAGTCTCATTTATTTGACATCTTTGGATGTTTTTTTTTTTACAAATGGATGTTTATAGATGGTGCATCTATAAATGGAGGACGGCATATATCAAAAATTGTCTCGCCGTTCGTAGACCTATATTTTGTGCACTAATATGGGTGGTCTTTCTTCCACCATAATAATTGACCTCCCTATGACCTTCAATACAATGGATGTGAGTATCCTGCAGATACGTCACGGATTTATCCCGCTGTGGGTGGGATGAGTTACCCAGGGCTCGAAATTAGCACTAGCCTGGTAGCCCGAAGCTAGTAAAAATACTGTTGGTCTACCAAATGCTTGTGTCTGGCTAGACCTTCATAAAAAGACTTCGCATTCATCATGTTTCCTGTTATTTTTAGCTCTACTGGCCAACGGCCAGCAGAGCTTATGGGATGGTGTGTTGTCCGTCGTCCGTCGTCTGTCTGTCGTCTGTCGTCTGTCTGTCTGTCGTCTGTCGTCTGTCGTCCGTTAACTTTTCTTCAAACGACTTCTCCTCAGAAACCGCTTGGCTATTTTTGACCAAACTTCATGTGTATGATCCTTAGATGAATGCTTTTTAGATTTGTTAAAATTAGGTCAGCGCTACATCCAAGATGGCTGCCATTACCATATATGGTCGAAACCTTAAAAAATCTTCTTCTCCAGAATCGCTGGACAGATTTCAACAGTTTTTCTTTTAAAATGATCGCCAATGCCTAGACTATCAAGTTTGTTCAAATAAAGTCCCCGGGGTCAAAAATGGCCGTGCCCCGGGGGTCCAAAGTTTGTATATTGAGGTTTTGCATGTTTTTCATATAGACATATAGGAAAAAACTTTAAAAAATCTTCTTCTCTGAAACCACAAGGCACAGAGCTCTCATGTATTACATGTAGCATCAGCTTATGGTCCTCTACTAAGTTTGTTCAAATGGTGACCCTGGGGTCAAATTTGTCCCCGCCCCGGGGGTCACAGTTTTACATAGACTTATATAGGATTTTTTTTTAGAAATCTTCTTCTCGGAAACTACAAGAGCCAGAGGTTTGATATTTTGCATTTACTATAAGCTTATGGTCCTTTACCAAGTTTGTTCAAATGGTGACCCTCGGGTCACTTTTGGCCCAGCCCCAAGGGTCACATGTTTTACATAGACATGTATAGGGAAAAACTTAAAAAATCTTCTTCTCTGAAACTGCAAGAGCCAGAGGTTTAATATTTTGCATTTGCTATAAGCTTGTGGTCCTCTAACAAGTTTGTTCAAATGGTGACCCAGGGGTCACATTTGGCCCCACCCCGGGGGTCACAGTTTTATGTAGGCTTGTATAGGGAAAAACTGAAAAAATTCTTCTTCTCTGGAACCACATGGCACAGAGCTCTCATGTATTACATGTAGGATCAGCTTATGGTCCTCTACTAAGTTTGTTCAAATGGTGACCCTGGGGTCAAATTTGTACCCGCCCCGAGGGTCACAGTTTTACATAGACTTATATAGGATTTTTTTTTTAAAAATCTTCTTCTCGGAAACTACAAGAGCCAGAGGTTTGATATTTTACATTTATTATAAGCTTATGGTCCTTTACCAAGTTTGTTCAAATGGTGACCCTGGGGTCACATTTGGACCCGCCCCAAGGGTCACATGTTTTACATAGACATGTATAGGGAAAACTTAAAAAATCTTCTTCTCTGGAACTGCAAGAGCCAGAGGTTTAATATTTTGCATTTGCTATAAGCTTATGGTCCTTTACCAAGTCTGTTCAAATGGTGACCCTCGGGTCACATCTGACCCCACCCCGGGGGTCACAGTTTTGTCAATGAAAGCTCGGTCAAGTTCGAAAACCATTTTGCCAAACTTTACCAGATTTTCTGACTTTCTTTTTTAGCTCTACTGGCCAAGGGCCAGCAGAGCTTATGGCATGGCGAGTTGTCTGTCGTCTGTCGTCCGTTAACTTTTTCCTCGTTAAACATCTCCTCAGAAACCACTGGTCCAATTTAATTGAAACTTCACAGGAAGCATCCTTGGGTTAGGGGAAAGCAAAGTTGTTCAAATTTTGGCATTGTGCCAAGGGTTTTGGTTTCCATGGCAACCATGTTGAAAAACCTTAAAAAAATCTTCTTCTCTGAAACTGCTGGTCTGATTTTAAAAATACTTTCACAGAAATGTTCCTTTAGGGATTGCCTTTCATAGTTGTTCAAATTATTTGGATCGGTCAAAAAACATGGCCGCCACAGGGACATGGCTTTTTCTCCTTATATGTATATTATATAAAAAGTTGAAAAATTCTTCTCTTCTGAAACTGCGGGTTGGATTTCAAAATAATTTCACACAAATGTTCCTTGGGTGACTGTCTACCAAGATTGTTCAGATTATTTTGATTCGTCAAAAAACATGGCTGCCAAAGAGCGTGGTCACTTTTCCCTATATGTATTTAGAGAAAACTTTGAAATTGTTTTTGTTCAAAAGTATTTGACATCTTCTCTGAAACTTCTTGAAGGATTTTGTTGAAACTTTATCACAATGATCTTTGGGATAGTGCGCCTCAGATTTGTGTTTTTCGCAGCCGCCAGTTGTCCAACATGGCCATTATGGCTAAAACTAAGTCAAACTTAAGGAAATTTCAAACGACATCTCCTCTGAAACCACTTAATCCATTCCAGTGAAATATCATGTACATGTTCCTTGGGTTGGCCTCTATTTAATTTGTGTTTATCGTTATCATCGAATAATCAAAATGGTTGCCATGGTGACCCAAGGTTTACATAAGAGTTATATAGGAAAAGGTTAAATATGAAATCTTCTCTGAAACCTTTTGAAGGATTTTGTTGAAACTTTATCACAATGGTTCGCGTCTATTAAGTTTGTGTTTTTTGTTTTCTTGCAATAATCAAAATGGCCGCCGTGGCGACCCAAAGTTTATATAGGAAAAGGCTAAATATGACATCTTCTCTTAAATCGCTTGAAGGAGTTTGATGAAACTTAATCACAATGTTTCTCGTGGCGGCCAGTTTTCCAAGATGGCCAACATGTCTAAAACTAGATAAAAATTAAGGAAACCACATCTACACACATAATTATTAGATTTGTGATGAATTGCATTATATTCACAGATTGAGAGGTTAGGTTGACTAAAAAAGCAAGAAACACAAAAAATCAAGGCAACTGTTAATAATATTTTACCATGTATTTTATGTAAATGCTTGATACAAACATCAAGATTAAGGTGTGTCCCTTTAGAAATGAATGTAAAAACTACAAGATTTATAAACAGAACATCAACTGCAATACGAAACGTACAATGGCCCGGCTAGGGAACGTCCAATGGCCACAGTACGAATCGCCTATTTACCTAGGTACGAACCGTCAAAGGTACGATACGTGCACAACACGGCTTTTACCCCCAACCCATATTAAAACGACTCCATATTGTAAGTATGCGGATATAAACATAAACATTTGCCAGAGAAAAGTGCATTTACGTACATTTCACGATGGGTTTCGTTGGTTGGAACGTGCGTGAATATAATTAAACGTTCCTTTTATTAAATTATATTATTCTTTCTGAGTAATTCTTGCGTGTAACTTATAATAGCCATTACAAACTTATCGTGTATTCGCGAAAATTCCAAAAGTTCGCTAACGCCACAATTTTACATTCATTACTGCGACTTCCCACCATATTAACACTACAGTTTGCATTGAAAATTGTAATTATTATATGTTATTAAATGTTCATGAATGAAATTGTCTTTGTTTGATTTTGGTCTGAATTTATGATTAAAAAAACCCTTCCCCACCCACTTTGCTCCAAAGCCTGATCTTCGTGGCTATTAGAAGTGTTTTTAACAGGTTTTGATTTTCTACGATTTTTCACTGCTGTTACGCCATGATGCCTTTGTTCTACATCCATATCAAATGTGTTCGAGGATACTTCGAACAAATAATCTTTACATTGACATGGGGGCGCTTCTCAGCCAAATGGAAAGTATAACATCCGTCACTTTTTGGACAAATATTTTCTTCTGTATTGGAATAAAGCTTTTAATTTCTGAGTGTTTAGTTATAATATACGGCAAGGACATAGCAGAGATAACTTCAAGATTGATTCTTTCTGGAAATTTATTATATCTCCACATTTGTATCAAAATGTCAATGTTTTTGATCCTCCTTAAGTCACATGGTGAAATTGCTATGTCGAAACAATCACATGCGTAGTTGCAAGTCCTGGTGAAGAAAGGTGGTGAATTTATTTCGAAAGTACAAAGTTTTGTCTCCATTAAAAATATGATTTTTAGCTCGACTATTCGAAGAATAAGAGAGCTTATGTAATCACCACGGGGTTGGCGTCCCACATCAAGGTTTGCGTGTAAGCTGTGTTTACAAGTCTATATCTCTTACATTTCTTATCCTAGCACAACCAAATTTGGCCATGGGCTTCCTTATAGCATTATCTTGAGGGCTGCATAAACAATTTTGGTTCCTGTAACCCATGGGCTCCCATGGAACGGAACCCAAATTATGATAGCCCTTAAAATAGGTCTATTTCACATCAAATTTTGCGTGTAAGCTGTGTTTACAGGTCTATGTCTCTTACAATTCTTACCCTAGTACAACCAAATTTGACCATGGGCTTCCTTATAGCATTATCTTGAGGGCTGTAACCCCTGGGCTCCCATGGAACCCAAATTCTGATAGCCCTTAAAATATGTCTGTTTCACATCAAATTTTGCGTGTAAGCTGTGTTTACAGGTCTATATCTCTTACATTTCTTGTGCTAGCTGAACTAAATTTTGGAATTGGTTTCCTTATAGTATGTTGTAAAGGGTTGGATAAGTAATTTTGTCTTCTGCAAATTCTGGGCTCCCATGGAACCAAATTGTGATGGCCCATAAAATGTGCAATAAAGGCAGATCTAGGTTTGCATGTAAGCATTTATATATCTATAATTTTGGTTTGGGATTTGTCATAGCATTATGCATCTTATTACATACCCCCACTCCCCTCCACACCTTTTTTTTTTTTTTTTTACATATTTTTGTGTTGTTTTAGGCAATTCTTACACATGTTGCAGCCCCCCCTGCCTCTCCCCCCCCCCTCCCCCCCCCCCAACCCAACGATTTTTTTTTCTTCATATTTCTTTGTTGTTTTAGTTAATTCTTACACATATATGTTGCCCTCTCCCCCCCCCCCCCCCCCCCCCCCCACCCCAAACCCACTCCCGCCTCTCACCCCCTCTCCACCCCCACCCCCCACCCCCACTTGAAAATCTAATTTTTTACTTTTTTTTTTTTTACATATTTCTGTGTTGTTTTAGTAAATTCTTACACATATATGTTGCAACCCCTCCCCTCCCCCTCGACTGACTTGAAACTTTTTTTTTTTTTTTTTACATATTTCTTTGTTGTTGTTGTCAATTCTTACACATATATGTTGCACCCTCCCACCGCCCCCAACCCACTCCCCCCGCTCCCCCCAACCAACCTCCACTTGAAACTATTTGTTTTTTGTTTTTTACATATTTCTGTGTTGCTCTTGTCAATTCTTACACATATATGTTGCACCCTCCCACCGCCCCCAACCCACTCCCCCCGCTCCCCCCAACCAACCTCCACTTGAAACTATTTGTTTTTTTGTTTTTTACATATTTCTGTGTTGCTCTTGTCAATTCTTATGCATATATGTTGCCACCTCCCAGCCCCACACCCACCACCACCCCCGCCTCTCACCCACCCCCTACACTTGAATTATTTTTTTTTTATTTTTTTTTACATATTTCTTTGTTGTTTTAGTCACTTCTTAAACATATATGTTTCTTCATTCACCACCCCCGCTCCCCCCCACCATCCACCCCCACCTCACTCCCATACCCACCCCGCACCCCACTCAAAACTCAAATTTTTATTTATTTTTTTATTTTTTATTTCTGTGTAGTTTTGGTCAATTCTTACACATAGTTATGTTGTGCTCCCAACCCCACCCCACATTGTTGTAGCCTTGTTTTCTGATGGTATATACTAGCTATAAATTTATTATTCTCTGAAAAATCGAATAGTCGAGCTGCGCTGTTCTCCGACAGCTCTTGTTATAATAATTATCGTAACATAAAATAGAATGATAAGGCTTAGAAAATTGTGTGACGGTCGTTACTAGTGTCTGTCAAAAAGAGTATCAGTTAAAATGAACTTCAGTGATTTTCACAGCAACTTATCAATCTTGCACTTTTAATTGATGGGTGAAAGAATGTTTATATTTGATGAATATGTAACTATATCTTGGCTTGCGGCGTTTTTTCAAATACAGAAAATCATTTAATTGATACCCATCCGTGAGTCAGTCAAATCGTTACGTCCACGCACGACGAAGGATTTATCATCAAATGCAACAGTGGCGATGCCTAATGCATATTTATATATCGAAAACAAGGCTATTGTCAACCCACGAGGTCGGGTCGACCTTTCTCGAAGAAGATTGCGGGCGTTGTGGTATGTATTAGGTGTTGGTCAACATGAATTTCACTGTAACTGCCGTGACAAGAACGTAATCCATGCAGTTACGGCATCCATGTATCGTGTATACAAACTGGCAACCTTTTATAAGTTATAATGTTCAATAAATATAAATTACGAAATAACGCTCGTAATATTGTACTACGCTCTTGCATGGAGTATTCATGACACGGAAGTAACTATTTTGACTGGAAAATGAGCATGCACGAACTTCAGACGTAACTGCCGAGCGCATTCTGAAGTCTTTGAAGCAATAGACACTTGAGAAAATCCCAATGAAATAGCGTAGATGAATACGTTCTTAAAAGTATATTTTATTCAACAAAATTCCAGAAAACAAGTGATCTTAGCAAAGAAAGTTTACATAATGACGTCCGTTACGTATTGACGGTGTTGTGTGTGTACGGACATAACATTTGACTGATGTCTGTAAATAGGCGAGAATCAAACATAACTGCCGATCACATTCTGAAATGTTTGAAGTAATCGACACTAAGGCCATCTCAATGAAATATCGAAGCGTGTGTAAGTAACTAGTGTCACAGAATTGCACGTTTGTCATGCATGTGAACATTAGGGAGAGGTGTAGGTGGAATTCAACATGCAAGCATTAGGGAGAGGTGTAGGTGGAATTACGTGTGTTCATGATCTTCATGGTAAATGAATAAAGTCACTCGTTATCGTGTCATTATTTTCACCCTCTTGCATTAAAACAGTTAAGTTCATTTTACCCATGAAATAAATTTACATACTGGTAAGATTAACTAAAGTGTACTGTAGCATGTATCTTAGTAGATTACACCATAATTCAGTCCAGATTTCCTAGATATTGGCCGAAAATATATAGTGTTTTCAACCTTGCATGATTTAAACTATGCCATGTGTCCTAGTTACCATTTGGTCGCCATTTGCATCATGCAATTTAGTGAATAAACTCCCTATTCATTTTATACTTCCACCAAAATCTGGCTGAATTTTGTCATTTTATTTTCCATTCTACCTAGATACATGCCACAGTACACGTTAGTAATCATTAAAGACTATATATAGTTTGAGCTTGTACTGCTTTAAATTAATTCTTCATTTCAGCATTGATGACAATGCGTCTGACATTGGACCTACTGTCACCTTTATACGACATCGATTAAAATTTGCTGTTTTGCTTCGACACAAATCCTGTGAATGGCTTCCATCTGGTTGCTTCGTCTAATCTCTGCATATATTGTGCTATATTGTTTCATTTCTAAACACAAATGAAGTAATAACTCTGAATTTAGAATCTAAGCTCAAGTTTATTATTTACTATGTTCAAGTCACGGAAGGTGAAGTAATGGAAGGTGACTAGCGACATGACTTCAGCAGTCTCCGCCAAATTCGCCTGACCTACCTGATAGGTGAAAGATGGGGGTGACCTCGTGTTGTGCATGTGCACACGTTACATCGTGCACACACCTTCAATACATCGTATGGAAAATAAAACCAAATAATTTTACTTCCTAAATCAGTTTGTTTGCATGGTGATAAAATATTCATGTCAGAATAAGATATCGCCCAATCATTGTGGTGTTGCGTTAAGCTCTTTGGGATAGTATACGTGGTTTATAATCTGTACTACATGCTCAGTGATGGATTGCCCTGTCGGTTCCCATGTTCAATGGCTGGACAGTTAGGAGATTCATTCCTGGGGATGACCAATCTTCTTGGATGGGCTGTTAAATGGAAGTGTTGTGTAACCGTCACTTTTTTGTAAGTGTCAAATTGTCAAACATAACTTCCGCACTCTTTAGGGTAACCAGTTTCATCAAATAAGCTGAATTTTATCCTGGTAACAATGTGATTAATAAATAATTGTTGCAGGTTTGTGGTAGTTGAGTTACTAGTATAATAAAAGTATTGATAACATCTCTAAAAGAGAAAAAAGTGAATATGAAAAGCAGTAACGTCCGTCACTTTAAATGAGTAAGATTCTGAGACTAGGGGGAACTATCTATTGCAGTTTCTTTTGGCTGAAAGGATGTGTGAAACTAATCCCAAATCAGATTTTACTTGCACAAATTATAGAAAGGGTCAAGCAAAACTATGGGGGGAAAATTGTCAACATAACTCCCATCACTTTTGTGGGCTATATTATTAAAAAAAGAGCCAAAATTCAGACCTTGGAAATTGGAGTGTGACGGGACTTATTCTTTCCATTTAGCTGAGAAGCGCCCAAGGGTACCAAGTTTGACATTGGCCTCACCAAGGCCACCATAATGCAATTTGACATTTTGTGCCACGTGGCACCTCTTGTTTTTCTATTTTCAGTTAACTAACAATGCCTAGAAGGAAGAATTGGAGACGGTCACAGGCGAGGAAGGAAGTTATTGAGAGGTGTGAGCGAGATGGGGAACAGTTGGAAGAGGTAAGTATGGCTGTCACTGAACCATCAGATGGGGGACTAGCCCACCCTTACCCTTCATCTTTGGCTGTACTAGATGAAGGGACATCTGTGTCACTGAAAATGGGCGTCATTGAACTCTCAGATGGTGGCTTTGCCCAGCCCATGTATCCATCTGTGCCTGATACTGTTATTGATACTGTGACTGGAACTTTGATTGATACTGAGATTGATATTAAGACTGTGGTTGATATGCATTCTGAAATTGTGTCTGAAAAGTCTGATGAAGACAATGAAGTACACACTGATCCTTCAGAGAAGTTCCTTTATACTGCTACACTCAACGAACCAGCAAAGAGATTGCCAAAAAATTCTACAGCTGTGGAGGAGTATGTGCCTGCACCTGTGGTTGAATCTTTTACAGAAAATGTGCCTTCGTCTTATCCGACAGAACATAAATTAAACCAGCAGTCATGCAGTCAGAAAGAAAGAAACAATTTACCATTTGGAGCTAAAGTAATGCTTTATGGCTCTTTCCATCAAGGTGATGATCGTTTTTGTGAAATTTCACGGGGTAGTCAGTGTGTTGCAAATGCACTCTCTGCAATCTTGTTTTCACGTTATTCAGAAGTCAATAATTCCATAGAATTGGACACTATCCTTTCATTTGGTGATTGTCTTTATAGAAAAATTGTTCAAAATTTAATTGCTAATGACAAATTTAGAAGCCATCTTTTGTGCTTTGATGACTTGCCAGAGACGGTAGAATTTCACTCCGAAGAGATAACAGTCCAGAAAGGAAACATTGTCAGTGGAAGTCTCATAGGTTGCATTAATAGTGTAAGTTTACCTACGCTGCATGTTGCTATTCAGACTGTGTTAAATGAGAATTCCTGCAGTTTGGTAATTGTTGGTGCAGTATGTTCAGCTGTCTTCTATAACAACGGACTTTTCTACTTCTTTGATTCACATTCCCATGGACAAAATGCTCTGTCTGCTCCAGATGGCTCCTCTATATTAATAGGTTTTGAAATTATTGATGATTTGGTAACTTATATGTATGCCTTTTATTCTAGTCTGAATATTGATTTCTCTTCACAGTTTGATGTTATACCAATTGATCTGAAAAAGTCATTTGCTTACGACTTTATGATGCCAACTGTATCTGCAGATCAAACAAATCTCTTAGAAAATTACTTCCAAGACCAAGAAACTAAGGCCTTAAGAAAACATGCTTCTGATATTGACAGGCATTCAAGCAAAGACAAAAGCTCTTACATGAAAACCTACATGAGAAAACGAAGACAAGATCCTTTAATTAGAGCAAAAGAAAAAAATCTCGAGCTACAAAGTAAACGCAAAGCCAGGCAAGATCGTACTGTAAAGTCGTCAGAAAAAATGAAGAGACAGAAACTACGTCAAGATCCTTTAATAAGAGCAAAAGAAAAGAATCGAGACCTAGAGAGTAGACGGAAAGTCAGACAAGATCCTATTGTTAAGTCAGCAGAAAAAACAAAGAGATGGAAAGTCAGACAAGATCCTTTAATAAGAGCAAAAGAAAAGAATCGAGACCTAGACAGTAGACGGAAAGTCAGACAAGATCCTATTGTTAAGTCAGCAGAAAAAACAAAGAGATGGAAAGTCAGACAAGATCCTTTAATAAGAGCAAAAGAAAAGAATCGAGACCTAGACAGTAGACGGAAAGTCAGACAAGATCCTTTAATAAGAGCAAAAGAAAAGAATCGAGACCTAGACAGTAGACGGAAAGTCAGACAAGATCCTTTAATAAGAGCCAAAGAAAAGAATCGAGACCTAGACAGTAGACGGAAAGTCAGACAAGATCCTATTGTTAAGTCGACAGAAAAAACGAAGAGACGGAAAGTCAGACAAGATCCTTTAATAAGAGCAAAAGAAAAGAATCGAGACCTAGACAGTAGACGGAAAGTCAGACAAGATCCTATTGTTAAGTCAGCAGAAAAAACGAAGAGACAGGAAGTACGTCAAGATCCTTTAATAAGAGCAAAAGAAAAGAATCGAGACCTAGACAGTAGACGAAAAGTCAGACAAGATCCTTTAATAAGAGCAAAAGAAAAGAATCGAGACCTAGACAGTAGACGGAAAGTCAGACAAGATGCTATTGTTAAGTCAGCAGAAAAAATGAAGAGACGAATATTGCGTGAAGATCCTGTAATAAGACATCATGAAGGTAAACTTGAACTGAAATCGAAACAAAAGAAACGAAATAATGCATACTATAAAGCTATTGAAAGTGAGAAAAAACGTCTGTCTAGGTCTTTTATATCTATTAGGATACAGGAAAAATCCAGAAAGAATCTGTCTTTACGAGAAAAGCGAAAAAAAGCAGATTTTCAAGCCAAGGAAAAGAACTTGCGAGAAGCAAGAAAATATGGTTCTGAACTAAATGAATGTATTTCGAAATTTAAACAAACAATTTCAACTGGACCTGTTTATGTCTGCACCTGTTGTCACCAGACATGGTTTAAACATTCTGTAGAGTCTGCAAGCACAGTCGCTTACATTCTTGATCCATCATTGGTAAAGCAGCATTTCACGAAATACTTATCTGTGGATAATAAAGAGTGGATATGTAAAACTTGTTCTAATACCTTAAAGAAAAATAAAACCCCAAGTCTTTCAGTTGCCAACAAAAACATGTTTCCAATTAAGCCTAAAGAACTTGAGTTACATCAGTTAGAAGAGAGGCTTGTTGCATTAAGAATTCCATTCATGCAAATTAGAGAACTTCCTAGAGGAGGGCAGCTATCTGTGAAAGGAAATGTTGTTAATGTGCCAGTTGATATCCAGCCTGTCATTGAAAGTTTACCTAGGGCTTTTGATACACAAGTAACAGTGCCAGTGAGGCTAAAAAAGAAACTTTCATACAAAAAGTGTGACTTTACTGAAAACGTACGTCCATTGCAAGTTATCAGTGCTCTTCATTGGTTGATGAACCATAGTGACTTGTACAAAAATTCTGGTATCCATATTGATGAAAACTGGTTGCAAAACACAACTGAAAATTGCTCAGAAACAGTGCAAGAGTTTTTTGGAAGAACAAATATGAGCGAATTCCCTCCTACAGATGATGTTACTGAAAAAACAGAAAACATAACGAGCAAAAACGAAAATGACTATGAATCTGATCATTTTAGTGAAATTGATGAAAATGAAAAAGTTGTTGGTAATAGTGATACAATTATTGACTCGGCTGATCCAACGACTGACACTATTTACACATTTGCACCTGGCGAAGGACAAATACCCATAAGTTTATATCAAGATACCAGTGCTGAGTATTTATCATTTCCATCAATATTTTGTGGTCAAAAGAGACCTGAAAATGAAGACAGATCTGTTCCTGTTCATTATAGTGACATATGCAAAATGGAACTTCGCCATGTTGACAGAAGGGTGGCATCAAATGTTCCAAATGTTTTCTTCAAAATGAAAAAACTGCAACTGAAACAAGTTTCAGACAAAGTGCATCTAGCTTTAAGAAGATGTAAAACAGAAGGCAAAAAACTTACGGTATCCCAGGTTTTAAGCCCAGAATGTCGGGAAAACTTAGTAAATCTTGATGAAGGCTTTTATATTTTTCGAACTTTGAGGAGTTCGCCACCATACTTGGAAGCTCGGAAGAAAGATGTTTTTGCTATGATACGCCAATTAGGTTTGCCTACATGGTTTACTTCGTTGTCCTCTGCAGATACACGATGGGTTGATTTGCTGAAGATTTTAGCAAAACTTAATAGCGGTAAAACTCTTAATGATGACGATGTTGCGAAAATGACATGGGCTGACAAAACCAAGCTCGTTCAAACTGATCCAGTGACATGTGTCAGATACTTTGACCACCGTGTACAGGAGTTCATAGGAACTGTACTTAAAAGCAATCATGAACCTTTGGGAAAAGTCAAAGATTACTTTTACCGTGTTGAATTCCAACAGAGAGGGTCTCCACATATTCACATGCTTCTCTGGATTGAAGATGCTCCACAATATGAAACACACACAGATGAAGAAGTGGTATCATTCATTGATCAGTATGTTTCGTGTTCAAACATTGATGACCCACTTGTTGACTTTCAAGTACACAAACATTCACGATCATGCAGAAAAAAGGAAAAAGCAGTTTGTAGATTTGGATTTCCAATTCCACCAATGAAAAAAACAGTTATTCTGGAACCACTTATTGCAGATCAAGCTGACACCAAAAAGTACAAAGAACTGTTTGTTTCAATCCAACAAAAGTTGAATGAGATAAAAGAATGTGATTTATCGTTTGAGCAATTCTTAAAACAACTGAACACAGATGACGAAGATTATCTTAAAGCTGTTCAAAGCTCATTAGATGGACCCAAAGTGTTTTTGAAAAGGAATGTTGCTGAGGTGAGAATAAATGCCTACATGAAACCCATTCTGAGAGCTTGGGGAGCCAATCATGATCTTCAGTTTGTTTTGGATCCGTATGGATGTGCTGTATACATAGTATCATACATCAGTAAAGCCCAAAGAGGAATGAGCATCCTTATGAATGAAGCATGTAAAGAAGCAAGAAAAGGAAATATGGATTTAAAGAAGCAAGTAAGACATATTGGTAACAAATTTTTGAATAGTGTTGAAATTAGTGCACAGGAAGCATGCTACCTTGTTTTACAACTTCCAATGACCAAAGCTACAAGAGATGTAGTATTCATAAACACTTCACCACCTGACAAACGTACATTCCTTTTGAAATCAAGGGAAGCGTTGGAAAAAATGGCTGAAAATTCAACAGAAATCGAAGCAGACAATATAATTAAAAGGTATTCAAAAAGGCCAAAGCAACTTGAACATTGGTGTCTTGCTGATTATGTATCGCAACTTGAAATCATATATCCAGCATCTGATGACATGTTTCATGAAGAAAATGAGCATAATGATGATGAAAGAAATGAGCCTGAAGAAATTCATCCAGACATGTTAGTTGAGGAAGGAATACAAATCACGTTGAAAAGTGGCATCAGAATTAAATCCAGAAAAAACCCAAAAGTATTACGTTATGTTCGTTATTCACTAAAAGTGGATCCAGAAAACTATTACAGAGAAAAACTGTTATTATTTCATCCATGGCGTAATGAGAGTGAAGATGTTTTAGGTGCACATAGTTCTTATGAAGATCATTACTTTGCTTTGAAGAATTTCATAGACTTTAAAGTCAAAGAATATGAGAAAAATGCTGATCAGTTAAATGAGGCAATGAAAAGGGCTGCTGATGACTTGAACTTCGATGAAATAGCACCAAGCAATGAGCAAAGAGAATCAGATGATGTGCAGACGGGTTCAGTGGCAAGTGAGCAGTTTGTTTATTTTGATCCAGATCGTCCGGAAGTACAACGTCAGTATGACTTAGGAAATGATATTGGTAGTTCAGTAGTACTGGTAAATATTACTGTTAATACAAAAAGAATGTCTGATGCAAATTATAGATCTCTTGTACATTCGCTAAATAGAAAGCAACACGAGTTCTTCCAGCATGTTCTGCAAAGTGTCAAACAAAACCTGGAGCCTTTGCATGTATTTCTATCTGGTGGTGCAGGTGTTGGAAAATCAGTAGTTGTCTCGGCTTTACATGAAGCATTGTTGCGACATTTGTCTACTTCGGCAGGTGACAATCCTGATGTATGCAAAGTACTTTTGTGTGCACCTACTGGAAAAGCTGCTTTTCACATAAGTGGCATGACTATCCACTCAGCATTTCGTATCCCTGCTAGTCAAGGCTACTGCATCAAACCATTAGATAGTGACACACTTAACACCTTGCGAACCATATACAGAGATCTCGCTGTTGTAATGATTGACGAAGTTTCAATGGTTGGACACAACATGCTGATGCTAATCAATCACAGGCTTCAACAAATTAAAGGTTCAACTTTATTTTTTGGCGGTGTTCACATGATTCTGATTGGCGACTTGTTTCAATTGAAGCCTGTTATGGATGGATGGATTTTTGAAAACTTAAAAAACAACTTTGGTCCTCTTGCAACAAATTTGTGGAAGGAATTATTTGCAATGCATGAACTTGACGAAATCATGAGACAAAAAGATGACAAGGAATTTGCAGAGATTTTGAATAGATTACGTGAAGGAAAGCATCAACAAAGCGATATAGAAGTTCTTAAAAAGCGTGAAATAAAAACAACAAATCCAAATTATCCAAAGAATGCTATTCACCTTTTCAGCACAAATGCCAGCGTGGATTCATTTAACAAGGAAGCATTCCAATTATCACCTAGTATAAAAACTGTCACAACAGCTTTGGATACTGTAATAGGAGATGATACTAAATCTGTAAAAGAGCAACTGATTTCTAGGTTGCCAAATGATGCCTCAAAAACGGCTGGTTTGCAAAAAAAACTAGGTATAGCTGTTGGAATGACGTATGATCTATGTGCAAATGTTGATGTTAATGATGGATTAGCCAATGGTTCAAGTTGTTGTATTAAATTCATAGAAAGCAAACAACAAAATACAAATAGACCAAGTATTGTTTGGGTAAAATTCTATGACCAAAACGTAGGTTCTGAATGGCGTGCTAAATACAGACATTTATATCATACTGGTATTGATCCTTCTTGGACACCCATTTTTGATATCAAAAGAAACTTCGTTTACTTCAGAAAGACATTTCTGAGGATTCAATTCCCACTTCGCCAATCTGCAGCCAAAACCATACATAAATCACAGGGTGACACTTTAAATGAAGTTGTTATTGACATGTCTGGTACACGAATCTTTTCTCATGCACACTACGTTGCCATTAGCAGAGCAAAAACACTACAGGGTCTCAATATTTTGAATCTAAATGAAACAAAGATATCAGTGTCTGAAAAAGTCAAACAAGAATTGACTAGGTTACGAAATGAACAAGTTCTTGCTTTGTGTTATATTCCACTATATCAAATTCAAGACACTCTGGCAAAACTTGTGTTTTTGAATACTCGATCTTTGAAAAGTCATAAAGATGACATTTTCCAGGAACCAAATGTTCAAGATGCAAACATGATTTGTCTTGTTGAAACATGGCTTACTGCTGAAGATGAAATGCATACTTTGAATGTACCAGGATATCAGCTATTCAGAGCAGACGGTTACCAAAGTGGGAACACAAGACCTCACCGGGGTATTGCATTGTATTTTAAAGAAGGTATCCCTGTTGTTCAAAACAAAACACTCATTCAACAAGATTTTGAAATTGTTCTGACAGAACTTTTGTTTGACATGAGAAGAGTAATTGTTGTTACATTGTACAGGTCTCCTTCATGTTCAATAAGTTCCTTGAAAAAACACTTACTCAAGTTTGTGTCACCAGTCACATACAATACAGAATTTGTAATTCAAGGTGACTTCAATTCTGATATCTTACAAGAACATACAGTCAGTGCCTTCATTGAAGAACAATTTCATTGCAAGCAAGTTGTTCAGAAAGCGACTCATGATTCAGGATCGCTTATTGATCATGTTTACTCAAACATTGAATCCATCAAAAATGAAGTGATAGAGTGTGTTTGGTCAGATCATGCCTTAGTTTATTCTGCAATAGCTCATTAAAGACTCATTCATCACAGATTGTATCTAGAAAATTGACAATAAACAGCTTATGATTTTAAAAAACAACAATATCAGTTTGATGTAGTAGTACTCTATTCTTCAACCCACATGTGTAAAATTATTCCTACTTACTGCTTACTGCAGTCAGTAGGAATAAGGCGGTTTATGTCGGAAATGGGTTGATCGCCACTTTTCAGTATATATGTAATCAAACTTGGTAAGGAGACCTATTAAGAGACCTCCTACTGCACTATATTGATCACCATTTCATTCCCCAATGTATTGTTTTAAATTACAACACTACTGTATTAAAAGACCACCTATGTTAATAATATTACTCTTCTATTGACAGATCTCTTCATAAACTTGGTCTCTGAACACAGGTTTTTACTGCACTTTAATTGCTAACTGACCACATCAATGCATTTGTTATTATGAACTTTTGTGTATTAAGAAGATTTTGTTTTAATTATTACAGTTTGTTATTCATATATATTTTTTATGCGACCACCACCAAATGGTGAGGATGCATATAGTATTAGACATGTCCATCCATCTGTTCGTCCTGAACATTTTGTGTGTTTATCTCTTTTCACAGTTTTCAACCGATTGTTTCAAAACTTTACGGGTGCTTATCCATCAAGACGTGCATATCACTTCACCAACAAAATCAACCTTGTGTTAGCAAAGTTAAGGCCCCTTTTTCTTAAGATTTGTGCGGATTGTATTTAATGGGGGCATTTACGTCCCATGGACACATTCCACTTTAAACTGTATCCTGCATAATTGGATGTTTCTGATGCTAGAAATGAAGGTTATTGTTATAAAGATCATCAGTGTATTATACTTTTTTTTAACTGTACAACAAAAGGTAAAAATATGACTTCCTATTTTTTTTACATATTGTGTCATAAGATTAAATCTGTCATTTCCACTATATCATCAATAATCATTAATATGCTCCCCGTGTGGTTGCCGGAGTATAATACAACCACAGCAAATCCTGCTAGAAGCAAAGTGGTAGAACCTCAACTTCATGTTCATTTTGTCATTTTTTATCATGCTCATTCAAAGTTTTCTTCATGACACCACATATGCAAATGCGGAAACGTGGCTCCAGCATAAATGGAGTGCCTACAATAGAATTTGGAGCAAATCTGCAGTTTAGAAGGTTCTAGGCCCATTGTGGATGTAAATGGAAAATGAGCCTGCCATGTTCATCCCTGTTTGGCGCCATCTTACCTTTCTTGTGTTGGTGCGCCGTTAAAACCAAATTCAATTCAATTTATTACAAATTTTAAATAAACCCCCGTTCGATATTAGTCATGATTTTAACTTAAAATTTGTATGCATATATTTAAATAAGATGTAAAAAAAAAACAAGGCAGAATTTAATTATACTCTGCTTTCACAAAGTGAAGTGGGGGCTATATTGAATCATATTATCTGTAAAGTCGCTTCATGTAACTCGTTTTTGTCGTGTCCTTCATTATAGCCCTGCTTTCATAAAGTGAAATGGGGGATAAATTGTAATCACGTTGTCCATAACGTCACATCATGTAACACATTTTTGTCGTGTCCGTCCTTTCATGTCGCCTCCCATAACTACCATTTCTCAAACAGTTTTGAATCGGTTGTTCCCAAACTTCATATACACACAACAACTGATGACCTTATGTCCCTCTATATCACCCATTGTTAATTAACAAATTATGACCCTTTGACTTTGTTTAAGCGAGGGTATTCATCACCTTCAGTGATAGTTCTAGTTTTATCTTACATATTCTACTGTAGCCTAGGGTTAAATTATATATTATCAGAGCAATATCATCAGCAATTAATAATATGCCAAATAAGACTGTTTTGAACTTTTCTATTAATACGTGGTCACGATTCGTAAATATGCAAATTATGTAGAACAGTTTAAATAAATCTGTGACTTTAAAAAAAAGAGCAGTGGCAAAAAAACAATAACGTGGCTCCAGCGTAAATGGAGTTTCTACGATAGAATTTGCAGCAACTCTGCAGTTCACGGTGAGAACGTTCTAGGCCCATTTTCCATATTTTATCTCGATGTACATGGAATATGAGCCTGGCATGTTCATGCCTTTTAGGTGCCATATAGCCTTTTCATGTGTTGGTGCGCCTTAAAACCCTAATTCAATTCAATTAAACACAAGTCAAGATTATCTTGTGTCACTTTAAATACATCAGCTGTTACCAAAGTTTTATGATTAATATAACGATAAAACATGATTAATTACATCAATAACATACTTTGTATACTAGGTAGTATTATTAGTATTATTTGTTAACTTGTTCAGATCTTAGCTTTACTTGTATTATCATTTTCCTGTATAATGACACCAAGTTTGGCGAAGATGGTGTGAAAGACTGTAATATGAAGATAGCGATATGGTCAGATTTCAAGCACCTGGTCTGTGAACACTTGATTACAATGCCATGCACTTTTAATAGAAAAGGATTCTTCACATTACCAAACATTAAAGCAATGGTAATATTATATCATTTTAGATGGTAACGACAGTCAAAAAAGAACATAGTTTTACAACATCTTTGTCACTTAAGCTTTCTTTGAGAGAACAGCTTAACCATTAAATGAAAACGAGAAAAAAGGTCCTATAGAAACCACAGCACCCAAACACAATGACATCGTACATTCGCACTGTACTACAAAGAGCAAATTAAATATACAGTGAAAAGGACAGTGCGCAACACAAATAGTGGTGGAGTCGGTTATCGACTTGAAACTGTCAGCAGCCAGATAACAGATAACAGTTTCGACATAACAACTGTGACGTTACATTACATTTCTCAGCATAAAAGCTCGGAAATAACAGCTTTGATTTTACATGACATTCCTCAACAAGAACAGCTTTGCCAAAGTCAACATTGGTTCTTGACGAACATATAATGATCACACATATCGTCAACTGCAACACGCAATATCAGGATGTAAACATTTAAGTAGTCTATCCACAAACAGAATACATTGACTTCATTTAGTTTCAGAACTGTGGTAATTGTTTACACATGAAGATAGAATATACTCAAAGCTATGCAAGGACATATTAATGTTTTGTTCCAGAATTACTGAAGCATCATCGGTAGCGCATACAATTTCAAGCGTGATAATTAAGCTTCCAAAGTTGCACAAGAACAATTATGCTGTAATACCTATTGCTTTCATGTATTGTTCAACAAGATTTATACGAAAGGATTTATTCCAAATTGCAACAGACTATCCACCAGCATTTCCATATTAAAAAAGTCAATCTGCAAACACAACTGAATTCATATCGTTGAAGACCATATATAACCCAACCTCGTCATGGAAGGAAACATCTAGTGTTGTGTTCCAGTATAAGTGAAGAAGTGTCATAATTGAAAGTGCATATATATTCCAAGTGTGACCATTCCAGGATCGCAAAACTTATTCTGTGCCATAAACGCTTACAGAAATAACGTCAACCAAAGCTATAGAGAACTGGACATGATTACTGGACATCCAACAAATGAAAAGGAACTTTTAACCACTTCTACAAAGATGATCTGAAAAGTATAGAAATAGAAATATATATATACATGCAATTACAGTTTTTATCATCAATTCATTGTTTGTGATATAGACAAAAAGAACTAACAGTTTACATAAAAATGGAACAGTTCAAATCGATGAAATCTCAGAAATAGTCTTATTTTATGTACACTTCAATAATCCCCAGGTGTGGTTGCCCACCCCATTCATTTGTTATCATGCTCATTCGACGTCTTTATCATAACAGCGCTTATGATGACGCTGCGTATTATGCAAATCTGAAAATGTGGGTCCATCATAAATGGAGTATGTACTATAGAATCTGCAGCAACTCTGCAGTTCTGAAGGTAATAAAGTTCTAGGCCCATCTACATATTTTACCTTGATGTAAATTGAGAATGAGCCTGGCACGTTCATTCATATTAGGCGCCATATAACCTTTCATGTGTTGCTGCACCTTAAAACCCAATTCATTTCAATTCAGTTCAATCCATGTACACTTGAATAAAAACATGGTCATCGTGTCATTTATAATACTGACTGGTTATTCGTTTATTTTTGTTTCATCATATTTATTTTTTCAAAATGAAGTTGTGCATGTCTAAAGCAATATTCATGCCTGTGTTATTTTTCATACTGATTCTCAAATTTTTTTGCATTTTGTTTTGCCAAAGCACAGAACATAATGGATAGCATAATTTTTAATATTATTTACTATCTGAATCCATAATGTTTCTTGCATTATTTTTTGGCAAAGCACAGAAGAAAACTACAACTGTATGTCCTTAATAATATATTTGCATTCTTTTGGGTACATTTCGAAGAGTCACAAAAATATCAACGCAGTGTTTCACTTGTGCCTTTTTACTTGAACAGCTTTGTCATATAGAAAACTGTTGCGCATCATGAAAAAATACGTCTGAATATTCATCATTTCCTTCATCATGATCCATGCATTGTTTCAGGTGCCATCTCGCTCACATCAAAAGAGCAGTGGCAGAAAAATAAACATGGCTCCAGCATAAATAGAGTTTCTACGATAGAATTTGCAGCAACTCTACAGTTCAGGGTGAGAAGGTTCTAGGCCCATTTTCCATATTTTATCTCGATGTACATGGAGGATGACCCTGGCATGTTCATGCCTGTTAGGCGCCATATAACCTTTCATGTGTTTTGTGCATTAGGCGCCATATAACCTTTCATGTGTTTTGTGCACCTTAAAACCCAATTCAATTCATCATTTCCTCATGAAAAGTGTAAAACAGGAAGACTGCAAAAGGCAGAGGGCTAGAAGCTCACTTCATTTTCATTGTAATTTTTGTCATGCTCATTAAAGGTTTTCATCATGACCCTGCATGCGAACATGGCTCCATCGTAAATGGAGTCTCTAGAATTTTCAGCAAGTCTGCAGTTGTACTGGTTAGGTGATTCCAGGCCGATTCTCCATATTTTATCTCGATGTAAATGGAGGATGAGCATGGCATGTTCATCCCTGTTTTTGTCATATAACCTTTCTTGTGATCACAATTCAGTTCAGTTTAACTAATGAGTGATAGGAGAAAAACATGCTTCTAACATCAATGTAGTATTTACAACAAAATTATAAATTTCAATATATGAAGGGTAGATTTGCAATGTCATTTTCTGTCAATGCCATTTATGTGACATTTTCTGATGGTGTACTGTAAAACCCATTTCTACTTGATTAATAAGCATGTAGTCATGTAGCATTAATTCTGATACTGTTAACTGATATTATGTTACAGATGTTCATTTTTGTTTATCTTTAGATAAGTGTTAAAATAAATTAATATACTTAGCATTGTGTGTACTGTTCTTTGTTAAAGCCAATATTTTATACTGTTTTTTTTCATAAAAAATTTAAGAAAGCCATAAATTGTAGTACGACTCTATTCATCAATGGTATAACAGCCAGTAGAGCGTTCACAGGCCCTCTTGGGCCTCTTGTTTTTTGATTGTTAACGTTTTTATTTTTTGTCAAAAGACTTCACATTTGTACATATTACACGTTTCCTCTTATTTTTTTTTATGTCAAAAAGCAGCAATGAATAAGAAAAAATAAATATCACAATGCTGAAGATTAAACGTGATATTTTTTTTTGAATGACATCTAAAATTTGGACTTGTGTCTGGCTAGTCCGAACAAATAAACAAATTGTACTAGAGCAAGAAATGATTTATAAAATTAAATGAGTGCTTTTCATATTTCTTTTTAGTAAAATCTTGGTCGAGATGCTTGCTTGTGCTTGGATAACCGTGCATATTTATTCACTCTTCACTCCTGACCGACTGCCAGACTTTTGATATTTCTTCATATTTGAGTGACCGGAGGCCCCGGGTTCCATCATTCATGGTGCCACTGAGTTTCGTTGGTGTGTTCTTGGGCAAGACACGTTCCCTTAGCCTCCGTCGGATGGGGACGTAAACCGGGCAGTCCCGGGTATCGGTCTATCCTCCGAACACGTTAAAGAACCATAGATAATAAGAATAGGGCTCGGTTCCCGGATTCCTATGTATCCTTCCCGTCTCTCTGGGGCAGCTCTAAATAACCTTTACTGTGTTGATGAGCCGTTAAACAACATTCAGTTCATATTTGAGCCTTATGGACATGGTCCTAATGTCTTAGATAACAGTGGACTGGGGTGTGAGCCCAGGACTTACTGAGAACGGTTCTGCGATGCTCTCTTACACAAATTGTCATTACGCACCCATTGTTAAAAAAAAAAAAATCTTGTTCTATCTATCTTCCTTTAACTCCAAACCCCTGCTGGGGACCTAGGAATGGCGCGCGTCTATCTGAACATCCTCACTTTTTGAAGGACGTTTCCTGAAGGCACTTTGAGGTCAAAATGGAATTATTCTAAATGTATACATGTTAAAACACAACGGAGGCCGCATCACAACATACCCCACCTTACCCGCGGTTTATAACTGAAGACACGGGTTGGACGGGGTAGGATAATTAATAGCCCGCAAACGTGATGTGAACACTCTAGGGACTTCGTTATTAATCGGATCTTTACGAAACTTTGCCAGTGTTTTTATATCAATAAAAGCTCGGACAAGTTCGAAAACCAGCCAGATCAGATTTGAGGTCTTTTTTTTTTGTAATTATGTCTCATATGACACGATACATTTGTTTCCTCCTACGTCATGGCTGGGGTCTAGGGGAAGGGACATCAAATACACTAATAATTCAATTACAGTTTCATTTTTCCACACTTTTGCACATTAATTGGTATAATAGTCGTCTATGAAAGAGATACACAGCATGTCAAATGATTTATTATTTAAAACTCTGATGTCTTCCCTTGGGTTGGAGAGGGTGGGGGGTAGGGTAACAGGGGGACAATTTTTTTTTTAATTATGTCTCAAACGAACAGTTTGATGAAGGGATTACAGTGTATACTAATAGGTTTTTCTCCTGTATGTGTGTGTGTGTGTATGTGTTGTGGTGGTGGTGGGTAGCGGAGTGGGGGTGGAGGTTGTAAGGGGCGTCATAAGGTCCAATATACACAAAATTTAATTGCAGTGTCATTTTTAGCTCGACTGATCAGAGATCAGCAGAGCTTATGCCGTGGTGCGGCGTCCGTCGTCCGTCTGTCCGTCCGTCCATCTGTCCGTAAACTTTTATTTGTAGCGACTACTCCTCTGAAACTACTGGATGGATATTCATGAAACTTTACAGAAATGTTGTCCATAAAGTCTAGTTGATCCTAGCAAAAATTCATGTTGGTGTGAAATCCAAGATGGCCACAAAAGCTAAAAATAGATTTTTAAAATACAAGTTTAGAGCGACTACTTCTTGAAAACTATAAGTGATATTGATATGGGACTTTTTCTAAAATGATCAGCATGACATGATGTTGGTTCTTGTCAAAAATCGTTTTGATTCTACGTTAAGCATGGCTGCCAGTGGCCATCTTTGTTTACATAAGAGTTATATAGTAAAAACTTGTAGCGACTACTCCTCTGAAACTACTTGGCGGATTTTCATGAAACTTTACAGGAGTGTTGCTCTTGATGTCTAATTGATCCTAGCAAAATTTCAGGTCCGCCAGAAATTCAAGATGGCCACCACAGCTAAAAATAGATTTTTAAAAAATAAGTTTGTAGCGACTACTTCTTGAAAACTATAAGTGATATTGATATGAGACTTTTTCTAAAATGATCAGCATGACATAATGTTGATCCTAGTCGAACATTATTTTGATTCGACGTTGAACATGGCTGCCAGTGGCGATCTTTGTTTACATAGAGTTATATAGTAAAAACTTGTAGCGACTACTCCTCTGAAACTACTTGACGGATGTTCATGAAACTTCACAGGAATGTTGCTCGTGATGTCTAGTTGATCCTAGAAAAATTTCAGGCTAGTCGGAAATTCAAGATGGCCACCACGGCTAAAAATAGATTTAAAATAAATAAATTTGTAGCGACTACTTCTTGAAAACTGTATGTGATATTGATATGGGATGTTTTCTAAAATGATCAGCATGACATGATGTTGATCCTTGTCGAAATTTGTTTCGATGCGACTTTAAACATGGCCGCTAGCGGCCATCTTTATTTACATTGATTTATATAGTAAAAACTTGTAGCGACTTTTCTCTGAAACTACTTGACGCATTTTTATGAAACTTCACAGGAATGTTGCTCTTGATGTCTTATTGAACCCAGATTTTTTTTAGCTCAGCCGGAAATTCAAGATGGCCGCCATGGCTAAAAACAGATTTTTAAAAAAAAGTTTGTAGCGACTACTTCTTGAAAACTGTAAGTGATATTGATATGGGACTTTTTCTAAAATGATCAGCATGACACGTTGTTGATCCTTGATGAAAACTATTTTGATTCGACATTAAACATGGGTGCCAGTGGCCATCTTTGTTTACATAGAGTTTGTATGGTAAAAATTTGTAGCGGCTACTCCTCTGAAACTACTTGACGGATTTTCATGAAACTTCACAGGAAAGATGTCTAGTTGATCCTAGCCGGAAATTCAAGATGGCCACCACGGCTAAACATAGATTTTTAAAAAACAAGTTTGTAGCGACTACTTCTTGAAAACTGTAAGGGATATTGATATGGGATTTTTTCAGAAATGATCAGCATGACAAGATGTTGATTCTTGTCGAAAATTATTTTGATTCGACATTAAACATGGCTGCCAGTGGCCATCTTTGTTTACCTAGAGTTATATAGTAAAAACTTCAACTTGTAGCGACTACTCCTCTGAAACTACTTGACAGATTTTTATCACAGGAATGTTGATCTAGCTATCAAAATCTATCAGTAGAGCTTCAAGGTCATTGACCTCTTGTTCTATTTGTTGTTTTTTTAGCTTGGCAAATATACAAGTATACTCCTCTGAAGATATAAAGCATATCAAACAATTCCAGTGTTTCAACCTTAGAGGTGTGCCGAGGTGTGGGGAGTAGGCTGGGTGGGGATAGGGGTGAGGGAGGGGAGAGAGAGGTAAATTGGGTCAAATATCAGTTTTTCTTTCTCTATTATAATGTAAGGATTTTGGGAATATCAGTATAATTTGCTCCAGGGTCACCATGGGACTCTGGGATAGGCGTCAAAAGTTCAAATACACAAATACGCTAAACATATTTTATTCATTTACAATGTCATACATGTATACAGAAAAGCATAAATAGTACTATTTCTGATCTGAGTATAAAAGAATGATTAAAACAATTACATGTAAAATGGATACAGGGTTAAAGGGAATTGACCTGTGTGAAGAAAATGTGGGTATTTGCAAAGGCGCGCCATCGTTCTAGTTTAATTTACATTATGATGTCATTTAAAATAAGAGCGAAAAATAGCTGCAGGTGAGATGTCATCTTTCAGTTACAATAACATATCTGTTTATGGTTGGTTATCAGGCTTAAACTTCTTAGAGTATAAAATGCATTCATAAGGTTGGTTAGGTAATTTAACCTCAGTTAACTTTATGTGACTGTCTCACTTTATGTCTTTGATAATTGGTCATATGTATTGTTGGCATTGGTGGACATCACTGGATGACAAAAACTGCCAAGGTCAAGGTCATATTTGCTTTATTTTCCCCAAACATAATCTTGGTTAGGTAACTTAACCTCAGTTAACGTTATGTGATTGTCTCACTTTATGTCTTTGATACTTGGTCATATGTATTGGTGGCATTGCTGGACATTGCTTTACGACAAAAAATACCAAGGTCAATGTCATATTTTGCATTATTGTCCCCAAACTTAACCTTAGTTAGGTAACTTAACCTTGGTTAGGTAACTTTACCTCCGTTAACTTTATGTTATTGCCTTACTTTATGTCTTTATGTGATACTTGGTCATATGTGTTGTTGGCATTGGGGGACATCACGTAATGCCAAAATTACCAAGGTCAAGGACATATTTTGCGTTATTTTCACAAAACTGCACCCTGGTTAAACCACTTAACCTCAGTTAACTTCTTATGATTATCTCGCTTTTATTTGTTTGATACTTGGTCATATGAAATGTTGTCTTTGGTGGACATCATTTAAGCACAAATTTAATAAAATATTTCATATGCCATTTGCAGCAGTGGGCGAGACACCCTCAGACCGAGGTCTTGTTACTTATAATTTTCAGTTAAAATTTTGTATTTGCAATCAGGCGTTGGCACCACTGTTGGTGCTTCACTTGTTTTTGAGGTGTCTGGTTAGTTTTTCTACATAACTTGCATATTTGCAAATCATAATCAATAATTTTTGTGTCACCTGCATAGCATGGCCTACACATATAGATCACTTTGTCCATCGTCCGTCCGTCCATCCGTCGTCCATCACACTTTAACCTGTAACTTAACCTTTGCCATAACTTAATTTGGCTTAATTTGTTCATGAAACTTCACTCACATCTTCATCTTACCTCAAGGAATGTTGTTACACATGTCTAATAACCCTGACTTTCATTTGGGTAGAGTTCAGCCCCTTTTCATAAAATTCAACCTGCAGCCTAACCAAGCTCATTCATTACTTGGCAAAATATTGACCTTGGGTCATGAAACTTTATACTGTTTTGTCTTATCAAATGTCGTTGACATGTCCAGTCACTCTGGCTTTCATTTCGCTGTAATTATCTCCCCATTTCATACATGTTAAACCTGCAGCCTAACCTAGCTTACAACTTGGCAAACTATATACATATTCAATTCAGAGATATGCCCTTCTTCATAGAACTAGTACAATTTAAAAACAAAATCTGCTCATAATTCGTGAAGAGTTGCACCCTCTGAATTCAAAATTTATAGTTACCGGTAGATTGTCCTTGCTAAAAAAAAGAACATAGTAGGCAACACAAGCATTCCGTGGAACACCCTTCTAGCTTGAATGGTTTAAAGGATTTTTAGCTCTACTGGCCGAAGGCTTATGGGATGACGAGCTGTCCTTTGTCCGTCCTTTGTCTGTCCTTTGTCCGTCCATCTGTCCATCGTCCGTTAACTTTTGCCGTGTGAACACTCAAGGGCCTTCATTATTAATCAGATCTTTACGAAACCTTGCCAGTGTCTTTATATCAATGAAAGCTCAGACAAGTTCACTGGAGTTCACTGGAGTTATGGCCCTTGTTATGCTGAAAAATTCCATATTAAGCCTTGTGAACACTCTAGGTCCTTCATTTATTATTTGATCTTTACCAAACTTGCACAGATTGTTAATATCATTGAAAGCTTGGGCAAAATGGAAAACCAGATAAATTGGGTCAGTTACACCAGAGTTATGGCCCTTGTTTTTTCTGAAAAATGCCATTTTCTGCCATGTGAACACTCTAGCACCTTCATTTATTATTTGATCTTTACCAAACTTGCACAGATTGTTAATATCGAAGTTAAAAAACCAGCCAAATCGGATCAGTAACACCAGAATTATGGCCCTTGTTTTTTCTGAAAAATGCCATTTCCTGCCTTGTGCATATATCTTCATTTATTAATATCAATGAAAGCTGGAACAAGTTCAAAAACGAGCCGGATCGGACCAGTATGACGCTTACTCCTTCTATACCCTTTGAGATATCGAGTTCGTGTGTGGTGTATTTCTTAGTTAGGATGTATAAATGCACAATAAGTTCTCAGATTTTGGCTCTGCCCACTGGGTCCCCCTTGGGGGAGGGGGTGTAATTGGGTCAAAATTCACAAAAAAATCCTCATCTTGTCCAGATGTGAATGGTTAAGATTCTAATTTGGTATGGTCATTTAGGGACTCGAGGCACAACATATATAAAACGAGTTTTGACCTCCAGCGTTAAGGGGTCCCTCTGCAGAGATACAACTTGGTGAACTACCAGTAATTTTCTACTACAAGTTTCGGGCTTGTGACGTTAATTCCTTGTGTACCCTTTGAGATTTCAAGTTCATGTTAGGTGTATTTCTTAGTTAAGGATTTGTAGATGCCCAATAAGCTTCATATTTTGGCTCCATCATCATGGGCTCCATAGAGGGAAATCAGGTTAAAAACACAACAAATTGCATATCTTGTCCAAATGTGAATGTATTTGATTCTAATTTGTTATGATCATTTAGGGACTCGAGGCACAACATTTATAAAAAAAAAAAATGTCCTCCTTTGTAAAGGGTCCCCTCTATAGGGGTACGTACAACTTGGGGAGCTTAATTTTGGCTCCAGCTCCGTGGGCTCCCTAGGGGGTAATCAGGTAAAAAAGTGCAAATCTTATCCGAATGTTAATGCATTTGATTCTAATTTGCTATGGTCGTTTAGGGAGTCGAGGCACATTATATATAAAACGGGATTTGTCCTCCTGTGTAAAGGGGCCCCTCTACATGAGTACAACATGCAGTAAGTTATATGTTCGACTGCCATTTTGCTCGGTGCAGGGCAAAGGGTTTTGTCAGAAGTGCCACAACAACTAATTTACTCCCCACCCCCGACCACAGACTCCATAAAGCCAGTAGAGTGATACAGGCCATCATGGGCCTCTTGTTCTTTGATTTCAAACATGACTGCCAGTGGACATGTTTGTTTAAATAGAGTTATATAGGACAATCTTGTGGCAACTACTCCTCTGAAACTACATGATTGATTTCATGAAATACTCTGACAGCTGTAAGGGCTACTTGGACTTCAAACATGCATCCTCCAAACAAACTTGTATTGTGTATAATGATTAACAACCACTACCCCTTCTAAAATGACAAACATGTAAAGAAGTTATGATACCGTTCCAAGAATTACTGTTCAGATCTTCAGGAGAGACCGTCAAGATCATGGACCTCTTGTTACTTTAAGGGATACAAGAGCAGATACATATGGTCTTTATAATATTAAGTGAAATCCAGATAAGCATCATACACAAATAAATACTGTTTTCATAATATATATTTCAGAAGTGTTCAACATAGCAACCAGAATGAGGAGAAGATTAATGTCCACTTTCATGTGTTAATTTCTCCTGAATTTAAATTCAATACCACTACTGATGAAGTCTTTCTGCGTTTCGGAAATAGCAGTATGGGTGGATGGAATTCAGACAAATGGAAACTAAAGCTAGTGAAGTATGTCTTATTTTGTATGAGGAAAAAAATAACTAGTCCGAATTTAGTATTGAATGGGTTTGGTAAGATACTTATATTATTATGTTTTTTCTTTCTTGGAGAACTTTCAGAACTTCATGAAAAGTTATGTTAAATGACAGTTAACCAATTCTGTGAATTAAATCGGAAGTTATTTAAAATGTATCAAGGTTTAGGAAACAAAATAATATTTAATAATATAGTTTCCTTATAAGGCATTGTAATTTAGAAACAGAATGTGTTATATTTCAAAATGATAACAAATTTAGGGTTGTATGATTTTTAGCTCTTAGTAGTCGATTGTATGTTGTAACATCAAGTATCTTTGATTGTTTGTCTTGTTTATGCAGTGACTTAAACAGTTTTGGATTTTTTCCAAATTTATTTGAAGTTTTTTTCATTAATATCAAGGTGAGATTGACAGTGCGCAAAATCATCACCCTGTATATTTCATATACCATACAGGCATTATGGAGTTCACGGTTACTCATCTTATTTCGCCAAATTTGATACTCATGTTTGTTCCAATAAGATCTTGAACAAGTTTGACAATGAGCAAACTTGATGCATTCTTTACAGAGTTGTTGGCCTTGATTTTGTCAAATAAGGTATTTCAACTTTTTTTGAGCAATTACTTTCGAAAAATTCATTTTCACCGAAATTAAATTGAATGTTATTTTGATTAGATCACAGACGCGTATAAGAATGAGAAAAATTAATGCGAGTATTACACAAAGTTGTTGCCCTTGACTTTAGATTGTTTATGCAATAACACACACTAACTTCCAATGCATTATTTCGGGCCCTAATGAAGAAGTCTCAGCATACATTTTATTGGCTTGAATAAATAAAGGCTTTGCTACATTCTGTCCGGTAAGGAACTTGTTTGCCTTAAGGCCTGTATGTAATTGCTATTAACTATTTTCTTTTCTTATAGGGATCATGACATTGGTGTTATTGAGATGGGGATTGACGTTGGTATCCCTAAATGGTTGATTGTAGGAGAATATACACACCTTGAGTACAAGTACATTGTGAAAAAGACGACATCAAAGAAAGAAAAGGGCACGGTGTATTTATGGGACCATTATTACAGGCATGGCAATGCTGGTGTGACTGTGAATAGACATCTCAAAATTCCAGATAAATCAAAGTTAAAAGGTAGGCATATTTATTTTTCTTAGCTCTTCCAGTGATCTATGGTTAGCAGAGCTTTTGTCTGGGTGTGCCATTTGTTTGTCTATTTGTTTATCTGTCAGATTGCTTTCAATACTTAGAATTTGTACATGTATATATGGGGTTTAGGGTCACTTTTAACAATCTTTCAGTCATATCATAAAGGTTTCTACTTGTAGCAGTGAGCTCAATGCTTAACTTTATAGTGCTGCCACGCTGGAATAACACGTTGTAGACACATGACATGATATCCCACCCATTAGTATTATACTGACACCTGGCCGACCAGTTCTTTATATACTGAACGCCAAGCAAGGTAGTTAATAGTTCCATTTTTATGAAGTTTTAGTATGACCCATCCTGAGATTGAAACTACGACCTCCCGCATGCTAGGAGAACTCCGAAACAGCTGATAGAAATCTTTAAAACTTATAGAGTTCAACATGATGAGCTGTGATTCCCCAAAATTCCACTTACCGACCAACTTTCAAGATATCTGCTTTTACTTAAAATATACTACATAATTAAAATCCTATAAAACGAGTTTTACTAATCAAAATGGTATCCAAGTTTGGTCAAACTTGGTCCCATTGTCTATATCCATAATATCCATAATATCCTGAATGAGTTCTACAACCAGCCAGACAAGACCATAAATTATAATTATGGCAAAGAGATTATTAGCATTGTTTCAAGAAAACAATATCAGAATTTGACCAAATTTGATACAATTGTTATACCCACAAAATCTGTAAGTTCAAAACTGAATATGTCTGATTGTGGCCCTTAAATTATTTAAATTCCATTTAATAATTCGGGGGACAATCTAAATCATTATTTTTAACTGAATTATAAAAAAAAATAAAAAATGGAAAGCCCCAGCGTCGGCATCTCCGTTTGCATTCCCTACTATTTTACAGTAAGCTCACATCTCTGAAACTGCTTAAAGGGATTCAGTGAAATTTCACAGACTTATTCTGAATATGAACTCCCAAGAGATAAGTATCATAACTATTGTATGCACTTAAAGGGAAATATGCATACTTTTGTGTATCTCTCCTGCGTTGCATGGCAGACACTTTGTGTGTCGTCCGTCATTGTTGTTCATCGTCTGTCACACTTTGACCTGCAACTTAACCTTGGCCATAACTTGAAATTTGACCTATGTTCATAAAAATTTACACACATCTTCATCATGCAGTTTTTCCTTTACAATTATTCAATGCCATTGACATGTCCAACAGCTCTGACTTTCATTCCTGAAGAGTTATGCCCTTTTTCATATAACTTTTCAAAATGGCCACCAAAGAAACGTTTTTTTCTTTCTATTTTTAGATCACCTGAGCCGAAGGCTCAAGGTCATCTATTGGGATCACTCTTCGTCCGTCGTCCGTCCGTCGTCGTCGTTAACTTTTCTTCAAACGACATCTCCTCAGAAACCACTTGGCTAATTTTGACCAAACTTCACATGGGTGATCCTTAGATGAATGCATTCTAGATTTGTTAAAATTAGGTCAGCGCGACATCCAAGATGGCCGCCATTACCATATATGGTCGAAAACTTAAAAACTCTTCTTCTCAAGAACAGCTTGACAGATTTCAACAGTTTTTCTTTTAAAATGATCACCAACACCTAGACTATCAAATTTGTTCAAATGAAGTCCCCGGGGTAAAAAATGGTCATGCCCCGGGGGTCCAAAGTTTGTATACTGAGATTTTGCATGCACATAGGAAAAAACTTTAAAAAAATCTTCTTCTCTGAAACCACAAGGCACAGAGACTTGTATAGGGAAAAACTTAAAAAATCTTCTTCTCTGAATCTGCAAGAGCCAGAGGTTTAATATTTTGCATTTGCTATAAGGTTATGGTCCTCTACCAAGTTGGTTCAAATGGTGACCCAGGGGTCACATTTGGCCCCACCCCGGGAGTCACAGTTTTACATAGGCTTGTATAGGGAAAAGCTGAAAAATTTCTTCTTCTCTGGAACCACATTGCACAGAGCTCTCATGTATTACATGTAGCATCAGCTTATGTCCTCTACTAAGTTTGTACAAATGGTGACCCTGAGGTGAAATTTGTCCCCGCCCCGGGTGTCACAGTTTTACATAGACTTATATAGGGAAAAAAAAAATCTTCTTCTCGGAAACTGCAAGAGCCATAGGTTTGATATTTTGCATTTAGTATCAGCTTATGGTCCTTTACCAAGTTTGTTCAAATGGTGACCCTGGGGTCACATTTGGCCCCGCCGCAAGGGTCACATGTTTTACATAGACATGTATAGGGAAAAACTTAAAAAATCTTCTTCTCCGAAACTGCAAGAGCCAGAGGTTTAATATTTTGCATTTGCTGTAAGCTTATGGTCCTCTACCAAGTTTGTTCAAATGGTGACACTGGTGTTAAATTTGGCCGCGCCCCGGGGGTCACAGTTTTCCATAGAATTATATATATAGGAAAAAAAATCTTCTCTGAAACTGCAAGAGCCAGAGGTTTAATATTTTGCATTTACTATAAGATTATGGTCCTCTACCAAGTTTGTTCAAATGGTGACCTTGGGGTCAAATTTGACCCCGCCCGGCGTGTCACAGTTTTACATAGACTTATATAGGAAACACATTAAAGTCTTCTTCTCTGGTACTACAAGAGCCAGAGGTTTAATATTTTGCAATTACTATACTCTTATGATCCTTTACCAAGTTTGTTCAAATGGTGACTGGGGTCACATTTGGCCCCGCCAAAGGGAAATATGCATACTTTTGTGTATCTCTCCTGCGTTGCATGGCAGACACTTTGTGTGTCGTCCGTCATTGTTGTTCATCGTCTGTCACACTTTGACCTGCAACTTAACCTTGGCCATAACTTGAAATTTGACCTATGTTCATAAAAAACCTGGGGTCATGTTTTACATAGACTTGTATAGGGAAAAACTTAAAAAATCTTCTTCTCTGAAACCACAAAGCTCTCATATATTACATGTAGCCCTGGGGTCACATTTGGCCCTGCTCCAGGTGTTTGAAAGCTCACCACAACAAGACGATATGTCGTGCACAAAATGCAGATATGTGGCCCTAAGGTTAAGGTCACACTTAAAGGTCAAATCGTTTCCGGTCAATAACTCTGGCATTCCAGGACGGATTTTCAAATAACTTGGCACAAGTCCTCACCACAACCAGACGACATGTCGCGCACAAAATTCAGGTCCGTGGCTCCAAGGGCAAGGCACACTTAGAGGTCAAAGGTCACTTCGGTGGCATTTGTCACTTACTGTGACATTTCTTGTTTCAGTATAGTATTGTCTAGCTATGTGCAAAGTTTGGTGCTTTTATCAAACAATGCACGATTTTTTCACTAATCTGCCCCCACTATAACCTGTTTGCTACACTACATTGATTCCTGATAACTTTTGGCGTTTTATTTTATATCTTAAGACTCATGGCACCAGTTTGACGGTGTGATGAATGGAGAACCAAAAGAAGGAATTTTTGCTGGATTGAAGGATTACTTCACTAGAAAGAAAAAATTTGCCAAGGATGCTGAAATCACTCTGCAAGTGTTTGGTGGTAAAATAATGCAAGCATTGATGAACGAAACTATTAATGCACATGACATCATGGATGCAGTTGAGATGTCAGAGTTCCTGGTGTTTGGCATAAAGAGAATCTATTACAATGATACAAGTTGTTGGTATACAGATGCAGATATGATGAAAGAAGTTAGTATGTTCTGTATTTTAAACAAATCGACCGTGAGCCAAACAATTTTTTCGCTACCAATTCAGGTGGCAAATTCTTACTGGTACCATGTTATGAAGTACATTGTAGAGAAAGCAAAAACCCATGATAGCAATACCAACAGGGTAGCTGTTACCTGTTATAAGAGTTATCTCAAAAATCAGGTTTCTTTAAAAAATTATTTTCTCTAAAACCTTAAGTGCTAGATGTCTAATATTTTGCATGTGGCATAAGCTTATGGCCCGCTACAAGGAAAGTTAAAATGGTGACCCTAGAATCATATTTGACCCCGCCCCAGAGGCCACATATTTACATAGCGTTATATTGGACAATCCTTTAAAAACAAACCTTTTCTGGAACTACAAGAGCTAGATGTCTAGTACTTTGCATGTAGTATACGCTTATAGTCCTCTACCAAATTTGCTAAAATGGTGACCCTGGAGTCATATTCACGTATTTACATGGAGCTATATATAAAAAATCTTTAAAAACAATCTTCTCTGAAACTACCAGAGCTAGACGTCTAATATTTTGCATGTAGCATAAGCTTATGGTTCTCTACGAAGTTTGTTCAAATGGTGACCATTGACGCAAGTTTCGTCAGGTGCCCTGTGAGTACAAACAATTAAAGTTAAGCCTTTAAAAATCTCCGAATCTACATGAGCTAAGTGTCTAATGTTATGCATGTAGTATAAGCTTATGGTCCTTTAACTAGTTCGTTCAAATGGTGATACTGGTGTAAAAATTGACCCCAGTCACAGTTTTACATAGAATTATATTAGGAAATTGATGTTGTAGTTGTTTCATGAACATGTGAGCACTTTGAGGCGAGGCCAAGTCAAGGCCCTTTGGCCTCTTGTTTATTACTTGCAGTTGTACACTTTTTTCTTCATAATAACTTCTTAGTTAGGTTTAAGAAAAGCAATATTTAGCAAGAATGGGACTTTAGATGAGGTTATAAAGACCTAAATTAATTAAAACAATTGAAACTGTTATCGTAACTAAATGTCTGGTTTAACGAAGTTTACAAGTCGCATGTTTTATGAATCCACCCAATAAAACATATACAAAATAAACAGTGGTGAATACAGGGTAAGCTACTTGGAACGGTCAGTGGGCAATACAGCCTATTGGTTAACTTAAATTGATGTTATGTGTACACAACCTCGCTATGAAGGGCTATTCCATTAAAACATACATGGGACCCCAAGAAGGCACTTTTGAAATTGAACACCCACCCAAGATGCAAAATAGCAGGATTTCTAGTTGTGCCTCTTGCGTTTTTTCTGGTTGGTTGATTTTTGATGGAGTTATGGCCCCTTGACATTTTTACTTTAAATTTCTTGTCTGCGCTACTCCTGAACGCCTTGTTGGATTTCTATGTAATTTGGCAGGAAGCCTCAGTATGATATCTAGTTGTGCAAATCGCGGTATATCAATGAAATCTTGGACAGGTTAAAAAACCAGCTATATCTTGTTAGTAATGACAGAGTTATGGCCCTTGATTTGTTGCAAAATGCTATATTGTATTTCCTTTGTTAAATCTGTAGCTGCTTCATTTTTTATCTGATCTGTACCAAATTTGTTTAGAATGTTAATATAAACCCCCACCCATTTTGATGAAATTAAACAATACCCATGCCAGACTAGACACAGCAGACTTATTGCATAATTACAAGGTGAACAATCTAGGGCCATCCCGGCCCTCTTGTTTTTGCAAGGTTTTAAAAGAAGTACTGATGGGAATTTTATGACGACAACCCTTGATATAATTTCCGTTTTAGCCAGTAGAGCATCCACAGGCCCTCTTGGGCCTCTTGTTGTTATCTCATATCGGCGTAATTAATTGATGCAGTTATATCTATCGATAGTAAACAATCGAAGGATTAAACCGAGGTACAACTTTTCACTTTTAGAGAACGGTGTTTTTGACTGATTTTACAGTTTGAGTCGAGCAGAACGATTGCCGAAATGATTGTTTATGTTAGAAAGAAATAACGTTTGTTTTATTTAGCAAGACATTTTATTAACGTAAAGATCATCAGTTCTCTGAAAACGGTCAAAACAAAAGAGAAAATCGCTATTTTTTTCAAGAAGCAATCCTTACTGTGATCGTCCCACATAATTTCCACAGAAAGTTAGGAGTCATAGTTTTACGCAAAGCACTCTTTTTAATGTGTTTTGGAGATGTATTTCTATAATTTCATTGATAAAATGTGTAATTAAAAGTATCTGATATCGTTGTTTGCCAAATGAAAGTAGCATATTGTCTCGTTATGCAAATGTCATTGGTTTTCATGCTTTAAAAAACGTCAATTGCAATAACAAATTAGGATGTGTTGCACCCTGTAATACTACAGGTTAACTTTAGAGCCCACCAAATCAAACTGAAAATTGAAACATAGAGAATTTTAAGGCAAAAACAACAAATTTATACAAAACCATACTTTACTATTTCATACTTTCATACTCCAAATATACTTCAAAGTCCAGCAAATAAAAACTGAAGTTTTAAAAAAATCAAAGAAAGGAGTATTATCCCTTCCATAACTACCCCATCTCAATACAGTGCCTGGATATTTTTCTGGGGCTAACCCTGGGAAGGGTCTAAGACTAGTAAATGTATTGCTTTTGATTATTCTGATATATATCAATTATTTATTTATTGGTGCAAATGACTACTGTGCATTTCAGGGTACCTATGCGTCGAATATGAATCGAGATTTTCCTTTATTACTTTCTATATGTTTTCATACCTGACATGATTGAATAGAATAAAAACGGACGCTCCTGAATCTGTTTTCAATCTTCGCATAGCCATCCTCTAAGCTTCGCAAAGCCAAAAAATCAGTTTGAACCCCCATGATTACAATAAGTCACATGTAATTTTATTGACAGCCGAAAACTAAAATGGCGACGGCGGAGCATTCCATTTTTCTAGGGTAGGGTGACTTAGAAAATCAGTTGACCAACAGTGGTGTAAATAACAAAATATAAATGCAGTATACTATTTACCTACCCTTTATTTGCTAGATATAATGGTTTCCATTCCAAAATAAAGGATAAGTATGATTGATTGCCGGAGGAGCTGAACATTGAACAACAACATCACCCTTCATAACCTACGTTTTACTTGGTACATCCGTACCCTAGAAACAGACATGCGCAGACGACAGTGTAAACAATGGTGTCAAAATGAATTTTAGGCTTTGCGAAGCATACCGGATGGCTATGGCAAGATTGTAAACAGATCCAGGAGCGTCTTTTTTTCATTCTATCTAACCATATTAGGTATGAAAACATATAAGTAATAAAAAAAAATATTGATTCATATTTGGCGCATAGGCACCCTGAAATGCACAGTACTTGTTTTTTATGGATTTCATTAACACTAAATAAAACATTAATATGACTCTCATTTGATATAACACCATACAGGTAAATTTCAGAACTCAGAGTTTTTCTAACGGACTCATACATTCTGAAGGCAGTGAGTCCCAGGACTCGTAATCACCAAATTGTAAAAAAATCACTGCTAGTGAAACAAGCACCAAGTGCTTGCCAACTTTTCATTAGCCTTTCAGAATTGTCTAAATAAAGAAAAAAACACCTTAGTTTAAAAAACCGGTTAAGAAATAAATATTTTACAGTCAAAATACTTTTTTGATAGGACTTTTCCCATGCAAACTACTTGTTGCTGGAACATCTCAAATAGCTTCATTTAACTTTAATTTTTGTTTCGCCTTTTTGAAGAAAAAAAGAGACATAGGTGTTGTTTTTCCAGTGGCGGCAGCGTCAACATTTAAGTTTTGCGTTTAGGTCATTTTCTCACAAACTGTATACACTAGACCTTTCAAACACTAGACCTTTCAAACATTGCTTATAGTTTTATCTTGGGTGGTACATCGCAACGTGACAAAGCAAATGTGGAAGTGACATTGACCCTCCAAGCAAAGGGCAGATAACTTAATAATTTTTAGGTTCAACTTTTGCATTTAGGTCACTTTTTCACAAACTATGCACTAGACCTTTAAAACTTTGGTTATAGTTGTATCTTGAGTGGTACATCGCAACGTGACAAAACAAATGTGGAAGTGACCTTGACCCTCCAAGCAAAGGGCAGATAACTTAATAATTTTACCTTCAACTTTTGCGTTGAGGTCTTTGCGCAGACTGTATGCACGACACTTTTCAAACTTCATTTATAGTTGTATCTAGGGTGGTACATCGCAACGTGACAAAGCAGATGTGGATGTGACCTTGACTCTCCAAGCAACGGGCTGATAACCTTATAATTTTTATGCCCCCGAAGGGTGGCATATAATAATCACACTGTCTGTCCGTTCGTCTGTACACTCGTGTCCGCTTCATAACTCTGACAATAATGGACAGATTTTCAAATAACTTCGCACAATTGCTCACCACAACAAGACGACGTGTCGCGCACAAAAACCAGGTCCGTGGCTCCAAAGTCAAGGTCACACTTAGAGGTCAAAGGTCAAATTCCGTTCGTCTATGCACTCGTGTCCGCTTCATAACTCTGACAATAATGAATGGATTTTCAGATAACTTCGCACAATTGCTCACCACAACAAGGCGACGTGTCGCGCACAAAATCCAGGTCCGTGGCTCCAAGGTCAAGGTTACACTTAGAGATCAAAGGTCAAAATCCGTTTGTCTGTACACTCGTGTCCGCTTCATAACTCTGACAATAATGAATGGATTTTCAAATAACTTCGCACAATTGCTCACCACAACAAGGCGACGTGTCGCGCACAAAATCCAGGTCCGTGGCTCCAAGGTCAAGCTCACACTTAGAGATCAAAGGTCAAAATCCGTTTGTCTGTACACTCGTGTCCGCTTCATAACTCTGACAATAATGGATGGATTTTCAAATAACTTCGCACAATTGCTCACCACAACAAGACAACGTGTCGCGCACAAAATCCAGGTCCATGGCTCCAAGGTCAAAGTCACACTTAAAGATCAAAGGTCAAAATCCGTTCGTCTGTACACTCGTGTCCGCTTCACAACTCTGACAATAATGGATGGATTTTCAAATAACTTCGCACAATTGCTCACCACAACAAGACGACGTGTCGCGCACAAAATCCAGGTCCGTGGCTTCAAGGTCAAGGTCAAACTTAGAGATCAAAGGTCAAAATCCGTTCGTCTGTACACTTGTGTCCGCTTCACAACTCTGACAATAATGGATGAATTTTCAGATAACTTTGCACAATTGCTCACCACAACAAGACGACGTGTCGTGCACAAAATTCAGGTCCGTGGCTCCAAGGTCAAGGTCACACTTAGAGATCAAAGTTCAAAATCCGTTCGTCTATACAATCGGCTCCACTTCATAACTCGGACAATAATTGACGGATTTTCAAATAACTTTGCATAATTGCTCACCACAACAAGACGTCTTGTCGCGAAAAAAAAAAATCATTTTTCACATTTTTAGCTTTTTCATTTTTCCGACACCCAACTCTGAATTATACGCACGGGCGTATAGGAGTATGCAGGAGCACAGACTAACTCTATTTAGCTAGGAGCCAGCTGGGCCCCTGACTTAGAATTTTTAGGGGCCCAGCCCAAAAGTTAGGGGCCCAACAAAATATTATTTTATTTTACCACTCTGGTGCATAATTTCCGTGTTTATTGAATATTATAAACAACATTACTGATCATTACAAGTCCAAGTTATCTATTTAATTATAAATAGAATTGTTAATAAGTTTTGTTATAAATGATCACAACTAGAATATATATGTAAATTATTGTAATAAAAGATTAAAATTAAAGATAAGATATTATTAAATTAATGTTTTATTTTGGTATAAATATTTCATGTTGACATACAGTTTTAAAATTAATGTATGAGACCTTTTCTATCAACATGATTCTCTGCCATATAATTATTATTGATGATTTCTAAAAGCACCGCATTTTATTAATCAAAAGCGCCGCATTTTAGAATGTCCAAATAACCGGAAGTGAAACCTAATTATTTCCCCTTCAAATTATAACACAAATTTACAATCATGTGTAAAATAAACACTACCATGTCTGTTTTAATGTTGATTTTATACCAGCAAATGTTACTTGTACTCTTGCACATCTAATTTTACATTGACATTCGAAGTGCAGAGTACCGTAACATGCAGTTTTGTGGGAAACCGTACATCGCAACATCTCGAACATTGTCTTGTTTCCGCAGTGGAAAAATAAAAACAAACGTTTGTTTCGTTATTATTTTGTTAAGGGTTTGTCTATTTCGGCCAAAAGTATGTAGTTCACGGGACCAAAGCAAAATCAGCGGGGTAAAATCCTCGAACTTAAATGTTTGTGTTGAATGATTACCCTTTTTTTCCATTTTTTGGATTGAATATTTTTTTTGGTCGCCACATGGGCGCGTGAAAGTCAAATTGTGGTCGCCCAGACCATTTTTTACTCGCCAATGGCGACTGGGCGAGTGCTAATTTGTGCCCCTGAGTATGCCTATTTACGCCCCTGGCTGGAAGTGTGGCGGTGGTTTCAAATTGATTGACTCAGATTTTTTAGATCTATAATAATTTATAAAATTAAATTAATGTTGATTGTTTTGGAAGGCGCTTAAGTAACAGTGATACCTGCAGCGTAACGCCCAAGCCTAAATCCGCACATGTTTCATTTGAAATTACCATTGAATTGAGCGTATTAAGGTGTCCGATTGTAGCATCCACTATTTTACCAGGGGTATGGTACAGTCGGACACTTTCATTTTGTCAAATAAATGAACCCAACGATGAACGAATATACAATTTTATATTTTAATCATTAACTACGTAACTTAATTGTACAAATGGACACAAATTTCAAAGAAGTACCACCAACAAGATCGAGTAATATCGCAGATTTGCTGGTGCGGTTAACAGGATGCGCCTATATGAAATGTTTGTAAATGGCGCCAAAACAGGTTTTGATGACGTATGAATTATTTGAAAAATCAAAAAGTGTGTTACACTTTGCATAATAATAACAAACTCAAATCTAAGAACATTGATTTTTAATGGATAAGATTATGACATCATACGTGATTATCCTGGGAAGTACTCTCAAACAGTGTTGTGAGTGTAATCAAGCGTCCGATCGTACTGGGCTGTCCGAACGTACCGGGTTTGACCCTAGTTACGATTCTAATTTGATATGATCATTTAGGGACTCGAGGCACAACATATATAAAACTGGTTTTATCCTCCTGCATAAAGGGGCACTGTATGGGGTTACAACTTGAGGAGCTTGCAGTAATTTACTGTTGCAGAGTTTCGGCCTTGTGACGCTAACTCCTTCTGTACCTTTTGAGATTTCAAGTTCAGGTGTGTATTTCTTAATTAAGGATGTGTAGATGCACATTAAATTTTCGTATTTTGGCTCCATCTGCTGGAGCCCCCTAGTGGGAATTGGGTAAAAACCCACAAATACACATCATATTTGAAGCTTGTTTTGTCCTCCTGTTTAAAGGTTCCTCTCTACAAGGCTACAACTTGGGGAACTTGCAGTAGTTTATATGTTCAATTTCTATTTTGTTCAATGCAGGGCAAAGGGTTTTGTCATAAGTGCTACAACAACTAATGTTTTCCTACAAATTGGAGAATCATACTTTGTTCCCTGGAAATGCTCATATAAAGTGAGGTTATATGCGATGGCCTCCTCATCGACTTTGCAAATCCTCAAATGGCACTTTATCTTGGTAATTGAAAAAAGCGTTGACAAATAAAAAAAAAAAAACTAGTTTAATACTTTGATACTGCCATATCTGACACCTTCCCTCCCCTTCCCCAACCATAGACTCCATGCAGCCATTAGAGCGATATAGGCCCTCTTTGGCCTCTTGTTTCACAATAGCTGATGCTTAGGTCCAGTTGCCAGGGTTAAGTTGCCATTGTCATAATTTTACTATATGCAACATCATTATATTTCAGATGTCAAGCTTTTATTTGTGTATTTTCTCTTAAAAAGTAATAAAAACCTGCCTCTTGTTGTAGTCATCAATATAAGACATTATTTTCTCATTGCAGCTTGGAGTATTGCTGTTGAAACCTCTAGTTGATGCTCTTAGAGATTTACTTATATCAGAGAGACCTGAGACTGAAAGAGAATATGGAAAGAGAATTCTCACAACACTTTCTCTATTAGCCATTATGAAAAAACTCAATCTTGCAAATTTCAAAATAGAGGAAAGTCTGAGAGGCAAGATATGCAGATCTTTAATAGTTCATCCTGTGCAAGAAACCAAATCATGCAAAGAATTGGACTTCATTGATACACATTTTCCAAAGAAAAGGTTTGAATATAAATATTTCCCATTTTAGCTCTACTGGCCGATGGCCAGTTGGCCTGTAACCATGTCTGTTGTCCATCGTTCGTCCATCCTCCGTCTGTATCATATTCATTTTGCATCTGATCCTTACCAAACCTGGCCAGGGTCTTAATATCGATTAAAGCTCGGATGAGCATTGAAAATCACCAAAATTGGATAATAAACATCAGAAAGTTGACCCTTAATTTAATGAAAAATGCTATATTTTGCCTTGTCAACATTCTAGCACCTTCAATTTGCATCTGATCTTTACCAAACTTGGCCAAAATCTTAGTATTTATGAAAGTTTGAACGAGTTAGGAAATCACCAATATCTGATAATAAACATAATACACTTGTAGTTACAACTTTGTCACTTGAGTTTAAGGAGAACGACAAAGGTAAAGGTCACTGTGACTTTCATATGAAAATTGGTTTCCGCTCACTTTAAGAGAATGGCTGCATGGATTGATTTTACATTTGCAGAATGGCTATAAAGTTTGAAGACGGTGGGTGCAGTCCTTCAAAAGTTATTGAGCGTAAATGAAAGTGTGATGCTGAAGACACAAATAATGTTAAAATTAGTAAATCTACTGCCAATAAGACTGTTTTTAATGAATTAAAGCAATGAAAATATTAAGTATAGCTTGCGCATGCCTAGTAGATTTAGAACTTCCGGTTATATTACGCGACTTTAAATGTTCCAACATCACAAAACATGGGACAATTTCGGCCGAATTTATTTGTTCACTCAATAGTAGTATACTCGTATATGCAAACTTCTCATGCCCTCATCCTCCTTTATGATTCTGAATCCGGCATCACGGGTTCAAGCCCCAATGGCGCCAGTTTGTTACTTTGGTAAAGAGTATGAAAGGAGAAGTCTTTAGACAATAAATTTTCCATAGCCTCATCCGTCGGGTAGTGACGTAAACCAGACGGTTCTCAGTGTATCGGAGTTTATCTGTCGAGCACGTTACAGAACCATAGGAATCCATTTAACAGTAAGAGTTGGACACGGTTGACAAATTTCTATCTATCCTTCCGCTCATTTTGGGGTGGCTCAAAATAACAGAAAACAATATGTTTATAAGCCGATACATTTCACATTTTTTTATGAACAGTAAAGATTCTGTTTCGAGCTAAATCAGTCTATATGCCATTGCAAAGCAGATTCATTGGAATTGGCAAGACCACTTCAGTGAGAGATATTTACTCATACATGCTTATATCAGATCACTGAGAACTTTAGATTTCAAACAAGATGTTGAAACTCTTACAGCAGTACAATGGTTGAATTCTTTTGATCATACACTCTATGCATGTTAGGTTCTGGTGTACATTCGTGATATGGTTGTCTTAGACAACTTCATCATGAAATTGCTGTAGAATTCAAGGCTGGGAAATTTACCGTACAGAAGACCATGTTCATGAGCAGACCAATGCATATGTAAAGGGAGAGGAAGGTGTGTAGGGTTAACAGAAAATCTAGCTGCACTCAGAAGGTGGATGTTATCCAGACTTGAAATGCCGTTCATGAGTTCTAAATAAATTTCAGCAGTCAGCAAAAGTAGACCTGACTGAGGACCTGAGGACACTCGCCACCACGACCAGCAACCCAAGCGTTTAAAAAATAAGTTTTATGAAACATGTTAAATTCTAGCTTTCACAATGGAATGGGAAACCCGTTTCCAGGGGAAAGTAAAAACTTTTGTATCACAAGAGACCACAGGTTATTCAGTAGCGAATTATCCGAAATATTAAAAGCATCGGTCACAAGCAGTAACATGCATTTGTGAAAGACAGGATGACTGAGTGGACAAAGCAGTAACATGCATTTTTGAAAGACAGGATGACTGAGTGGACATGCTCTTTACATTATAAAAATTCCTCGAAACAAGTTACCACTTTTTGGTGATAGACCATCTATCCATACGTTTTATAATAAACACACTTATATTCTGTCTTTAGAGGTGACTGTGCTTTAAAACTATACATGTAGGTTGCTTGACAAGAGGAGGTCATCTTAGCGAATTTCATATATATAAAGCATGACAATCAAGCATATCCACCGTCAGTAAAAGACTGCAAAAAATTGAGGTCTTGTTGAAAGCATGACCTTCTTAGTTGCTTCTATACATTAAGTGAAACAATTGTTGTACAGGCATTCACAGTCATCGTTATGGATGGAGCCGCAATTGTTACCTGTCTTCCATTTACCGGCTGTGACACAATGTCACTCTTATTGGAAAATGGCAAGAAAAGTGCATGGGACATTTGGCACTGCTTACCATCATTAAAGAAATGAGCAGGCGACCAGCTTTGTTGTTGAAGATTCTATGACAGCGATTGAACTATGTGTAATACGTTTGTATGACAGAACTAGTTTGTGTCTTGATAATGGCATTATCAGAAGAGAAATGTTCACGAAGAAGGGAAGGTCCATGGAAAGACTGCCACCGACGCATTCAGCTATTAAACATCATGTAGTGCATTGTGTCTATTGGACAGGTCATGTTTGGAAGCAAGCGCTTAATCTTGAAGTAATATTGACCAGTCCTGTAGATTGGCAGAAACCTGACCTGTGAACATGTTTATCAAAGTGGACAACATTACAGAAAGAAGGTCTTAGTGCCCACAAACTTATCAGATGTGACTGAGGCCAGAAAGAATGTTTAACAGGCTGCAAATGTGTTAAAGCTGCACTTCAATGCACTGCCACCTGTGCTTGCAACGGGGAATGTGAAAGAAATAAAATATCTGATTCAGAGACGTGAGATGAAAGCAAATATAAGCACTAAAACAAACAGTAAAGAAAAGCTCTACAAATCAATGTCATTGTCCTCATCATATACACAATCGGAAGTAGCGAATTATTATTGCAAGCGTATTAAGACGTCCCGTTAGTTTTTCTACATAACTTACATTTGTTAAATTGTTAATATTAATTGTCATAATAGTTTAAAGCATTTGTTTTTTGCATATTATTAACTGTTGATTATATTGCACCAATAATATATTTAAACCTGATTGAGTAAGACGAAAACAAGAAAACTCACAATTATATTTAATTATATGCAAACAGGTATAAATTCAAAGTGATACTAGATAAATAAATCAGATTTTAATTTCAATGTTTGATAAAGACTTCAAGATTGCCATGTGTCCCTTTAAACGGACAGTCTTAAAGTTTTTATCATTAGCGTCTCGATGTATTATTCTTGTATCATTTGGCTTTAAACCACCTGCTTACATATAATATATTCTCCCTGTGTGGTTGCCGGGGTAGAATACAACCACTGCAAATCCCGCTAGAGGCAGAGGGGTAGGATCCCCACCCCATTTCATGTTCATTTTGTCATTTTTTTATCATGCTCATTCAAGGTTTTCTTCATGACACTGCATATGCAAATGTGAAAAACGTGGCTCCATCGTAAATGGAGTGTCTATAATAGATTTTGCAGCAACTCTGCAGTTCTGCAGGTCAGAAGGTTCTAGGCCCATTCTCCGTATTTTATCTAGATGTAAATGGAGGATGAGCCTGGCATGTTCATCCCTGTTTGGCGCCATGTAATCTTTCTTGTGTTGGTGCACCGTAAAACCCCAATTCAATACATATAAATATATAAAATTTTGAGTTTTCATGTTTTTATTCTTATTTAATCTACCATACAGGGTTAGACACTAACCTTTTATGACTAGCCTACAGGGCTAGTGCCTTCTTATTTTTACTAGCCCTTCTTAAAACCGACTTGTCCTCCTTTAACTCTTTTGCGGCAAAATAAAAAGATACCAAAATATCATGGCTTGTTAGCTCCATGGATAAGGCCTTGGCTTTGGAGCTATAGACAGACATCTGACCAGCGTGGGATCGCTCCCTGACAAAGGCATGTCTGAGGGGAAACTTCATAATCCGTCTCTATCCATACCTGCGGTTGCATTTCCTATATGACTGTACTGCTTGTAAATATTGCAAGACAACAGCTTTGTGACTAGGTCATAGTCAAATTTATTTATAGGCCACGACCATTATACCCTTCTTTGCAGCGGCCTGTATAAGGTTAAAATTTCTGTTAAAGTCATGCCGACTTACCTTGGAAGTTGGAAATTTCATTCCCCGTTTATGGATTTTTTTCCCCAATTAAAGGCAAAAGGCCCCTTCCCCAAAACTGGGAAAGGGCTCTGTAGGCACTTACACGATGGCTAAAATACACGTACCCGGTATGTGTTTATTTGAATCTTGTTGGTTTTTGCTGATGACGCTTTTCCTATTCTGTTTTTCGTTTGTTTTGATGGAGACAGTTCCGTATTTAAATATCGCCAAATGTTTGTTTACAATGTGAAGGTCACATTCATAATGTCAATAAAATGCTTAGAAATTAATATAATAATAGAAATGCTAGCGTCACTACGAAAAAGATGTGGGGATATGTGTAAAACGCGAGTTATTTTTCAGCATTTTGCGCCATCAAAGAAAAAATGGCCAATCAGTGATGAGTAATTTGACATACCTACACATTGGCAGGTGCTTGTCTTGGTCTATATCATACCCTACTTTACATTACGATATTGAAGAGTTTGAATAGCGAAAAATTGAAATGATTTGGCAATTGTCGACATCAGGATCATGTAAGATCATTTAAAATCAACATTTAAATAATAAAAACAACTAGCCCGTCGGGCTTGTCAACTGTGAGTTTTTACTAGTCCTTCTCGAAAGTGACTAGCCTCGGGCTAGCGGGCTAGTGGTAGTGTCGAACCCTGCCATTGGTTTAAATATATTATTGGTGCAATATATTCATCAATAAGTAAAATGCAAAAACAATTTGCTTTATACTATTCTTATAATTATAATTAATGATTGTACAAATGCAAGTTGTGTAGAAAACTAACAGGAATGCTGCAAGTTTTTAAAAAATCAAGATTGCCTTGTGTCCCTTTAAACAGAGTTTGCGCATGCACAGAACTGAAAATATAATATAACTATTATCTATTAGTTGATATATGTCAAAGTCACAGTGATCTTGACCTATGACATATTGACCTCAAAATTGATAGGGGTCTACCTTACTGCACAGCAATTATAAATTCAATGCAGCTGTTTCTCGTTTAAATGAGTGGTATAACCAACAATTATATCTTAAATGTAGATTTTACCATTATAAACATCAGACGAAAGGATACAGTACCTACATATTATTTAATATAGGGCTGAGTATCACCAGCAGCTGTGTATCATGATACTATCTTGAGTTTAAGACATGTATCACAATTTTATCACCAAATTAGGTTCATGTAAAAGACTAAAGAATTAAGCCTATTGTATTAAAATATCATGGCAGTATATTAATTATGATGTACAAATAGGGTCTAACAGACTGTCATGTATTTAAGTCCCCAATAGCTGCCTATAAAGCCATTTTTTTGCTTTACATAAAACATGTATATAGCCGAGTTATGTACCTAAAACTTGTGAAAATAGTTATTTTACCTAAATAATATATGTTACATTTACACCATAAATAACAAGATACTGTCTCATGTATAGCCATTTGAGGTGAATACCCAACATTCCAGGTGAATACCCGACATTCGTGTGAATAATCTCAAAATGGCTATACAGACCCGTATCTAACTATGGCCAAAAATAAATTAAAGTTAGTGATGGGCAATTGGTTGAAATTTACAATCGATCATCGGTTACAATCGGTTGGATGTACCAATCAATCCTCGGTTATAATCGGCTAGTCAGTATTAAGTATATTAATCTGATGTTAATCTGAGTTTCAGCCCTTAAACATGGAATAATTTCTGATTATGTTTGTATTCTTTCCGGTCTGGTTGGTTCTTATGCCATAAAAAATTGTTATTTCATTTTAATCAGCAAAATAATTGTAACTGGTATGTATGTGTTTGTGTATGCTCATTTTTACATAAAATTTGTGTTTTTCCTAACTGTCGGCTCTTGGATAATCATGTTCATTTCTATTTTTAACATTAATCAAAGAGCACTTTTACATTTTACTGATGATCAATTATAGACTTTCATAATCGTACATCATAATCGGAAGCCTAAATAACCGATGATCGGTTACAATCGATTAATCGGTACATCACTAATTAAAGTTTTAGCCAATAAGTAAAATAGAATATTTTAACCTATGAGAATTCATTCTCTGGAGCTGGTGAAGAGTACAGTAGTAATACTTTTTGTTTCAGGGCATTCTTCAAAGAAGTATTGGTTTTGTTTGCAAAGAGTGTTGTTGGGCATTCTAAAGACCCATCCTGGATGTATTTACTGCCGTTGATCCATTTCCTGTCTGAAGCTTGCACTCCATTTGAAGCAGTTAGTCAGAATACCAAACATGATGCAGAAGATAACGTTTGGTGGGGTTTATCTCATATTGGAAAAGAAACCATTAGCAAATTCAAGCAGTCAAAGTGGAGTTGGGGATTGTAAGTGTTTTTTAGATCACATGAGCCGATGCTGTTACTAGAAATAGACAAATGGTTTCCGCTCAATAGCTTGAGTTAGGAATGAGATATTGGAATGAAACTTGCTGTGTGGGTAGCTTTATGAAAAGGAAACTTGGGGTTGCATTTGTGGTCACTGGGGTCATGGCCAATGTTGCTGTTTCTAAAACAGAAAAAAGTCTTCCGTGCATGAACTTAAGTTAGGAATGATGCTGTTTAAGTAGCTTATAAAGTAAAAAGGAAGCTTGGGATTGCATTTTATGTCACTGGGGTCAAGGACAAGGTACTGTTACTGAAAATAGAATACGGTTTCTGCTCAATTACTTTTGTTAATTGAATTGGGGTTTTAAGGCGCACCAACACATGAAAAGGTTATATGACGCCTAACAGGCATGAACATGCCAGGCTCATCTTCCATGTACATCGAGATAAAATATGGAAAATGGGCCTAGAACCTTCTCACCCTGAACTGCAGAGTTGCTGCAAATTCTAGCGTAGAAACTCCATTTACGCTGGAGCCACGTTATTGTTTTTTTGCCACTGCTCTTTTGATGCGAGCTACTTTTGTTAAATAATGAGATATTGTGATGAAACATGTTGTGTAGGTAGCTGATATGGAAAAAAGCCTGGGATTGCATTTGAGGTCACTGGGGTCAAGGTCATTGTTTCTAAAAATAGAAAAATGGTTTATGGGCTATTATAAACTACAGTTAGGTATGAGATATTGCAACGAAACTTGCTGTGTAGCTAGCTGATATGGAAAGGAAGTTGAGGTCACTGGGTCAAGGTCATGTCACTGTTACTAAAAGTAGTAAAATGGTTTCTAGGCAATAACTTCAGTTAGCAGTGAGATATTATTGTTTAACTTGGTGTGTTGAGGTAGGTTATATGGAAAGAAAATATAATGAAACTTTGTAGAAAGCTTGTGAAAAACCTGTTTTTTGTGGAATTTCCACGTTTCTTGTTTAAGAACTTGAGTGAGGAGATAATTCAAGTCCAGAGAGTTCCAGATAAGGTTTGTATTTGCATTATTACATATTAAAATTCAAAAAAACACATTAGAAAGTAAAATGGTGCATACAAAAACACACTAGAAATTAAAATGGTGCATACAAAAACACATTAGAAGTTGGCGAAACGAATAAGGAACTAATTCCCATGCTTCTCGATTACAGACATTCTAATCGAGCACAAGTTCATGGTCATCAGTTGCCAAAAAGAGACTACCAACCATGATCGTGGACATTCTCAACAGCAGAAATGACATTTCATCTTAATTTGAAGTGACATCTTCTTGTAAAAAGCATCAAGAGAATTAACTTAGTTAAAATACTTCTCCATTTAAATAGAGGATCTTACATGAGTGACTGTGTATTATTGATTTTAATAAACGAGTTGGATAAAATGATAGGATACGAGGCTCTTGCAGAGTATTCTATATAATACACAGTCGCGAATGTAAGATTCTGTTTATCACATAACCCACCTACGATGTGATGTCAATTTTCGTTATATACAGCGGCAATTTGAAAGGCAAATCATGACGTGGTTTTATTGTTTACACGACGTCGCTACGTTATGCGGTTGTAAATGCGTTCGCCTTACAAATAATGCGACCCTCTAAACCAAATTTACGTTGCTAAAGTTCATTTTATGAAGTAAGATTTCAAATAATGATAAAAAATTAAGGCGTCTGAACGTACCATATGATATACCATGAAAACAATTGGTATTAACAGTTTTAACGTATACAAACACAGTGATTCGGTCCTCATTTGCATCTTTAATACACTAGTGTATTACGAGAAATAAGTTATGTGATAAACTAGTATATAGAACTATAGGTGAGAATGGGGCTGCTACTGTGGATGAAACACACGTATCAATGTCAGTAAACTGTTCGGTCTTGAAAATGACAAAGGTGAGAGTTTCCATTAATGTTGTGGATGACATTCTGGGAAGAGGCAAAAGATATATGTTTTTTTTTATAGTTTTCGCAACAGTTGTATATGAAGGGTTAATAAAATCAAAGTATTGTGATAATGGGTTCTATAACACTATGTCTGTTTTTGAAAAACATTACATTTAAATGTTTACTTTTTTGTTTTAATTTAACATTGACACAGGTTAACAAACATGTTGCCAAACAATACACTTCAAAATTCTGATTTATGCATTGGCTTTAATTTCAGGGGGTAAAATACTCTATAGACAGAAACCTTATCTGGCTTTCTGAAGTCCGTTCATGCTCTTACAGTAAATTTGACCTCTAGGTATGACATTTGTTTTTACTTTCAGACCACTACTGGATGTATTGGAGATATTGTTCCCTCTGTTTGAAGTTGACTACCTACTTCCACGATCAGTCATGGCTAGCCTGAATCTGACAGAAGTGAATGAGGTCATTTCCACTAGGAAAATACCAGTGGAAGTCTGCTGTGCTACACTAGTATTTTACATTAGAGACAAAACAGCAGAAGAAAATGTAAGTTTGTTATTGATATATTATAATTGTCAAGCCTGTTTACGGATCTTGAATTAGCGATCACAATGTCGTCCTGGTGTGTCAGTTTGTTAGTTCGTCCGTTAGTCTGTGCATCCGATTTTCATTTCTTAATATCTTTTTCGTTACTTGCAGGATTCCACCAGAATGTTTATTATATGGATCCAACATCAGGTACACAATTTGGGTTGCTGCGACCTACTTTGAACAAAATATAGGTTATGACTGGTCTCCGCTACAACATGTGTATCTTGCTCCTTTCTTGCAGGATTTTCAACAAACTCTGCCAGAATGTTCCTTATCTAACATCATGTGCAGAAGTTTAGGTCAATGTGACCTACTTTCGAAGAAATATAGATGACACACTGTCTCCGCAACAATATGAATATCTTGCTTCTTTCTTGCAGAATTTTCACCAGACTTCACACAAATGTTCCTTCTATACATCTTACATCATATGTAAAATTTCGGGTAGCTGTTATCTTTTTTGGATGAAATATAGGTCACGTCCAGTCTCCCTTACAACACATCTTTTCCTCCTTTCTTGCAGGATTTTCCAGCTGTTAACTTAGTATGAAATATAGGTCTCACTGGGTCTGTGTTACAACTTCATATCTTGCTACTTTCTTGCAGGATTTTCACCAAACTCCACCAGAATGTTCCTTATATGCGTCATACATAATGTGCACAATTTTAGGTTGCTATGACCTACATTGAATGAAATATAGGACACTTCAGATCTCCGCTATGTGCATATCTTCTTTCTTGCAGGATTTTCAACAAACTCCACCAAAATGTTCCTTATATACATCTAATTTCACATGAAACATTTAGGGTCACTGTGATCTACTTTGGACAAAATATAGGTAAATCTGGTCTCGGAGTACGATTACGCGTATCTTGCTTCTTGCTTCTTGATTTCCCCCAAACTCCACCAGAATGTTTCTTATATGAATCTAACATCATGTACAAAATTTCGGGTTGCTGTGACCTACTTTGGACGAAATATAGATCACGTTCAGTCTCCGCTATGACATGCGCATCTTGCTTATTTCTTTCAGGATTTTCACCAAACTCCATCAGAATTTTCTTTTTATGCATCTAACATCATCTGCACAATTTTAGGTTGCTGTGACCTACTTTGGATGAAATATAGGTCACATTGGGTCTCTGCTATGACTTTGCATATCTTGTTCCTTTTTTAAGGATTTCACCAAACTCCACCAGAATGTTCCTTATATATATGCATCTAACATCAAAATAGGTATGACATATTTTGGATGAAATATAGGTCTTGTCCGGTCTCCCCTACAACATGTGTACTGTATAGTGCACACCTGTGTATAGTCCTTCTTAGAGGTCAAAACTGGGTAAAAAAAAAGTTTCCCATGTATAATGCACATATTGGGAAAAAAGCATGAAGAGAAGCAAGATTTTCATTTGTCTGTTGCATATTCAGACTGTGATTTGTAGTATTATTAGTTAATTATTCTGTTAGCTAAAATAAATATTTGGTAAAATAAACTATTTGGAGGAGTTTCTCCGCTCTCTCATACTTTTCTTATAATGTCCTCATTTGTAGTCCCTCCATGTACCTGTGCAATGTTTTTTATGAATTGTTTATCATTGTGAAGCTGATTCTAAGGATATTCTAATTGACAAGTGGTTAATTTGAATGTAGAGTAACAACAGAAAATTCTCCAATTTGAGTAAATTGATATCATTTACATGAAAATAATCTGCTGTCTTAAGTAATATAAATAGACCTTCCTGTAAGTTTCCCTCTAGAAACCATCACATTTCCAATCAATAGTGTCTCGTTATCTATACAATTGTTAGGGCATCCGTGGCAGAGTGGTTAGAGTCTCTGATTTGAAATCACTTGATCCTCACTGCTGTCGGTTCGATCCCTCAGGGACCTAGAAATCTTTATGTGAGGAAGCTATCCAGCTGGCTTGCGGAATGTTGGTGGTTCTACCCAGGTGCCAGCCCGTGCACGAAATTTGCCCGGAGGGGCATATGGGGTCTTCCTCCACCAATGGAAGCTGGAAAGACGCCATATGACCTTAGCTGTTGGTCCGACTATTATATATAGTAGCACTCAAATTCAGTTACTGCTCATGCGTCCACTTTCCCTCTTTAAACTCGTCCGAATAAAATGTATTGTCTTCACTGTCGTCTGCTGCATTTAAATATCAGAATAGAATTGAACTGTAACAATAGTCTAATCAGCTGGAAATAACGTGATATCACATCACCTGGTATAAACAACAAACAAGGAACGAGATGGTCACCCATTTATTGAAATTCTACAACAAATTTGCAAACATTTATACAAAAACAAGCTTTATAATACATTTTATACATTTATAAGTCGAAATTAAGTCAATACATTACTTAAACGAGTAAATCATGAAACAGTAAGTATTATCGGCATTCACAATTCTCTGTTCATCGTCGTTGTTTTTTTATTGCTTCCATGTATTATACGCACCCCCATTCAGAAACCATAAAAGAGGTAAAAAACTGCGTGCTTTTTTTACGGAACTCCACCAGAATTTGTTTATATCTAACATCATATGCAAATTTTCGGTTAACTGTGCCCTTTTTTGGCCAAAATATAGGTCACATCCAGTCTCCGCAATGACATGCGCCCCCCACTGTTTATGACATTAATTAAATACTAAGTATGTAAGGAACGAATATCTCATGGGATTGACATTGCTGTTGGTCAAATCAAAATATTGTCCAATCTAGACTGCTTCACCATACCCGCTTCACAAAATAAAGTGGTGGCTATATACAAAATCACGCTGTTTGTAGCATCACAGCATTTTGCGTTGTGTCCTGTAACACTTATGTAGCATAACACATTCGTGTTACTTGCATTTTTCAAACAGTTTCAAATGGATTGTTCCTAAACTTCATATAAAACATAACAACTGACGATCTTATGTCCTTCTGTATCACACATTGTTGATTGCCATTTTTTTGGCAAAATTACAACCATCCAACCAGCATCGGCCCTAGGGGCCGTCCCTACTCCTGGGGGAAATATCCCCTGGGTCACAACTCGGAAACTGTTGAGATCCCAACCCTATAACCATAACAACACTTACTTTGCATGAATAGACGGATACAACCACCCAACCAGCATTATCCCTGGGCTCCGTCCCTACCCCTGGGGACATAACCCCTGGGTCATAACTTGTAAACCCTTTAAATTGCTGCCTATAAACATATTTACTCTTACTGGGCATGAAAAGACAGATCCAGCCAGCATCTGCCCTGGGGTCTATCCCCACCTCTGGGGAAATAGCCCCTGGGTCACAATTTGGAAACTGCTGAGATCCCCACCCTATAACCATACATACACATACTGTGCATAAAGACACAGATACAACCATCCAAACAGCATTGATCTTTAGGTCCATCCCCACCCCATGGGTCATTACTTGGAAACGGTTGAGATCCCCACCCTATAACTATATATACACTTACTGAGCCGAACACTTTAAGGCGGGCTTGTTTTTTAAAAAAATCTTTGTTGCAGAGATTATCAGGTGAGCGATTCATTGTCATTTTTGCTCTCTTCTTTAGAGCATGGAAGCTTTATTTTTCATTTTAATTTCACCATATTTGTTATAGCGAGTAGAGCGATAAATTATAGCGAGTAGAGCGATAAAGGTCTCTTGAGCCTCTTGTGATTACTTGCATTTCTTGAACACCTTCGAATGGATTGTTCCCAAAGTTCATATCCTGCTACATCACACATTTGTTGATAACCTAATTTATTCCAGAATTATGGCCCTTTGTTTGACTTAGACCTTTCCACTCTAATTTTGATAGAGTTTAAAGAGTTTAGTTTGTTTAATGAACTTCACGGGTCTTCACTTCAAATGTTTTCATGGAATGTTATTGCACTTGGCATACATTTCTAGCGTGATGATCAGTGATTTTTTTACCTCTGCGTCCTGCGTCCAGGACGCACAAATATTTCCGTGGACGCAAATTGTCAGAACATGTGCGTTCTCGGACGCACATAAATTGCAAGTAAATAGTTCCGTAATTCATATTTCCCCTGTAAGAATTCAATTCGTCGCTTTTTTCTCCGCGTCTACCGCCATATTTCCCCTGTAAGAATTCAATCCGTCGCTTTTTTCTCCGCGTCTACCGCCATATTTGACTATTCGATGAGGGTTAAGTTTACCCTCGCACCGTTCCGCGTAATTTTGTAACGTCGATTATTATTGGATAATGGTCATACGATTAGCCAATGGAATCGGCCGTGAGGTAAAACACGAAACGGTGCGGAAGTAAACATTCCACGAGTTGGCGATGCATCGTCTGTGAGATTGTTAGTGAGATTGCGGGTGAGATTGTTAGTGAGATTGCAGGTGAGCTTGTGAGAAATGTTTTCAGATGGTAGTTAATCACATGTTTGTTCAGATCAGTATTTGGTATGTTCTAGTCATTCAGATTGCAATTAATCACCTTTCTTTTCATAGTAATATTTTGCAAATTCTAGTCATTGATGTTACCAGTTTAGTTAGTTCTAATTAAGGATTATTACTACTTCTCTTAAAGAAAGGGGGATGTTGATAGAATGATGCAGTGTTCTCACGACTGCGATTGTTATGCTCTCACCGTATGTATGCCTGATTAAAGTTATCAACACTATGTTATAAAATAGTGCTTGAATTTGAAATAAATTACTACTAAAACCTGGGACTCACTCCTTTAGATTTGGGACTCATAGATTTTTGGCCCAGCGAGTCCTAGGACTCGTACAAGTTAAATTGTATAAAAATCACTGGATGATATGACGTGTATCTGCATCAAAGGTTTTTAAATTCTACAATTGTTTACAGAATTATGGACCTATGCTTTACTTAGAATTTTTTACGACATTAAAAAGTTAACAAGTATTTTAGACATTTATTATTCTTGATTATCCCCATGGTATTCATCACCTTCAGTTCTAGTTTTTGCCAGTGTTATGTCCCCATGAAAGGGGAAGCTCTGAAAAAAAGAAAAGCATGTTTACTGAATTCCTATTATGTCTCCCTCTCCTATGGAGGGAGACATATTGTTTCTGCTTGCTTTGTATGTCCGTCCATCCGTCACCTTGTCATATCTAGCCGACCTACATTTTTATACGGATTTCAATGAAGCTTGCTGTGAAGTAGCCTTGTCATGTCTAGTTGTGCATTTCCATGAAAGGATCTTTTTCATTGTTTTTCGCTAGTTATGGCAGCTTGATGATTTTAACATAGGGAAATCTTGTCACATCTACTTCTCCTAACAACCTGCTAGGTAGTATTAATATTCATTTCATGTCTAGTTGTGCATATCCTTAAAAGGTTTCCGGTTTTGATGTCTGTTGGATAACAGACACTTTGATAATCTTGTCACATTTGTCACCTCCACCCAGCCTACATTTTATATGGATTTTAACCAAACCTATGGAGAAGTCATCCATTTCATGTCTACTCATGTTTTCCCCTACCAACTAAAGATGGGCAAAATGTTAAGGACTTGGACAGAGACTAGTGACTATCTTTTAGTTATGTACCATTGAATCATGAATTTCTAAGAAAATAAGCTATTGCTTCCTAGGTGTTTGTGCCGATTGCATGACATTTCAGTCGTATCATCACTACCATATGAAAAGGTACATACTGTTAAAATTTCCACATCCATTTTTAGCTCTACTGATCAGAGATCAGCAGAGCTTATGCCGTGGTGCGGCGTCCGTCGTCCGTCTGTCCGTAAACTTTTATTTGTAGCGACAACTCCTCTGAAACTACTGGATGGATATTCATGAAACTTTACAGAAATGTTGCCCATAAAGTCTAGTTGATCCTAGCAAAAATTCATGTTGATGTGAAATCCAAGATGGCCGAAGCTAAAAATAGAGTTTTAAAATACAAGTTTGTAGCGACTACTTCTTGAAAACTATAAGTGATATTGTATTGATATGGGACTTTTTCTAAAATGATCAGCAGGACATGACGTTGATCCTAGTCAAAAATTGTTTTGATTCGGCATTAAACATGGCTGCCAGCAGCCATCTTTGTTTACATAGAGTTATATAGTAAAAACTTGTAGCGACTACTCCTCTGAAACTACCTGGCAGATTGTCATGAAACGTTACAGGAATGTTGCTTTTGATGTCTAATTGATCCTAGAAAAATTTCAGGTCGGCCGGAAATTCAAGATGGCCGTCACAGCTAAAAATAGATTTTTAAAAAATAAGTTTGTAGCGACTACTTCTTGAAAACTATAAGTGATATTGATATGGGACTTTTCTAAAATGATCAGCATGACATGATGTAGATCCTTGTGGAAAATTATTTTGATTCGACGTTAAACATGACTGCCAGTGGCCATCTTTGGTTACATAGAGTTATATTGTAAAAACTTGTAGCGACTACTCCTCTGAAACTACTTGACGGATGTTCATGAAACTTCACAGGAATGTTGCTCTTGATGTCTAGTTGATCCTAGAAAAATTTCAGGTCGGCCGGAAATTCAAGATGGCCGCCACAGCTAAAAATAGATTTAAAATAAATAAGTTTGTAGCAACTACTTCTTCAAAACAATAAGAGATATTGATATGGGACTTTTTCTAAAATGATCAGTATGACTTGATGTTGGTCCTTGTCGAAAATCGTTTTGATTTGACGTTAAACATGGCTGCCAGTGGCCATCTTTTTTACATACAGTTATAAAATGAAAACTTGTAGCGACTACTCCTCTGAAACTACTTGACGGATTTTTTAGAAACTTCCCAGGAATGTTGCTCTTGATGTCTTATTTATCCTAGCAAAATTTCAGGTCGGCCGGAAATTCAAGATGGCCGCCGCGGCTAAAAATAGATTTTCAAAAAACAAGTTTGTAGCGACTACTTCTTTAAAACTATAAATGATATTGATATGGGACTTTTTCTAAAATGATCAGTATGACATGATGTTGATCCTTGTCAAAAATTATTTTGATTTGACATTAAACATGGCCGCCAGTGGCCATCTTTGTTTACATAGAGTTATATAATGAAAACTTGTAGCAACTACTCCTATGAAACTACTTGATGGATTTTCATGAAACTTCACGGGAATGTTGACCTAGCTATCAAAAATCTATCAGTAGAGCTTCAAGGTCATTGACCTCTTGTTTTAATAATTTAGACTTTTATAGCAGGGGATATTCATCACCTTCAGTGATAGTTCTGGCTCAGAACTGAGATATTTGGATCACTCTTCATCCGTCACCTATCTTTGCCATCTGTCATTAACTTTCGCTTTAAATGACCACGCTCCAAAGGTCAAAATGTGTATAGAGATTTTGCATGTTTTACATAGTCATGTATAAGAAGAAAATTAAAAAATATTTTTCTCTAAAACCACAAAGCAGCAAGCTTTCATATATTGCATGTAGTGTAAGCTTATGGTTCTCTACCAGGTTTGTTCAAATAATCAACCTGGGGTCAAATCTAGCCCCACAAATTGAAAAGTCTTCTCTGAAACAATGACTCATAGAGCTCTCATATATTGCTTACGGAACTCTACAAGTTTGGTAAAATGACGACCTTATGGTCAAATTTGGCCTCGTCCCAGAGGTCTCAGTTGTACATAGAGTAAATCTTCTTCTCTGAAACAAAAGCTGTATGTCTAATATTTTTCATTTAGCATAAGCTTATGACCCTCTACCAAAGTGACCCTGGGGTCAAATTTTAGTTTGCCCAGGTGTAGCAGTTTAAAAAAGAATTATACTGAAAAAATTTAAAAAAAACTTCTTTTGAACTTACCGGACATCTTTTGTCAGACCCACTTTTGTTACCGTTGCAAGTGTCTACAATGAACAAACGTCATCAGGTGAGCAATTCATGGCCATTTGATCCTCTTGTTTTCTTTTCGTTTTAGTCTTATTTGCAGTTGTATATACTGCTAGTTTTCGTGTTTTTTCGGGCATTTATTATTGCGAAAAACTCAGAATATGTTCCATTCTATAAAACTTGCATGGTAAGCATTATAAGCCATGACAAATTTGGTACAACAAGTACCATAAGACTGTCGGAAAGATATTATCTGAGTCAAGCAAAGACAGACTGTGAAAAATGACTTATCGATTGTTGCCAATTTTAGGTCAGTTCGATCAGTTTTCGATTGTTAGAGACAGTCGGCACCTCACTAGTCTGAGTTTGAAGATTAAGGCTCAAGGTGATCTATTGGGATTACTCTTCGTCTGTCATCCGTCCGTCGTCGTTAACTTTTGCTTCAAACGACTGCTCCTCAGAAACTGCTTGGCAAATTTTGTTAAAATAAGGACAACGCGTCATCCAAGATGGCCACCATTACCATATATGGTCAAAACTTTAAAAAATCTTCTTCTCAAGAACCGCTGGACAGATTTCGACAGTTTTTCTTTTAAAATGACTATCAAGTAGTTCAAATGAAGTCCCTGGGATCAAAAATGACCGTGCCACGTGGGGTCCAAAGTTTGTATATTGTGATTTTGCATGTTTTTCATATAGACATATAGGAAAAAAACTTTAAAAAATATTCTTCTCTGAAACCACAAGGCACAGAACTCTCACATATTACATGTAGCGACAGTTTGTGGTCCTCTACTAAGTTTGTTAAAATGGTGACCCTGGGGTCTAATTTGGCCCTGTCCCGGGGATCAATGTTTTACATAGACTTATATAGGATTTTTTTTTTTTAAATCTTCTCTGAAACTACAAGAGCCAGAGGTTTAATATTTTGCATTCAGTATAATTATGGTCCTTTACCAAGTTGTTCAAATGGTGACACTGGGGTCACATTTGGCTCCACCGCAGAGGTCACATATTTTACATAGACTTGTACAGGGAAAAACATAAAAAAATCTTCTTCTCTGGAACTGCAAGAGCCAAAGGTTTAATGTTTTGCATTTGCTATAAGCTTATGATCCTCTACCAAGTTTGTTCAAAGGATGACCCTGGGGTCAATTTTGCCCTGGCCCGGGGTCACAGTTTAACATAGACTTATATATTTATAAAAAATTCTTCTCTGGAACTACAAGAGCCAGAGGTTTAATATTTTGCATTTACTATACTCTTATGGTCCTTTACCACATTTGTTCAAATGGTGACCCTGAGGTCACATGTTGTACATAGACTTGTACAGGGAAAAGCGTAAAAAATCTTCTCTAAAACCACAAGACACACAGCTCTCATATATTACATGTAGCCCTGGGGTCACATTTGGCCCTGCCCCAGGTGTTACACTCTAGCACCTTCATTTTGTATTTGATATTTACCAAACTTTGTCAGTGTCTTTATATCAGTGTTGTTAACACAACAGAGGCCACATTTCTTGAACACTCTTAACCAAACTTGCACAGATTGTATATGACCGTAAGATTTCGAAGAAGTTCGATAATGAGCCGGTATTCAGGTGGTCGATTTAGGGCCATCTTGGCCCTCTTGTTTTTCTTTTTTAACCCCTTAATTTCAAGGGGCAGCAGGGCTGTCAGCTTAGGGCCCGACGTGAAAACTATATGCCTCATGCTTCGTGTTTGAAGAGTTGTACCAAGGATAAATCCCAGCTGTGACTTAGTCCGCCTCTCATACTGGAGGTCGGGGATTTGATTCCCAAAGACTTCAAAAATGGTTCTAGCTGCTACCTTGCTTGATGTTTAGCACATAAAGGGTAGTGCTAGGATTGATCAGCCTGGTGTTGGTATAATTTGACTAGGGGGTGGTGGGGTGGGTGTATCATGTCAAATGCTATGGTATTACAGTGTGGCACACTATAAAATTGATCATTGAGCTCACTGCTACAAGTAGACACTGTTTTGATATGACTGAAAGATTGTTGAAAGAGACGTTAAAAATACATACATTGTACCTAAGGTCTTTCATGTGTTTGGCAATGTGTCAGGAATAAGCCTTTATAACTATTAAATTCAAAACATGACAGATCCTATGGTTTAGTATGGATACTAAAAATACTCTGTCTTCCTCCATCCATGACAGATGGCATGGATGGATGAATGTAAAAATTAAAACGTAAAAAGTAGTGTGCAATTGCATTATGTTTTTAGCCTTTATGGATAGCTTATATGAATGTATTATTTGCAGGTATTAAAATGCATAAGAACATTGTTGGGCCAACTTCAAGAACAGTTTCTGCCAGAGAAAGTGTAAGAGCTTTATTTTTATAAATGCCAATAGTTCAGAACATCCTATAACAATTATATACTTAGAATTTATATTTTATAATTGATTGTTTAAGCTCTAAAGTATGGAACATTTCAACATTTTTGTGGTCTCTGCATAGCATGGCAGACACTCAATAGTGATCACTTTGTCGTTTGCATCACACTTAACATTTACGCTCAATAACTTGGGAAGGATTGCACTCACCGTCTACAAATTTTATAAATTGATTGGTAAATGGATGACAGCTATTGATTATAAGGTCGTTAGGTCAAAGGTGACCTTCTTATGAAATCTGATTTCCACTTGTTTAAAAGAGAATTGCTGCCTTGATTGATTTTTGATTTGCTTTGTAGTGATATATTGGTGAGACGTAGACCCCTATTGATTTTGGGGTCAATAGGTCAAGGTCACTGTGACCTTTTTATAAAAATCAGTTTCTACTATTTTTTAAACAGAACTTTAACTTAAATCAGTTATTATTTCATTTAAAGTTAGGTTTCTTGTAAAGCATATTTAAAGTTTATTCATTGGTATTTAAAGTTATAAAATATATATAAATAAGTATATTTAAGGTATAATTGTTGGTTTCCCCTCACTTAAAAGAGAACGGCTGCATGCATTGAATTCATAATAGCTGTACAGTAAGGTAGACCCTTATAGATTTTGGGGTGAATATGTCAAAGGTCAAGGCCACTGTGACCATTACAATTTGTGGATTGGTAGTAGATTTTCTTATTGTTTCGTTGACTTCTCACTTCAAATTTTCGCTCAATGACTTCTAAAGGATTGCACCCACCATCTTAAAAAATTATGACTTGATTGTCCTTGGTTAGGGGATGATGGATTTTGAGGTCAGTAGGTCAAAGGTCAAGGTCATTGTGATCCGAATAGTTGCTGCTCAAAAACTTGTGAAGGCTTTATTACTTTTGTCTTTGGTGAGAGGATGATTACATTGTGTGACCAAGTGGTAGGTCATCTGCCTTACCTGCAGGAGGTCGTGGGTTCAATCCCTGGCCTGATTATACCAAAGACCTTATAAAAATGGTTCTAGAAGCTCCCTTGCTTGATGTTCAGCATCAGCATTACCTGGTGTCAATATAATGTGACTCGGTGGGGTATTATGTCATGTTATTTCAGTTTCGTTGCACTATAAAGTTGAGCATAGAACTAGTATATACTACTAGAAAATACCGTCGTGATATGACTGAAAGATTGTTAAAAGCGACGTTCAACTCCATACATACATACTATTATTTTTTGTGGTCAGTAGGTCAAAGGTCAAAGTCATTGGTAACCACAAGATAGGCAACACAAGTGTTTCACAAAACACCCCACTAGTTTCTAATCTACCATTTTGTGAATCAATGGCTCATAAATAATGAGTATGCAAGCAACTAAGCTGTGCTTTCCAAGATCATCAGCATTCAGTTTTGAATTTATTTTCCTGAAAATGAATAAAATAAAACCAGAAATTGTTTATGTCTTCTTTGAAATACTATAAATCCGAAATGAAAATACTGGATAGATTGATAAGTTATGTTCCTTAGCATAAAGTTCTGTTTGTTTAGCATAAAGTAATGTTTCCTTAGCTTGAAGTTGTTTCTTAGGAACAGACCTTCAACAAAACATGCCTCCAAACTAATAAAACTGACTGCTAACATCTATACATGTACTTATATTTCAGATCTGGCACTGAGCATATTGAGTGGTGGCTGAGATCACAGATATCCTTAACTTTGGCCATGGAAACTCTTACGTGTTCCTTGAACCTCACAACTACATTTTCAGCTCAGATATTTTTGCATTGTGCATCACTTTTTGAAAGATCAGTGCAAACTCTGAAAGACGCTTCAACAAAAAGAAAAGAAAACAGAGAAAGCATCATGCTAATGAATGGTGAACTTTTGAAATATTTGACGAAATTTTGGACTGATTGGCGTTTAAAACTGGATACTTCTTTATGGGTATGTCATTATAATAAAACTAATAAAATGGATGTCATAATAATAATATAGGTATACTTTAAGCTCTACTTGACTGAGAATGTACTTTGTTAGCAATTTTACAGAAGCGTCTTCTCTGATATGGCTCCAAGAAACAAAGGAAACTTGGCCACATTGTTCATTAGTGAGTGATTTTTCAACAAAGACTGCCATTACTAAAAGCATTTTGGAATAACGTCTCCTAAACGCATTTTCAATTCTATTGAAGATGCTATGTACAGATTCCTCTATCAGTTATAAATAAAATAGCTGAGATAATTGTCAATAATTATGGAAGAAGAAATTGCCCCTTTAAATAAAAAAATATATATCTCTGTTTATCTTACTAAATGATCCAACCTAGTCTCATCCCAGGGGTCACAGTTTACCTAGAGTTTTATAGGAAATCTTTTTACTCAGATTTTTATCTGGAACTACAAACACTAGAGTTCTAAAAATCTGCATTTTATTTAGCTAATGTTACGGTCCTCTACTAAGGTTGTTCAAATGGTGACCCTGGGGTCAAATTTGGCCCCACACCAGGGGTCTCAAGACTGTCATATATTGCAGGTAGCTTAATTTTTACTGTACCAAGTTCAGATGATGACACTGGGGAACCACGGTGGTGGCAGTGTAACATAGAGTTATAGAATAAAATCTGAAACAAATTCTTCTCTGAAACTACAAAAGCTAGAGGTCTAATATTTTGCATGTATCATAAGCTGAAAAATGAGATGTCCATCCGTCTTGTCATCCGTCCGTCATCCGTTAACTTTCTTAAACGATTTCCCATAAACTGCTATGACGATTTTGGACAAACTTCACATGGATGATCCGAGGTGATCATTGGCTTTCCAGTTTGTTAAAATTAGGTCAGCGCGACATCCAAGATGGCTGCCATTACATAAAAGGTCTAAATCATAAAAAATCTTCACTAGAACCATTGAACAGATTTTGGCAGTTTTTCTTTATTAATAAACTGGACTATCAAATATGTTCAAATGAAGTCCCCGTGGTCAAAAATTGCTGCGGTCTTGGGGTCCAAAGTTTGTATAAAGAGTTTTGTCTTTTTAGCTCGACTATTCGAAGAATAAGAGATCTTATGTAATCACCCCGACGTCGGCGTCCCACATTAAGGTTTGCGTGTAAGCTGTGTTTACAAGTCTATATCTCTTACATTTCTTATCCTAGCACAACCAAATTTGGCCATTGGCTTCTTTATAGCATTATCTTAAGGGCTACATAAGCAATTTTGGTTCCTGTAACCCATGGGCTCCCATGGAACCCAAATTATGATAGCCTATAAAATGTGTCCCATTTCACATCAAATTTTGCGTGTAAGCTGTGTTTACAAGTCTATATCTCTTACAATTCTTACCCTATCACAACCAAATTTGTCCATTAGCTTCCTTATAGCATTATCTTAAGGGCTGCTTAGGTAATTTTGGTTCCTGTAACCCCTGGGCTCCAATGGAACCCAAATTCTGATAGCCCTTAAAATGTGTCTGTTTCACATCAAATTTTGCGTGTTACCTGTGTTTACAGGTCTATATCTCTTACATTTCTTGTCCTAGCTGAACTAAATTTTGGAATTGGTATGTTGTAAAGGGTTGGATAAGTAATTTTGTCTTCTGCAAATTCTGATGGCCCATAACGCTCCCCCCTCTACATATTTCTGTGTTGTTTTAGTCAATTCTTATCACCACCCCCAACAACAATGATATCTCGTGTGCCATTTTTAGATAAATGGACAATTCTATGGACAAATTTATTTAACATAAAAAACAAAACATCTTAGAGTAAAATTGCACTAAACTTTACGAATATAAAGGGCACTATTTCTGCCAAATAAATTATGTTCACATCAATAGTGTTGCATTAATGTCATCTATTATATCATTGACAATGTTCTTGCCTATAATATGCATTTGGATAAAAAATTCAATTAAGTTTCCTTTTGGATTTTTTTTACAAAGATGGCTCCAATAGTCCTTAACCTGGCGTTAAATCTGGTCCCGCTCCAGAGGTCACAGTTTTACATTAGACTTATATAGGGAAAAACTTAAAAATCTTCTTTGTAAAAACTATAAAAAAAGCCAGAGAGTAAAAAATTTGGATTTACTCTAAGCTTATGGTCCTGTACCAAGTTTGTTCAAATGGTGACCCATGTTTTACATAGAATATAGTGAAAAATTTAATAAATCTTCTCTGAAACGAATAGAGCCAGAGATTTAATATTTTGCATTTACCATAAGCTTATGGTCAAGTTTGTCAAATGACGACCCTGACATTAAATTTGGCCCTGCCCTGGCGATCACGTTTTACTTAGCCATATATAGAGAAAAAAAAATCTTCTCCTTTGGGCCCACAGGGTATAGAGCTCTCATACATTGCAAGTAGCATACGATTATGGTCCTTTACCAGTTTTTTTTCAAATGGTGACCCTGAGTTAAAATTTGGCCCTGCCCTGGAGGTCATAGATTTATATAAGAGATATATATTTAGGAAGATCTTCTCTGAAACTACATGTGCAAGAGGTTTAATATTTTGCATGTACCATACGCTTATGGTCCTCTATCAAGGGATCAAATTTGGCTCCTCAGCAAAACCTGTGTCAGAGCTTGGAAATCGTTGAGATCCCCACCATATAAACATATATATACCCTTACTGCGCTTGAACAGACGGATACAACCATCCAACCGCATTGGCACTGGGGTCAGTCTTCAGCCCTGGGTAAATAGCCCCTGGGTCATAACTTGAAAACCATTGAGATCCCCACCCTATAACCATATATAGATTTACTGGGCCTGAACACTTTGCGAAATCTCATTCTGTTATGAAATTATAGGCTTGTATAAAAAAAAAAATTGTCTTTGCGAAGATCAATAGGTGAGCCATTGATGGTCGTTTTGGCCCTCTTGTTTTAATTTTTAATAGCCCTTTCTGTTTATTGATATTTTATGTTTTTAAGACATGGGATACAGCAATGGCATCAGAACAGATGCAGTCTGAAGAGGTCAGGGATATGTGGAACAAGCAGATGACAGAAAGTTTAAGTGCAAAACTTAAAGACTCTGTAAGTCGTTTATTTTTTAACATTCATCAATATCCATCATTAAATATCATAAAGATGCCCAAATATTCTAAAATAAGTAATCACTTCACTTAAAAGTCAAAGATACATTTTATTCCAAAACCCACCAAATCTTCAACTGAGTACAAACTAACAGTTTTTAGGTCAAGATTCAAAATAAAGGAATTGCCCCAGTGTCGGCATCTGAATCCCACCCTACATTAGGTTTTACATGTAAGCTGTGTTTATAGGTCTATATATCTTACATTTCTTGTCCTTACTCATCCAAGTTTGGCCTTGAGCTTTCTTATAGTATTATATAAATGTCTGCACAAGTAATTTTGGTTTCTGTAACCAATATATATTCTGGGCTCCCAAGGAACCCTAATTGTGAGGGTCAATAAAGTGTGCAATTAAGGGAGGTCAAGGTTAGCATGTAAGCTATTGTCTCAACTGAACCAAATGTTGGTATAGGATTTCTTATAGCATTATCTAGATGGGTAATAATGATTAATTTTGGCTCAAATAAATCATGGTCTCCATGGGCTGAAGTTAACATTTCCTATGAAATGCAATAAATTTGTTTAAGGTACCCCTACTCAAAAAATTACTATTTTTGACGAGCCCATGTATGGATGCAATCACAATGTTGTCCAGGTGTATGTGTGTCAGTTTGTCCGTTCGTCCACGGTTCAATTTTCATTTATTAATATCTTCTTCGTTACTTGAAGGATTTTCACTAAACTCCAACAGAATGTTCCTTATATACATCCAACATCATGTATACAATCTTGGGTCGCTATATCCTACTTTAGAGGAAATAAAGGTCATGTTCGGTCACCGCTACGACTTGCTAATCTTGCTTCTGTCTTGCGGATTTTCACCAAACTTTAACTGAATGTTCCTTATATGCATCTTACATCACGTGCAAAATTTCGGGTGGCTGTGATCTACTTTCGATGAAATATAGGTCACGTCTGCTCTCCGCTATGACATGCACATCTTGCTTCTTCCTTGCAGGATTTTCACCAAACTGCACCAGCATGTTACCTATATGTATCTAACATCATGTGCAAAATTTTGTGTTGCTTAGATCTACTTTTGACGAAATATAGATCACGTCTGGTCTCTGCTAAGAAATGCGTATGTTGCTTCTTTCTTGCAGGATTCTCACCAGTCCACCAGTCTTCACCAGAATGTTCCTTATATGCACCATCATGTGCAGCATTTTGGTTCACTGTAACCTTCCTTCGATGAAATATACCTCATATCCGGTCTGAGCTGCGACATGCTTCCCCCACTGTTAATGACAAATTAAATATTAAATATGCAAGGAATGAATATTTCGAGGGATGGTCAAATAAAAAATCTGGACTACTTCATAATAGGGCTCGACATGTAGGCTGTGGCTTCTAGTTTTTACGCTCCCCGACAGCATATTATTGCCATCATGTCCATCAGTACATACTTCCGTCGTCCTGCTTTCTTGTCTAGTCAAATCCTCCTATGTTTTTCATCCGATTTTCTTTAAATATGCTCTCTGAAATTTTTGGGGAGCATATAGTTACCGTCATATGCATCCGTCCATATGTTCGTCTGTCCCGCTTTCTTGTCCGATCAACTCCTATGTTTTGCATCTAATTTCCATGACACTTCACAGGAAGTATCAGTATGATGTCAAGTAGCGCATACTGTCAGGACATTCCGGTTGAATGATTTTTGGCAGAATTATAGGACTTTGAAGTTTTTCTTTTATGCTTGTCTGCTCAACTTCTCCAATGTTTTTCATCAGATTTTCACAAAACTTCATATAAAGTCTAGAAGTGCAAATTTTCATGAAACTTCACGGGAATGTTGCTCTTGATGTCCAGTGTCTATTCTAGGACGCGCGATCGCGCGATTCGCACCATTTTCTACGAGATCACGCTTTTTTAAAACCTAATGTGCACTGATCACGCGTACAAATGTAGAAAAAACCAATTCAATTTGTGACAGATATGCATGCGATATCGTAATCCGTAAATATTTACTAAATGGAGACAAATTCTGATTATTGTTTATCAGAGCTAGTCTTGATCATCTAAATACAAACGTTTGTCTTGAAAACAAGCAAGCATCGCAGATGATCTAGACTAAGGATGTAAATCATAGTTGAGTTACCGTTATTTGTGTATTCCCGGGTAAGGTAACACATGGCATGCTGACGTCACTCGATTTCAGATTGTACGGAATTATTTAGACGAAAATAAGGACATGCTTGTTTTGCCATTATTTTCGTTCGTTTTAAAATTTGTAAAATTGTTGTTTACAGTAACAGTTACGGCAAATTTAAAAGGTAGCTGTCAGTTCATGTGATTTCACATATTCCCCCCTGCTTTTTTAAAATCCCCTCTATTTTTCAAGTATAGGGGGGAAAAAATCCCCCCTACTTTACGATTTCTAGAATAGACACTGGATATCTAGTTGATCCTAGAAAAAATTCAGGTCAGTCAGAAATTCATTATGGCCGCCACGGCTAAAAATAGATTTTAACAAGAAATGTGTCCATGGGACACGGATGCCCCCACTGCAAACCATCTGCCTAACTGTGACCTTGACCTTTGAGGCACTGACATGATTCTTGCACAAGACACACCTTCTCATTGTGATGAACATTTGTGTGAAGTCTGATGTATAATTCCCTTCAGTAGTTTTGGACTAACGGCTGACATGAAAAAAATGGCCTTTGACCTCCAACTGTCACCTTGACCTTTGAGGCACTGGCATGATTCAAGCGTGCACACCTTCTCAATTGAATGAACATTTGTGTGAAGTTAGACGCAACTCCCTTTAGTAGTTTCCAAGTAATGGCTGAGACATGAACTTTTATACGCCCGTTTGAAAAACGGGACGTATATGGTATGGGGTTGTCCGTCCGTCCGTCCGTCCGTCCATAAACAATTGCGTATTCTGGACGTTAACTCCGAAACCATTACACCTACACTCATGAAACTTCATAGGTACATTGCCCTAGGTTTGAGGAGAAACTCTATTGTTTTTGGGGTCAGTAGGTCAAAGATCAAGGTCACCGTGACCTTGTATAGACAAACACATTCCGGATGATAACTTCCAAACAATAACATCTACACTTCAAATTACATTGCCCTATGTGAGAGAAGGATCCCTATTGTTTTTGGGGTTATTAGGTCAAAGGTCAAGGTCACCGTGACCTTATATAGAAAACACATTCCAGATGTATAACTCCTACACTCATGAAACTTCATAGGTACATTACCCAAGGTGAGAGGAGGATCCCTATTGTTTTTGGGGTCATTAGGTCAAAGGGAAAGGTCATCATGACCTTATATAAAAAAAATGCATTCCGAATGATAAATAGTACTACTTACATTCATGAAACTTCATAGGTACATTGCACTAGGTGAGAGGAGGAACCCTATTGTTTTTGGAGCCAGTAGGTCAAAGGTCAAGGTCACAGTGACCTTATAGGGTAATATGCATTCCGCACAATAACTTCAAAACCATAACACCTACACTCATGAAACTTCATAATTATATTGCCCTAGGTGACAGGAGGACCCCTATTGTTTTTGGGGCCAGTAAGTCAAAGGTAAAGAACACGGTGGCCTTATATGGAAATATGCATTCCGCACAGTAACTTCAAAATCATAACACCTACACTCATAAAACTTCATAGGTACATTTTCCTAGGTGTGAGGAGAAACCCTATTGTTTTTGGAGTCAGTAAGTCAAAGGTCAAGGTCACAGTGACCTTATATGCAAATATGCATTCCGCACAATAACTTAAAAACAATAACACCTACAGTCATAAAACTGAATAGGTACATTGCCCTAGGTTAAAGGAGGAACCCTATTTCTTTCGGGGTCAGTAGGTCAAAGGTCAGGGTCACCGTAACCTTATATGGAAGTATGAATTCCACATGATAAGGTTCATCACCCTTGTTGGAAGCAGGAACACTAGTGATTTTGGGGTCAACAGTCAAGGTGACTGACCTTTTGTGGAAATATGAACTCCACATGATAACTTCAAAACCGTAACATCTACACACATGAAACTTCATAGGTTCGTCGTCCTTGTTGAAAGCAGGAACCCAATTTCTTTTGGGCCCAGTAGGTCAAATGTCATGGCACAGTGACCTTATATTGAAAAATGCATTCCACACAATAACTTCAAAACCGTAATACCTACACTCATAAAACTTCATAAGTACATTGCCCTAGTTGAGAGGAGATACCCTATTGGTTTTTGTGCCAGTAGGTAGTTCAAAGGTCAAGGTCACAGTGACCTTATTTGGAAATAGACATTCCAATAACTTCAAAATCATAATACCCACACTCAAGAAATTTCATAGGTATATTGACTTTGGTGAGAGGAGAAACCCTGTTGATTTTGGGTCATTTGGTCAAAGAAAAAAGGTCACCGTGATATCATATGGAAGTAGGCATTTCGTGGGATAACTTCAAAACCATAACGCTTACACTCATGAAACTTCATAGGTACATTGCCCTTGGTAAGAGAAAATATTGTATTTCATTGGGGTTATCAGGTCAATGGTCAAGGTCGCTATGACCTTATGTGGTAATATGCATTTTGTGTGATAACATCAAAACAATAAAACTCCCACTGATGAAACTTCATAAGTGCATTGACGTTGGCAAGAGAAAGAACCTTATTGTCTTAGGGGTTATTAGGCCAAATGTCAAGGTCACCATGACCTTATATGGAAATACACATTCCTCCAAATAACTTGTAATGAGCATTTGTGTGAAGTTTGATGCAACTCACTTCGGTAGTTTCCAAGTAATGGCTGAGACATGAATTTTTTGTTGATTTTTTTACCTTTGACCTCCAATTGTGACCTTGACCTTTGAGGCACTGACATGATTCTTGCATGTGACACACCTTCTCAATGTGAAAAACATTTGTGTGAAGCTTGACGCGACTCCCTTCAGTAATTTCCAAGTAATGGCCGAGATATTAATTTTTTCAAGATTTTTTTACCTTTGACCTCCAAGTATGACCTTGACCTTTGAGATACGGTCATGATTCTTACGCACGACACACCTTCTCATTGTGATGAGCTTTTTTGTGCAGTTTGATGAAATTCCCTTCATTAGTTTCTGAGAAATGAGACACGATTTCGGACGAACGGACAGATGGACGTCCGGACGGTGCGATTACTATATGCCTCCCTGTGGGGGCATAAAAATTCAGTTTTGTTGCGACTACTTCTCAAAAACCATAAGTGATATTGATTTGGCACCTTTACCAAAATGACTGGCTTGACATGTAGTTGGTCCTAACCAAAATTGACACCTCTAGTCTGCTTTGTTTATTTATTATTTTTTAAGATTACACAGGGCATATCTTTTCTCATGGCAATCATAACCCACATCTGACAGGACCTCCAGCCATGCACCAGTTCCCCCTTATTAAGTCCTCTTTTTAGTTTGTCATACTGTTTGTTAATATGTCTCTACTATTTCTTTAAAAAAATGCTTATATGAAGAGAGATACCTCTTTTCCTGATGGTATGTCAGGCATGTATTTGCTGTTACCTGAAAAATCGAATAGTAGCTGTACTGTTCTCCGACAGCTCTTGTTAATATGACCAGCCAAATTTGAGAAGAAACCACACAATTGTGGCTCTTGATTGAATAAAAAGTGAGATGTTTTGTTAACTGTCTAGGTCCTTCATTTTTTCATCCAATCTTTGGCAAACTTGTTCAGAATGTTAATACCCACCTTCCTATGCTTGCATAATAATTGTTTGTCTTAATGATTTCAATTAATAGAGTATGATGCATGACAAATACAAAACTGAGGAATTTATCAAGCTATACTGTCAGAAGTTGGAGACCTACAAACCTTGTATGCAAGACTTCCTGAATGAGACCGCGTTCAAGGTAAATTCAATGAATTAATGTAGTTAATACTTACACTGAGAATTTCTACACCTTCCTAGGTCTTAAACAAAGTACAACTTTTATTAGTCTAGGACTATAAGATTGCACTCCGTCTGTCAGTCTGTCACACTTTGTTTCCACTCAATAAGTTCAGTTAGGAATGAGATATTGGAATGAAACTTTATAGGTAGGTAGCTTATATGTAATGGAAGCTAGGGATTGCTTTGGGGTCACTGGGATCATGCTCTGTTGAAAACGTTAGCAGTACCGATAACTAGTGTCCTACTTGAACTCAAATAGTCTGCCGGAATATTGTTATATAGTTCCATATATGTTGCATTTTTGAAATAACTAACATAAACCCAGAAGAAAACAGAATAATCATCAGTGTACACCATCACGACTCATTCTTCAATATTCTCACATAAACACAAGTCGCCAACTCATGATAACAATCGCTTATATAAAAAGGAAGCTTGGGATTGCATTTGGGGTCACTGGGGTCAAGGTCACTGTTACTAAAAATAGAAAAACAGTTTCCACTCAATAACTTCAGTTAGGAATAAGATATTGGAATGAAAATTTATGGGTAATGGGTAGGTAGCTTATATGAAGAGGAAGCTTTGAGATTGCATTGGGTCACTGGGTTCAGGATCAAGGTCACTGTTACTAAAAATAGAAAAACGGTCCGTTCTATAACTTCAGTTAGGAATGAGATATTGGCATGAAACTTTCTGAATAGGTAGTTTATATAAAAGGCAAGCTTGGGATTGCATTTGGGATCACTGTGGGTCCAGTTCAAGGTCACTGTTACTAAAAATAGAAAAATGGTTTCCATTCAATAATTGCATTGGGTCACTGGATTCAAAATCTAGGTCACTGGTACTAAAAATAGAAAATGGTTTCCGTTTAATAACTTCAGTTACGAATGATATATTGGCTTGAAACTTTTTGTTAGGTACCTTATATGAAAAGAAAGCTTGGGATTGCATTTGAGGTTATTAGGGTTACGGTCACTGTTACTAAAAATAGTAAAATGTTTTCAGAATATTTTCAGAATTATCCCCCTTGAATATTTTCATAATTAGTCGTTGAAAAAAGTTGTATCACAAATACTGTTTGTTGAGAAGAAACTAAAATCTGTTGTGAACATCTTGCATATGCTATTCAAATTACTCATCTGTCACATTATGGAAAACCAGGCTTTAACACCAACAGGCGTTTCTCTTGTTATCACTTGCATTCCTGAAATAGTTTTGAAGGGTTTGTTCCCAAACTGTAAACACATAACAACTGATGAACCTTACATCATCCATTGTTGATTGCTTAATTTATTACAAAATTATGGCCCTTTGTTTGACTTAGAATTTAAGCAGGGTTATTCATCACCCTCAGTGATAGTTCTAGTTTGGAGTGTATTTTCCCCAGTCAGTTAAGCATACTTTATTTCTATATATTATTATCTTTATGGGAGTTACCTCATTTATTAGCGTTTTTATAACTATACAGTAAAACTTGCTCATAACAAATTCCTGGGGACCTCAAAAAATATTTCGCTATGACCGAGGTACGCTATATCCGTAAAATGAATTTGGTACAATAATCATGGCTGTCTCTAATAGCCGGAATTTTGAGCCGGCTGTAACTATTTTTATATATTTTTAAACCAGTATCAAATATTATGGAATTATTTCATCATCTGAAAGAATCACGAAATAACTAAATACCTGACCTTAATTAGCACCAAAAGCAGGAGATTGCATGTAATTAGACCCCATGCTTATCTGCGGGGAAGACCCCCTAACAACATCTCTCGCTTTGCTCAATCACTAATGGTAGCCGCCTGTCAAATCAAAGTAGCCACCTGTTTCAAAAAGAGACAGCCCTGAATAATAAAACGATTTAGTTATAGCAAAGATGCTTTTGTTTACTATAAACATTTTAGGTGTCATCATTGCAAAACAGGAAGTGTATTGATTTGAGCTGTACAGCACCGGATGTTCGTTAACTATAAGCATTTTCAGTATTCTATTGTGTTTTTCGATTTGTTTTTATTACATAAATCATGGGTATTATAATACATTATTGAATGTATTGCATTTTGTATCAATTTGGTCTACATGCTATATGACCGTGCAGTCTATTTCTTAAAATATATTCCAGATGAGTATAATAAAGTATTCATACTTGATAGATCCTGACGCTTTATGTAATTATGGTGCAAACACCACTTAAGACATTTCTTTTGGCAGAGTCGTGAAAACTTGCACTTCTCCAGGCTAACGTTTGATACCGAAGTATGTCAAAGTTATTGTAAACAAAAATGGCCGATTCACTATAAAAAAGATAATTTATGGTGGTTTCTTTAAAGTGGGAATTCAAAATTGTATCGCTATAACCGAGAATTCGCTATATCTGAGTTTGTTATATCCGTAATTTTTTATATAAAGCTAACTTAAAAAGGTGCTGTCCAGGAAATTGAAAAAAAGTTGCTTTCAGTTATACCTGTCATATTTGGTATGAAGCTTAGGGAAAGGTCTTTCAAATCAACACCCTCCCACCTGTCAGTTTGACCTTGGGCCAAGGTGAAGGTCATACTTAGAAGAACTTAAACTTTTGTGTTAACTCTTCAACCCTTTGAGGTTTGGCCTTCTTGCTTGATATGTCTCTTATCTAGGCAGAGGTTTGTTTGACCTTGAGCCGGTCAAGGTCCAAGGTCATAATTAGAAAAGCTTAATCTTTTGGTTAACTCTGCAACCCTTTGTGGTATGGCTTTCATATTTGATGATTTTTCATCCGATCTTTACCAAACTCCACCAGATTGAGTATATCTATGAACGCTCGGAAGAGTTCGAAAACCAGCCAGATCGGACCAATTACACAGGATTTACGGCCCTTCATTTTCTGAAATATGCTATAATTTGGCCTCGTTAACAGGCCTTCATTTTTTATCCGATCTTTTTTAAACTTTACCAGATTGTTGATATTAATGAAAGTTCGGATGAGTTCGAACACCAGCCAGTTACACAGGAAAAATATCTAGGTACGAAATTCATCTGTTTTACATATGTGCCACATATGTATTCTACATATGTATTTCATATTAAAAGAACACATATGTAATAAATATGAAAAGAATACATATGTAATACATATTACATTTTTGACCTGTGAAAAATAAGTATGAAAAATTCAATTTCCATGAATATTCAAAATTCCAAAATTCCAAATTCCAAATTTAAAAATTCCAAATTCCAAATTTAAAAAAAAATCAAAATTTCAAAATTCAAAATCCCAAATTTCAAAAATTCCAAATTCACAATTTTAAAAATTCAAAATTTCATAATTCAAAATTCAAAATTTCAAATTTCAAAAAAAAAATCAAAATGTTAAAATTCAAAATTCCAATATTTCAAAATTCAAAATTTCAAAATTTCAAAATTCAAGATTTTAAAAATTCAAAATTTCAAAATTCGAAAGTCAATGAATAATTTGATTTTAATAATAAAATAATTGTTGCCTTTTAGGTTCGGTCGATATGTGTATATATTACATAATTGTCTCTGATTTATATAGGAAATACTGGGAATAGAAAAGCTATATCTACTCGTTTGCTCTACTGGGAAATATCTCCCAGTGGGAGATATTTCCCAGTACGGAACATTGCTCGGCCTTTTCCGTCAGTGGCGGAAATGCCAAATGACGTTCCGATTGTTTTACGGACATCTTCGTCAAATTCCGTCACTAGGAAATAACGATTACGGAAATAAACGAAGAGTTCCGGTTCCACTTGTTTTGTTTGTATGACGTAACGTCGTCTTGGCGTTCTCGTGCAAACTGGTGTAAAAAGGCGTGAATCATTAGAAATATTAATAAAATATCATTTCAAATTATGTAATATATAGTTAAATAACCAGTGTTTTTGAGATACGGGAAATATCTCCCGAGGTAGAGAAATGGCCCCGATATAAGAACGAGTGCGGAGCACGAGTTCTTATATCGGCGCCATTTCTCTAGCGAGGGAGATATTTTCAGTATCTCAAAAACACTGGTTATTAAACTCTATTTATTGACCTAAGAAAAGTGATATCGACCGAGGCGATATCACTTTTCTCAGGTCGATAAATACACATCGCCGAGGTCGATATCACTTTTCTCAGGTCGATAAATACACATATCGACCGAACCTAAAAGGCAACAATTATTTTATTATTAAATCAAATTATTCATGGAATTTTGAATTTTGAAATTTTTGAATTTTGACATTTTGAATTGTTGAATTTTTGAATTTTGAAATTTTGAATTTTGGAATTTCGAAAATTTGGAATTTTGAATTTTGGAATTTTGAATTTTGAATTTTCTTCACAATTTATATAAACACTATATGCATTGAATATATATTAGTTTCATATGAAATACATATGTGAACAGTTCATATGTGTCACAGGTGTATTACTTCGATGTGTAAAAAATATTTGGTACATATGTGCCACATATGTGTCATTTACATATGTGGCACATATGTAAATAATATTATGCACATTTTGTATTAATATGAAAATCATAAGAAAGGAATACATATGTGTCACACATCACAACATTTTTCCTGTGTAGGACCAGTAACACTGGAGTTATGGCCCTTGATTTAGGTAAACTTACTATGTTTTGCCTTGTTAACAGGGTTCGACACTAACTTTTTTAAACGGGTAGTCCGGAGGACTAGTGACTTTAAAAAAGAAGTAGTCCTCCTGAGAACTAGATGGTCCTTCCTAAGAACGGTGTATTTAGCAACAAAAAAAACAACAGGTGTATAACAGGAGACAAACTTCAAAGGGAACAGTGCCAAAAACCCTTTTCGTTTTGAAGATACCAACTGAAATCGTAAATCTTTATTATTTTTTTCGGTTTCTCCCCAGGCAGGCTTTCACCAGATTTAGATACATTTTCAACCCTAACCAACTTGACACATGTTAACCGAATGCAATATTAATCTGGTCTTCGTTTCATTTTTATTGAACAATACAAATTATTCGACAATTACCCAAAACTTATTTTTTCAGTCATACCCGCATTGAGTAACAAAACCCAAAATCATTACCTAATCCATAGACATAGATAAGTTATTGATGGCTATGACTAATCGTAGGATTCAATACATTTCCATTGATTTCTCTCGTCTATAAAGCAATCACAAACTCGCTTTATACCAAACAAATTTCTTTATTTCATAATTAAATAGCCGTCAGTAAAACACGCAATAGAAGTTTGCGCTTTTGCTTATTGACTCCCGCCGCAAATATTCTTTACAACTGTGCCGATGTCAATCATATAATTATAACCGCCTTTTAAATTTATTTATCGCAGGAGAAATCAGTTTCAAATTATCTCGTCGAATCATAACCCCGCCCGTGCGCAGTAGTTTGTAGTACGTTTTTTAATTATTCACCAAACGGAAAAATACAACGGCTTTGATTGGTTTACTTGAATAGAATGCGTACATGATCTAATCACGTGATCGACTAACGAGGAAACATGGCGGTTATTTACATCTTGCCTCAGGCAAACCGATACTGATCGATAATTAGGCTATTGCCCTGATTAGATAAGAGTCGGGTTGTTATTTAATGATAATGGGATTAAATTAGGTACTTGTGAAACACGCGCTGATTGTGTATTTTAGAGGGTTTTGTTAATTATGCGGTTAATCACATTTGAAATTGTTGAAAATGACCCGAAAATTACGTTCGCCCCACATGGATAGAAAAACAAAGTCGGCCAAATCATGCGGTTATTTACATCTTGCCTCAGGCAAACCGATACTGATCGATAATTAGGCTATTGCCCTGATTAGATAAGAGTCGGGTTGTTATTTAATGATAATGGGATTAAATTAGGTACTTGTGAAACACGCGCTGATTGTGTATTTTAGAGGGTTTTGTTAATTATGCGGTTAATCACATTTGAAATTGTTGAAAATGACCCGAAAATTACGTTCGCCCCACATGGATAGAAAAACAAAGTCGGCCAAATCATAGCAAAGTTTTACTAATCGAGTGACCCAGGCCCTATATTAGGAATGTGTATTTTATGGCCATAATGCTCGAAAAATTACTAGCCAACTTTCACGTTAGGTAGTCCTCCTGAAAACAGGTGGTCACAGGACTAGCGGACTAGCGTTAGTGTCGAACCCTGCTTAACATAATAGGGCCTTCATTTATCATCCGATCTTTACCAAACTCCTGCAGATTGTTAATATCAATGCAAACTCAGACGTGTTCGAAAATCAGTCAGATCAGGCCATTAACACCAGAGATATGGCCCTTGATCTTCTGAAATATGCTATAATTTGGCCTCGTTAACATGATAGGGCCTTCATTTCTTAGCCTTACTGGCCGAAGAGTTTAGGGGATGCCGAGTTGTCCTTCATACGTCTGCCTTCCATCGTTAACTTTTGTCTCGTTAAGACGATAGGGCCTTAATTTTTCATCTGATCTGTACCAAACCTTACCAGATTGTTAATATCAATGAAAGCTTGGGCAAGTTTGAAAACCAGCCAGATCGGACCAGGAACAGTGGAGTTATGGCCCTTAATTTAGTTACAAAATGCTGTATTTTGCCTTGTTAAGATGACAGGGTCTTTATTTGCCTGGATTTCAATGAAACTTTGCAGGGAGCCTAGTTGTACATATCGTCCCAGTGTTCCAGTGTATTTAAACAAAACTTTTTAGGGATGATCAGTTCCAGGTCTAGTTGCGTATATCATCGCCGTATTTTGGTTAAATGATTTTTGGCAGAGTTAGGGCCTTTTAAAGGTTTTAATACACAAACTTTGTCAGGACTACCCTTACCAAATTTCACTGTATCGTCAGTGTAGTGTCAGTGTATTGCCAGCGTGTTGTCAGTTTGTTTCCAGTGTAATGCCAGTTTATTGGTCATCTATTGCCAGGTCTGACTATAGACTGGCAATATATTACCATTCTATTGTCAGCTTCAAACCAGTGTATTACCAGTTTAATGTCAGTGTAATTTCAGATCTGACAACAAGCTGGTAATACACTGAAATCACACTGAAATAGTATTATACTGATAAATTTTAAGTAGAACTAAAGTCATTGCAATGTCTGAGAAAATCACAACATGTGTAATTTATAATGTAGTGTATTTTATAAAACAAATTTGTCGTCAGAAAAACAACTGACTTCACACTGACTGCACACTGACATCACAAGGACTGACAACAAACTGGCTACACTGACAATAGACCGGTAATAAAAACGAAACATTATGATGCCAGTATGAAGCCAGTGTGAAGCCAGTGTGATTTCAGTTTAAAACCTGTGGGTTTTGTGTGATGTCAGTGTCAATCCAGTGTGATGTCAGTGTAAATCCAGTGTGATGTTAGTGTAAATCCAGGTCTCTTCTTATAAAGCAACAGTCCCAAGGAAATAATATCAGTAAAATAATTGTGCACAATTTCAGCAAGATATTTCTTAATGCATCATTTAAATAAACATCATGGACTTCATTAAATGAATTAAGCAAAATCAATTAGATAACTAACTCAAATAAAACAGCTCACATTAACATACACTTTTGGCATTTTATGTTATGCAGTTAGGTTCAACATTTTCTAATATGAACTTACAGTGTCAAATTAGCATTATTGATTTCTACATGTAGAAAATTGAAACTTCTTACCTCAATTATTCCATGTTGTGTTTAGACTAAGGTTTCACTTGTAACTATAACCTTCTAATTCAGTGTTTGATAACATTAGTAAAGATATATACATTAAATCCACACACATTATTGATTAAGTTAAATGGACCTTTTTTCAAGCAAATCTTGTTTCCCACATAAAATTTCAATCTGAGCAAAATTGTCTCCCAAAATGCAACTTTATCAATTTCCTTAAATAACCAGATGTAAAATCAGTTATCTTATAACACCCATCTAGCAGTATTTACCTGCTTCTTGCAGCCCTAATAACATTACAATCTGCCAGTGCTTGACCTAAGGTCAATTATGTCACTCGTTGACTTGGATGTGAATAAATATCAATAGTTTTACAACTGCTGTAAATGATTGCAAGTTTTGTATTGCCAGTGGATTGCCAGATCCAAGAAATGAACATTTTCTAAGTTTTATATTGCCAGTGTATTGTCAGATCCGATAATATTGCCAGTGTATTGTCAGATCCAAGAAATGAAAAAAAATCTAAGTGTTATATTGCCAGTGTAATGTCAGATACAATTTTTGCAAGTCAGTTTATTGCCAGAGTGATGTCAGATGCATTTTAATAACAAAAATAGTGTCAGTGTGTATCCAGTGTATAACCAGTGTATAGTCAGGTTTCTCAGCCATTAAATTATTGAAGATAATTTCTATCCAGTGTGTTGTCAGATGCCAGGTTACTATTAATATTCTTGCCAGTGTGTATCCAGTGTGTTGTAGCTATATCACCAGAAGCTGACAATACACTGGCAATAGTGTCAGTGTTTTGTCAGAAATGAAAATTTCTTACCTGTGTAATACCAGTCTGATGTCAGTTTGTTGTCAGATGAACTTTTCTATAACCAGTCTATTGTCAGTGTTATGCCAGTGTATTGTCAGTGTGTTGTCATTGTGTTGTCAGAAACACCATTTCATAAGGGCAGTTCTCCTGAACCCCTATCCGGATTTTAACGAAACTTGGCAAGGATGATCAGTATCAAGCCTAGTTATGCATATCATTGCATGTTCTGGTTGAATGATCTTTTGCGGAGTTGTGGCTCTTTAAAGGTTTTAATACACAAACTTTGTCCAAACTAGTCTCTTCTGAACTTCTGGCGGGATTTCAACGAATCTTGGTGAGGACGATGAGTGCCAAGCCTAGTTGTGCATGTCATCGACGAGTTATGGTTGAATTTTATGATGACAACCCTTGATATAAGAGCCATTTTAGCCAGTATAGCATCCACAGGCCCATAGGCCCTCTTGGGCCTCTTGTTTAAATATATTTTTAGTAGTTTTTTTCCAGACAGAAGCTGCACTAACCTTTCACTACCCTTACAGTTCCCATCCACACACTATTCTCTACTCCCTCTTCTCTTTGCCCCTGTTTTCGACTTTGCCCCACAGCAGTCTCTCTTGTCTTCTGACAACTCTTGTTGGTCCAGAGGTGTTTCTTGAAGTTATTATTAGGGATCACTTTGTCCGTCGTCTGTTATCCGACGTCGTCGTCCGTCACATTTTAACCGGCAGCCTAACCTTGGCCATAATTTGAAAAGTATTTGAACTGTATTCATAAAACTTCACACATTTTCATCTTAACTCAAGGATTGTCGTTAAACATCTCCATTCTGATTTTCATGCCCCTTTTCATAAATCTTTAAATGGCAACCTAACCAAGCTCATAACTGACCATAATTTGAAAAGTATTTAACCTATGTTTATGAAACTTCACACACATCTTCAGCTGACTTAATGAAATGTTGATACACATGTCCAATAACCTGACTCATTTTGACAGAGTAATGCCCCTTGTCATAAAACTTGATCCTGCAACCTAACCTGGCTCATAACTTGGCAGAATATTGACCTATGGTCACAAAACAATATACAATTCTTCTTTATCAATTATTCAGTGCTGTTGACATTTCCAATAACTTTGACTTTTGGCAGAGTTATTGCCCTTTTTATAAAAAATTAACCTGCAACCTAACCTGGCTCATAACTTGATAAAATACTAACCTATGGTCATAAAACTTTATACAGTTCCTCCTTATCAGTTATCCACTGCAGAGTTCATAAAGTTTAACAAATTAAAACATAACTGCTCCATAATTCATGAAGGATTGCAACCCTTGTCTTCACACTTTATAATTAGATTTTACTTGCTGAAATTAGCACACGGCAGGTGACACAAGTGTTCTGTGGAACACCCTTCTAGACTCTGTCTTTCAATAAGTTAACGAAAATAAAAAAGGATATGTTGATTTCAATAATTACATCTTCTTGTTAACTCTCTGCAAATGACCATCTTTGTCAAATACAAAATTATTTTGTTAAATTATGCTAACTATATTATATTTTTTAGAAAATTAAGGTTAAAAACAATACATTAAAACTCACTTATAGTGAACTTGGTTATCATAAGCGAATACTCGATTTAAGCGATTTTTTTTCAATTCTCCAGCCAGCTCCTTCTTTGCTTCATATAAAAAATTACGGATATAGCGAACTCTGATATAGCAAATTCCTGGTTATAGCCAAACAATTTTGCATTCCCCATCAAAGAAACAAGTGTAAATTACCTTTTTTATAGCGAATCGGCCATTTTTATTTACAATAACTTCGCCATATTTCGGTATTTCCGGTATTAAACGTAAGCCTGGATTAAAGGTGCAAGTTTTCACAACTTTGTCAAATGGATGGTGTTAAGTGGTGTTTGCACAATATTAAATCATTCTAATAAACAAGTTGTTTGGCAGTATTTCTAAAGTATGAGGATCTATCAAGTATTATTACTTTATTATACTCAGTTGGAATGTTATATCAATTATTTATGTAATAAAAATGAATCGAAAAAATACAATATATTACTCAAAATGCTTTATTCAATACACAAATGATAAGGAAAACTATCTGCAGTCCATTACGTGGTCCGAGTATTAACTTTCATACCCCATCCAACCTCTTCTCCAAGAAGCGAAAACGGGGTTGGCTTGGGTATAAAATCTTAAATTCGGCTTAAAACGTTTGCATATTGTAAAATTAAAACATTTAATAGGTAATTTTAAACAAGTTATCGCGTTTTTTCTGTAAAAACTTTTTTTAAGCGTGTTTTATTGTCGAAATATCCGTTATAAAATCCTGCTAACATAAGCATTCTCATCGCTTAATGGAATTAAGGAGGGACCACTTATTAAAATAGTTGACGAACGGTGCAGTACAGCTCAAATTTTCTACACTTCCTATTTTGTCTCCCGTCAAATGTTTATAATTTTATAGTAAGCAAAAGCATCTCTGCTATAATATTTTTTTTTATATTATTGTACCAAATTCGTTTTATGAATATAGCGAACCGCGGTTAAAGCGAAGTATTTTTTGAGGTCCCCTGGAATTCATTATAAGCAAGTTTTACTGTATGCAATAAAAGAAGAGGCATTGTGTCTTGTTCTTACAGAAGTCTTGTTGTCTTGTTGCAATAAAGCCACAGCGATTTTAACCATGTAGTAATTAGATGTGACTTATTTTGTTTCCATCAGGCAATTGGAGGAGGTTATGGACTAGACATTGGCAGTTTCACTACCTTTGAACAAGAGCGTTTTGGAATTCTTCTTTCAAAAATGTTCCAGACAGAGTGGGAAAACATGAAAAAGAATGAAAAAGGACCAGAGGATGAACAGGTTCTAAAGCATGTCTGCAAATGGTCTCCAATGCAACACTTTCTGCGAATTTTTTGTAAGTATCAAGCTCCCCTGAGCCAAAACTCCTATATTATTATACCCTTTATCAATATGTCCGTCACGTCCTGTCGCCTGTCATCAGTCGTCCCGTTGCGTCCTGTTGTGTCCCATCGCATCCCGTTTTATTAGCTCTATAGGCTTCCGTATAAGGTCCTCTTTCAAGTTTGTTCAAATGGTGGCATTGGGATCTAATTTGGCCCCACCATGGGGCTTATCAGTTTTATTAAAAAAAACTTAGAAAATCTGCTCCGATTTTTTAAAACACATAATTTGAAAGATTGTGACAATTTTCCATGATGAAATTTCAGTTTCTCTTCAAGTTTTGTGATTTTCGGCTGTATCGACTTTTAGAAGCTTTACTACTCGAGAAATACAGAGATCCGCCCATGTAAAATTTCGAAGCGAGGGGCAATAACTCTAAGAGATGCATTTTTCAGAATAAGTTTAGAATGACAACAAGCGCATGTTTTTATGTAATAAAATACAAGGAGATACTCGAATTTTGCTGCATGTCACGAAAAGCATGTTATTTCTTTATCAAAAGTACACGCAAAAAAACAGTTATTTAACTGACTGCGTTTTTGATTTGACTGTACTCGCAAGATCTACAGGCACGTATTCGATGGAGCGGGTACTATTGAGAGCCCTCTTACATGTGGATATTGTACGTAAAAATCAACACTGCTCAAGATGTCAGTTGAGGGGGTGGGTGGGGTGGGGGCGCATCTGAGGTGAGATTTAATAAGAGAAAAGAAGCCTATGTAAATGTATGTGTTGCTGTCCCATGATGGCATCAGTTGTGGAATATAACACCCACACGTCAAGCGATTTGACTTGATCTTACATGTATTAGTTTAAATATAGACCATACATGTTGGTTTAAACCTTAGATGAATTTTCTATCAGACAAAAACACTGACGTGACAGTATCGAAAGAAAGAAAAGAAGGCAACTTTTTTTTACAAAACCTGTGCTGCATTAATTTACACCATGTAATCATGCTCTAGTCTAGTATTTATATTTTTTAACGAGTACTTTTATGCTGTTTTAGGTTTGTTTGTTTGAATGGTGTTTTACGTCATTTTAGCACATTTTAGGCCATATATGACGGTCAATTTTGTTCTTGTTTTTTTGTGGCAGAGGCAGACCACCTCATTATTCGTGGGTAGAACCAGTAAGTTGTATACCTTCCGCAATAGGTAAAAATCGACACTTTCTCACTTACAACTTACGAGCTCCCAGTGGCATTTGGTCATGATGGTCATGAAGGTCTTAAATCTTATCTTTCATGACTAAGTAAAAAATATGTAACGAGTCGGATATCAAAGTGAATTATTTATTTGATATAAACATTTTATTTCAAATATTCACATCAATACATTCAAAATATAAAGGGTATCACATAAGAAAATTAAATTGCATTATACAATAATGGTTTTTATTAGCTCTACTGATCAAAGATTTAATAGAAAAATTAAAAAAATGATACATATTTTGTTTAACCAGATCTCGTTTCAATTTAAATAGTTAAGTTGTAGAGTTGAAATAGATGAATAGTGACGATAGATTTTTTTTTTTTACATGTACGATGAATTAAAAAATAATTGTTCAGTTCATCAACATTATTTAGAGCCGCCCCAGCGAGAGGGGAAGGACACATAGGAATCCGAGAACCTGCCTTGCTCTTACATGTACTAATGAATATATTTCTATGGGTCTTAAACATGCTCAGAGAATAGACCCCCAAGTTTAAATCCCAATCCAACAAATGAGGCTGAGGAACAAACAAGGCTGAGGGAAGGTGTATTGCCCGAAAACACAGTCAAACGTCAGTGGCGTATGTCTGACTTGAACCCATGCTGTCGCTGGGCCATGCCAGCAAATTTTATTAAGTCATATATATAGAAGTTATATATAAGGAGCCTGGTTAAGTGTAATATTTTAGATGTAATATAAGGACCTTTTTAGCTCGACTGATCATAGATCAGCAGAGCTTATGCCGTGGTGCGCCGTCCGTCCGTCTGTCCGAGTTTGCAGGAGCGCCTTGTGTGCCTTTTTTTGTGTATAGAATATACTTATGTGACTTTATTGACACACAAGCTATGTCTCTATGCGCAGGAAATAGTCTATTTCTTCATTTAAAGCAATAAAAAATTGCAGTCACACAAGGGGAGGGGAGCTTGTGTGACTAAAATGTGTCCAAATTATAAAAACAACACACAAAATGTAAAAAACAGTCACACAAGGTACGAACGTACACACAAAAAACAGACACACAAGTTTCAGTCACACAAAGCCTGATTTTGTGTACGTCCGTCCGTCTGCCGTCCGTAAACTTTTATTTGTAGCGACTACTTCTCTGAAACTACTGGATGGAAATTCATGAAACTTTACAGAAATGTTGCCCATAAAGTCTAGTTGATCCTAGCAAAAATTCATGTTGATGTGAAATCCAAGATGGCCACCAAAGCTAAAAATAGATTTTTAAAATACAAGTTTGTAGCGACTACTTCTTGAAAACTATAAGTGATATTGATATGGGACTTTTTCTAAAATGATCAGCATGACATGATGTTGGTCCTTGTCAAAAATCATTTTGATTCGACGTTAAATATGGCTGCCAGTGGCCATCTTTGTTTACATAGAGTTATATAGTAAAAACTTGTAGCGACTACTCCTCTGAAACTACTTGGCAGATTTTCATGAAACTTTACAGGAATGTTGCTCTTGATGTCTAATTGATCCTAGCAAAATTTCAGGTCGGCCAGAAATTCAAGATGGCCGCCATAGCTAAAAATAGATTTTTAAAAAATAAGTTTGTAGCGACTACTACTTGAAAACTATAAGTGATATTGATATGGGACTTTTTCTAAAATGATCAGCTTGACATGATGTTGATCCTAGTCGAACACTATTTTGATTCGACATTAAACATGGCTGCCAGTGGACATCTTTGTTTACATAGAGTTATATAGTAAAAACTTGTAGCGACTACTCCTCTGAAACTACTTGACGGATGTTCATGAAACTTCACAGGAATGTTGCTCTTGATGTCTAGTTGATCCTTGAAAAATTTCAGGCTGGTCGGAAATTCAAGATGGCCACCATGGCTAAAAATAGATTTAAAATAAATTTGTAGCGACTACTTCTTAAAAACTGTAAGTGATATTGATATGGGATTTTTTCTAAAATTATCAGCATGACATGATGTTGATCCTTGTCGAAATTTAGTTTGATGCGACTTTAAACATGGGCGCCAGTGGTCATCTTTGTTTACATAGAGTTTGTATAGTAAAAATTTGTAGCGGCTACTCCTCTGAAACTACTTGACGGATTTTCATGAAACTTCACAGGAATGTTGCTCTTGATGTCTAGTTGATCCTAGCACAATTTCAGGTCGGCCGGAAATTCAAGATGGCCACCACGGCTAAACATAGATTTTTAAAAAACAAGTTTGTAGCGTCTTCTTCTTGAAAACTGTAAGTGATATTGATATGCGACTTTTTCTGAAATGATCAGCATGACAAGATGTTGATCCTTGTCGAAAATTATTTTGATTCAACATTAAACATGGCTGCCAGTGGCCATCTTTGTTTACCTAAAGTTATATAGTAAAAACTTCAACTTGTAGCGACTACTCCTCTGAAACTACTTGACAGATTTTTATCACAGGAATGTCGATCTGGCTATCAAAATCTATCAGTAGAGCTTCAAGGTCATTGACCTCTTGTTTATTTTTTTTGTTCCATATTATGCACAAAATTACCTAGTTATGTGTCGATATGCTGTAAAACACCATTCATTCATTTTTAGCGAGCTTATGGGATCACTTTTCGTCCATCGTCCGTCTGTCTGTTAGCAATTTTATAAAATCGACATCTCTAAAACCGCTTGAAGGATTTTGATGAAACTTCATCACAATGTTACTTAAGAGGCCCCCTCTCAGACTTGTGTTTTTTATGGCCGCCAGTCATCCAAGATGGCCGCCATGGCTAAAACTAGGTCAAATTTAAGGTATTTTCAAACGACATCTCCTTTGCAACCACTTATTCCATTATTGTGAAATACCACAAACATGATCCTTGGGTTGGCCTCTATCAAGATTGTGTTTTTCGTTATCGTCGAATAATCAAAATGGCTGCCACGGCCACTCAAAGCTTTCATAGAGTTATATAGGAAAAGGCTAAAAATGACATCTTCTTGAAACCGCTTGAAGGATTTTGATGAAACTTCATTACAATGATCTTTAGGATAGTCCCACTCAGATTTGTATTTTTCGCGGCCGCCAGTCATCCAAGATGGCCACCATGGATAAAATTAGGTCAAATTTATGGAAATTTCAAACGACATCTCCAAAACCACTTATGCCATTTCTTGTGAAATATCATAAACATGTTCCTTGGGTTAGCCTCTATCAAGTGTGTGTTTTTCGTTATCGATGAATAATCAAAATGGCCGCCACGGCGATCCAAAGTTTACATAGAGTTATATAGGAAAGTGCTAAAAAATAACATCTTCTCTGAAACCGCTTGAAGGATTTTGATAAACTTCATGACAATGATCTTTGGGATAGTCCCCCTCAGAATTATGTTTTTCGTGGCTGCCAGTCATCCAAGATGGCTGCCAATGGCCAAAATTAGGTCAAATTTGAGGAAATTTCAAACAACATCTCTGAAACCACTTATTCCATTCTTGTGAAATATCATAAATAATTATGTTCCTTGGGTTAGCCTCTATCAAGTTTGTGTTTTTCGTTATCGTCGAATAATCAAAATGGCCACCACAGCGACCCAAAGTTTACATAGAGTTATATAGGAAAACGTTAAAGATGACATCTTCTCTGAAACCGCTTGAAGGATTTTGATGAAACTTAATCACAATGATCTTTGGGTTAGTCCCCCTCAGATTTGTGTTTTTGAGGCCTCCAGTCATCCATGATGGCCACCATGGCTAAACTTAGGTCAAATTTAAGGACATTTATCAAACGACATATTACCACTTATTCCATTCTAGTTAAATATCATAAACATGTTCCTGTAGTTGGCCTCTATCAAGTTTTGTGTTTTTCGTTGTCGTCAAATATTCAAAATGGCCGCCACGATTTCCCAAAGTTTACATAGAGTTATATATAGGAAACATGTTTCTTGGGTTGGCCTCTATCATGTTTATGTTTTTGAATCACATCATGCTAGTAGAGCGTCTACAGGCCCACTTTGGCCTCTTGTTATTGGAGTTGTGGTTCTTTAAAGGTTTTAATACACAAAATTTGTCTGGACTAGTTCTCCTCTACCAGCAAACTTTGTCTGAACTAGTTCTCCTCAACCAGGTTGTGTATATCATTGTCGTGTTCCGGTTGAATGATTTTTGGCAGAGTTATGGCCCTTTAAAGGTTTTAATACACAAACTTTGTCCCGACTTATAAGTTCTCCTGTTCTACCAAGCCAAGTTGTGCATAATAATGTTGTGTTCCAGTTGAATGATTTTTTATTGGAGTTGTGACTAAAGGTTGTCCTGACTGGCTCTCCTCAGCCAGGTTGCATATATCATTAACTTGTTCCAGTTGAATAATATTTGGCGGATTTATGGCCTTTTTGCCAGTGTGGGAGACATTTATTTTTACTAAAAAGAACCTCTATTTCTAATTTGGTATGGTTATTTAGGGACTCGAGGCACAACATAATTATATAAAACGAGTTTTGACCGCCTGCATAAAGAGTCCTCTCTACAGGGGTGCAACTTGCGGAACTTGCAGTAATTTATTGTTATCCGCCTTGTGAGGCTAACTCCCTCCATACCCTCTGTGATTTCATGTTTATGTGTGGTGTAGATATGTAGATGCACAATGCACAATAAGTTTCATGTTCATGTGTGCTGTATTTCTTAGTTAAGGATATGTAGATGCACTGTATTTTGGTTCCGTTGGGTGGGGCCTCCAAGTGGGTAATCGGGTAAAAAAACACACACAAATTGTTGACTTGTCCAAATGTGAATGCATTTATAAAACGTGTATAGGGGCCACTCTACATGGGTACTTGGGGGACTTGCAGTAATTTCTGTTCGACTGCCATTTGGCTAAATGCTGGGCAATGGATTTTGTCTTATGTACCACAACAACTAATATTCATCCCACCCACCACAGACTCCATATAGCCAGTAGAGCAGTACAGGCCCTCTTGGGCCTCATTTTTTGTCTTACAAAATATGAATAAAATGCCTATTTTATTTAATTTATAAAAAAATTGATAAGATACGAGCAAACTGTCCTATTATTTGTCAATTTCTTAATATTGGGATTAATTCAAACTTTTAATTCAACATTTATATGTTTATCTTAAAATAAAACATACAATCATATTTAAATTGCGAACACAGTTTTAGACAATTATGATATGCATTTAGTGGAATTATTTGGTTTAAGCTAAAACTCTATGGCAATAGAAACATGGGTTTAAATTTTGAAAATAGTATGCACCTATTTCAAAATGTAATTTAAAGCAAACCGCATGAAATTGGAGATTATTTTTTAATGCATACGTTTTAAATGACAGTTATCATAATTAAATCACACGTTATTTATGATAATCACTTCCGCTGAAAAATAACATCTTAAACAAAAGTGTTCCATTATAAGTTGAACACCTCTTGTATAATGTATTTCTGTGCCTACGCCATAAATCCCATATATTTTGTCAAGTTTTGTGAAATCTATTGAGCTTTTGGTTCAGTACCTGCCCAGGCAAGCTTTTCTTTTTAAAGGGAAAATTCATTTATAAATGTATGTTTCAGATACTAAACAACAGTTTAAACTGCTAACAGAAGAATGTAGAATCAATCTGATGATAGCTATTTCCACAATCGACAGCAGAGTTGATGCACTTCTAGATGGTTCAATAACAGTTGGAAATCTCCGTCTAGTTGATACCAATCAGGTCAAGTTCTGTGACCTGGCTGAGTTAGTGAAGGGAGATAAACAAGGACCAAAAGTGAAAGAAGTTGTTGGCATGGCACTGACGGCCAGAATGAAAGAGTTAAATGCATTCCAAGAGCAAGCAAAGATTGTGACTACATTGACATCTCTGTGTCAATACCTTGAGCAGGGTAATTTGCTTATACTGAATTAAATATAATACACTAGAAATGTTCACAACCATGAATAGCATTATGCAGAAATCAAGTGCAGGAGGCAAGGGCAGATAATAAATACTTTCTATTTTATTGAAAAGTCTTAATATTATAAAATTTGTGTCACCTTCAGCTCTTACACTATAAGAGACTCCCCTTAAACTTTACTAAGAAATACAACTCAGGAATTTCCGCTATATATAGTATGTATAATATGCTGCTGTTAATTGATTGGTGCATGGCTACATTAGACTTTCCTTTCGGAAAAATAAGTGTCAATATTGATAGAATAATCAAAAAGAACGTGACTTGCTGTGTAGGTCCCTTATATGGAAAGGAAGCTTGGGATTGCATTTGCGGTCACTGAGGTCAAGGTCAAGGTCATTGTTACTAAAAATAGAAAAACGGTTTCTGCTCAATAACTTTAGTTGGGAATGAGATATTGGAACAAAACTTGCCTTTTGTTACTTTATTTTCATCTTACCAGTACTGTAATAGCGATTCAAGTGGGAAACCTGGTTTTCATGGAATTTCCATTTTTGTTTCCTTTAGTATATAAGAGCAGGCCACACCAAGATAACTTGCAATACATTGTGTGCAGATAAGATTGATACAAATTACTGGAGTTATTGCCCTTTAATGTAACAACCAACAACTGGAGCAGTGCATTTTAGGTGGGGGATATGAATTCTCTGAATTTTCTTGTATCATTTCTTTTTTTAAATGAACTTTTATTTTCCTTACAGTTGAAATGTCTGAGATAGATTCCGTGTTAAATAAAATGAGGGACTTGCAACAACACAAGCTTGATGAATTTTGTACACCTACAGATGTTAAAAACATAACAGACATGAATGCTTTCCAACCAAAGTTGACAGCATTTAGGGTATCTGCACAGATGCTGCTTGTACTGCCTCGGATACACAGCTGTTATAACAGTTCCGTGTTCATGAAGATATGGGAAAGTCAGTGTCAAGAGAAAGGACAACAATGCTCAACACTAGAAGATGTGGTGAAAATTATTTGTGAGCCTGTACTGCAAAAGTATGCATTTATTTCTTTTTTCCTTTATTTTATATATATCAGATTAATAATATATTTCAGAATTATTATGTACATGTATATTGCCTTCTTCTTGTAATGACATTGAAAAAAGAATTGTTTGATCGTAAATTATGTGGTTAGTATTGCTATATTTTAAATAATTTTAATTTTGTTTGGCATTTTCATGTCTCCCCACACACTTTGGAGGAGACATTTGTTTTGCTGTGTCTGTCCGTCACAGATGTTGTCACTACTCCTCCTAAACCGCTTGTTGGATTTCGGTGTTGTAGCCCTTTGACATTTAACTTTAAATTTGTTGTAGCTGCTACTCCTCCTAAACCCCTTGTTGGATTTTGATTAAACTACCCTAAAACCTGGTTTAAACCCCCAGTGGCCTTTTTTGACACTGACTGTTCCATGACTAGCTCTATTGCCATTTATTCATTTTTATAGTTGTTCTTTTTTTTTTATATGTTTGTGGTTGACTGTCATCCTTGAATGCTACTTTTCCTGTTCGATTTTTAGCTCTGCTGATCAAAGGTTATGCCGTGGTGCGGTGTCCCTCGTCCGTCCGTAAACTTTTTGCAGCGACTGCTCCTCTGAAACTACTGTATGGATTTTCAGGAATATTGCCCATGATGTCTAGTTAATCCTAGCTAAAATTCACGTTGATGTGAAATCCAAGATAGCCACCAAAGCTAAAAATAGATTTTTAAAAAAATGGAACATGGCACGAATGATCAGTATCAAGCCTAGTTGCGCTAGTTCCGGTTTAATGATTTTTGACAGCGTTATGGCCCCTCTCATACACAAACTTTATCCGAACTAGTTTTCCCAAATCTCTTGTTGGATTTCAGTGAACTTGGCAGGAATGATCAGTACCAAGCCTAGTTGCACATATTGTTGTCGTGTTCAGTTTTTGATATTTGGTGGAGTTGTGGCTCTTTATAATGTTTTAATACACAAACTAGTTCTCGTCAACCAGCATTCAGCTTTCAACCTAATGTAGATGCTTATATCATTGTCTTGCTCTGGTTGAATCATTTTTAGCTCTACTGGCAGGAGAGCTTATGGGATGCGTTCATTGAAATCCAGCCAAATGAAGGCCCTTTGGTTGAATGACTTTTGGCAGAGTTATGGCCCTTTAAAGCTTTTAAGACACAAACTTTGTCCAGACTAGTCTCTTCTGAACTGGTCGGATTTCAATGAATCTTGGCGGGGATGATGAGTGCCTAGTTGTGCATGTCATTGCCGTGTTACGATTGAATTTTATGAGATCAACCCTTGATATTAGAGCCATTATAGCCAGTAGAGCATCCACAGGCCCTCTTGGGCCTCTTGTTTTACTATTGCTTTTGTTTTTTCATGTTACATTAAAACAATTTTACACAAATCCTTAATGTTATTTAAAATTGTTCTCTATCCACTTCCAAGCATATCTTAAAAAGGTTGTGCCCAATCCACTATCAAACTTAAACCTTAATTGGGTTGTGCAGTTGGGGAGACATCTGTTTTTCTCAACAACAAAAAAAAAATCTAGTTTTAATTTGCCTGTATATTTTTTATAATGTTTGTGTAAGAAATTGATATACATTTTATTGTTCCGTTTTGTATTGGTTTTACGATGATATAATTTTATTGACTTATTCTATAATGTTTTAGATAATCTTTCACACATTATTATGATGTTGTGTGCATTATTTATAACATTATGCTCTATATTATTATTTAAGATGGGATCAGATGGCCACACGAATCAGAAGTGGAGCAATCCTTTTTCAAGAAATGGAGAAACTAGTTGGCAGTACTTACAAGGAAGACTATGGACAGATACATGCTGAGCTGAGTGCACTTCAACTGACTGAACCAGTTATAAAGTCACGCATTGATCAGCTGAAAGAATATCGACAATTGGAAACTGCCGTAAATGGAGCAAAAATCATACTGAAATTTAGAAAGGAGTACAAATTAACTGGGAATTTTAAACCAATTGAAGCAATAGCCACTGTAAGTATGTTCATGATGTCAAATTTAAGAACTATCTTTATACGTTAAAATTTACTTCTTAAAGGCCCTATAACAGCCAATTATGCATATCATGCAATATTATGTATATAAGCAACAATCATGTACACAGTCATGTACTCTACATGTTTATCAAATTCACATTATACTTAATAATGTAGGCGTCGTGTCAAAGTGTCCATATTTGTTATTATAATGTCTTCCTTTCTTTTGTAATTATGTCTCAAAAATGTATTATGATGGGATAACACTGCATGTATACATATGTTTCCTCATATGTCATTGGTGGGGCCTGGGGGAAGGGGCATCATATACACTAATAATTCAATTCAGTGTAATTTTTCCTTACTTTTGCACATTAATTGCAGCATGTCAATTGATTTATTATTATAGAGACGTCTTCCCTGGGTTTGTGGTTTGAGGGTGGGTGGTGGGGGGAGGGTAACCGGGTCAATTATTTTTAACTCTACTGGCTAAAGGCCAGGCGAGCTTATGGTATCGCTTTTCGTCTGTCGTCTGTCTGTTAGCAATTTTATAAAAATCGACATCTCTTAAAACGCTTGAAGGATTTTGATGAAACTTCATCACAGGGTTACTTGGGAGAGCCCCTCTCAGATTTGTGTTTTTCATGACCGCCAGACATCAAAGATGGCCGCCATGGCTAAAACTAGGTCAAATTTAAGGACATCTCCTCCGAAACGACTTATTCCATTATTGTGAAATACCATAAACATGTTCCTTAGGTTGGCCTATATTAAGTTTGTGTTTTCGTTACCGGCGAATAATCAAAATAGCCGCCACGGCGACTCAAAGTTTACATAGAGTTATATAGGAAAAGGCTAAAAATGACATATTCTTTGAAACCGCTTGAAGGATTTTGATGAAACTTCATTACAATGATCTTTAGGATAGTCCCCTTCAGATTTGTGTTTTTCGCGGCCGCCAGGCTTCCAAGATGGCCACCATGGCTAAAATTAGGTCAAATTTAAGGAAATTTCAAACGACATCTCCGAAACCACTTATTCCATTTTTGTGAAATATCATAAACAAGTTCCTTGGGTTGGCCTCTATCAAGTTTTTGTTTTTCGTTATCGTCGAATAATCAAAATGGCCGCCACATCGATCCAAAATTTACATAGAGTTATATAGGAAAACATTAAAAATGACATCTTCTCTGAAACCGCTTGAAGGAATTTGATGGAACTTAATCACAATGGTCTTTGGGTTAGTCCCTCTCAGATTTTTGCGGCTGCCAGTCATCCATGATGGCCACCATGGCTAAACTTAGGTCAAATTTAAGGACATTTATCAAACGACATATTACCACTTATTCCATTCTAGTTAAATATCATATACATTTTCCTGTTGTTGGCCTCTATCAAGTTTTGTGTTTTTCGTTGTCGTCAAATTTTCAAAATGGCCGCCAAGATAACCCAAAGTTTACATAGAGTTATATATAGGAAACATGTTTCTTCGGTTGGCCTCTATCATGTTTATGAATCACATCATACCAGTAGAGTATCTACTGTTTTAATTATGTCCCAAACAAACATTTTGATGAAGGAATTTTTCTTCTTTATGCGTGTGTGTGTAATGTGGTGGTGGTGTTGGTGTTTGAGGTGGTAGGGATAGTGGCTGGGGAGGAGGTTGTAAGGGGCGTCAAAAGGTCCAATATACACAAAATTCAATTGCAGAGTCATTTTTTCTAAAAAAAAAAATTACAGTGTCGCACATGTATACAGAAAAGCATAAATAGTACTATTTCTGATCTGAGTATCAAATAATGATCAAAACAATTAAAATGGATACAGGGTTAAAGAGAATTGACCTGTGTGAAGAAAACGTGGGTATTTGCGATGGCGGGCCGTCGAATTCATTCTAGTTTCCATTTGTTATAAGCTTATGGTCCTCTACCAAGTTTGTTCAAATGGTGATCCTGGGTTTACATTTGGCCCTGCCTCAGGGTCACATGTTTTACTTAGACATATATTGGGCAAAACTTTTTAAAAAAATCTCTGAAACAACGAGCCAAAGGTTTAATATTTTGTATTTACTATAAGCTTATGGTCCTCTACCAAGTTTGTTCAAATGGTGATATCATCACACTACTTGAATGAATTTGGACTGCAACTATGTTTCAGACTTATGTCCCCTAAAACTTTGAATGTTTAATATGAAAATAAGTTTTGTGCTGACTGCAATAAAAACTTCACAAAATATATCATCACAGCCATCTGAAAATATGCATACTGTCAAGAATTTGCAACTTTTTAACATTGAACTTTAAATTTTTATGTCTCCTAAGTCTGTCTGTCTGTCCGTCCGTCTGTCCATCCGGAACCCCTGCTGGATTTCAATGAAACTTTGCAGGAATGTGCAGTACTTTGCCTAGTTGCGCATGTCATTGCCGTGTTCCGGTTGAATGATTTTTGGCAGAGTTATGGCCCCTTATACAGAAACTTTGTCTGGACTAGTACTCCTGAACTCCTGGATGGATTTCAATGAAACTTGGCAGTGATGATCAGTACCAAGCCTGCGCATATCGGTGTCATGTTCCGTATGAATTTTTTGGTGGAGTTAGGCCCTTAAAAGACTTTAATACAAAAACTTTGCCCAGAGTAACTCTCCTGAACCCCCGGCCAGATTTCAACAAAATTTAGAAGGTGTAATAAAGCTCGGACGAGTTCAAAAACCAGCCAGGTCGGACCAGTAACACCAGAGTTAGTGCCCTTAAATTAAAAAAAATATCTATATTTTGTCTTGTCTAGCGCCTCCATTTTTCATCTAATCTTTCCAAACTTTGGCAGATTATTAATATCAATAAAAGCTCGTATGGGATGAGTTCGAAAACCGGCCATATCGAACCAGTGGCACCGGAGTTATTGCCCTTGAATTATTGAAAAATGTGTTTACTTATTGATTTCAATACTCTAGCATCTTCGTTTTTCATCCGATCTTTACCAAACTTTACCAGATTATTAAAGGGACACACGGCAATCTTGATTTTTAGCTCGACTGATCAGAGATCAGCAGAGCTTATGCCGTGGCGCGGCGTCCGTCATCCGTCTCTCCGTCTCTCCGTAAACTTTTATTTGTAGCGACTACTCCTCTGAAACTACTGGATGGATATTCATGAAACTTTACAGAAATATTGCCCATGAAGTCTAGTTGATCCTAGCAAAAATTAATGTTGATGTGAAATCCAAGATGGCCACCAAATCTAAAAATAGATTTTTAAAATACAAGTTTGTAGCGACTACTTCTTGAAAATTGATATGGGACTTTTTCTAAAATGATCAGCATGACATGATGTTGGTCCTTGTTGAAAATCGTTTTGATTCGATGTTAAACATGGCTGTCAGCGGCCATCTATGTTGACATAGAGTTATATAATGAAAACTTGTAGCAACTACTTCTCTGAAACTACTGGATGTATTTTCATGAAACTTCACAGGAATGTTGCTCTTGATGTCTAATAGATCCTAGCAAAATTTCAGGTCGGCCGGAAATTCAAGATGGCTGCCACGGCTAAAAATAAAATTTCAAAAAAAGTTTGTAGCGACTACTTCCTGAAATCAAAATCAATCGGTAGAGCTTCAAGGTCATTGACCTCTTGTTTTAAAACTCACGGCGTCCCGCTTGTTTTTCTGGATAACTTACATTTGTTCAATCATTAATATTAATTATAAGAATAGTAATAAGCAAATTGTATGTGCATTTTATTCAATTTTGATATTATTGCCCCAACTTAAAGTAAAATATGACAAAAAAGTGAAAACTTACATTTTTATTTATTTAAATGTAACCAGGTTAAAAGTAAACCTGATCCTGGATATATAAGTCAAGACACCCATTTCAAATACTTCAAGATTGCCGTGTGTCCCTTTAATATCAATGAAAGCTCGGGCGAGTTTGAAAACCAGCCAGATCGGATCAGTAACACCAGAGTTATTGCCCTTGAATTAATGAAAATTGCTATATTTCGTCTTGTCAACACTCTAGCGCCTCCATTTTTCATTCGATCTTTACTAAACTTTATCAGATTATTAATATCAATAAAAGCTCAGACGAGTTTGAAAATCAGCCAGATCGGACTGGTAACTTGGGAGTTATTGCCCTTGAATTAACGAAATTTGCTATATTTTGTCTTTTCAACACTCTAGTGCCTCCATTTTGCATCTTCCTTTACCAAACTTTGCCATATTGTTGATATTGATGAAAGCTTTGTCAAGTTTTAAAACCAACCAGATTGGACAGTAACACCAAAGTTATGGTCCTTGAATTATTGAAAAATGTGTTAAATTTTTGATGTCAACACTCTAGCACCTTTATTTTTCATCCGATCTTTACCAAACTTTACCAGATTGTTATGATAAGGCCTTCATTTTGCCGTATTTCAGCAAAACTTTGCAGGGATGATCAGTACCAAGCCTAGTTATGCATATTATCATCTTGTTTCGGTTGAATGATTTTTGGTGGAGTTATTGCCCTTTAAAGGTTTTAATACACATAGTTTGTATGGTCTAGTTCTGCTGAACGGCTAGCAGAATTTCAGCGGAACTTGGCAAGGATGATCAGTATCAAGCCTAGTGGTGCATATTATCGCTGTTTTCTGGTTGAATGATTTTTGACGAGATATGGCCCTTTAAAAGTTTTAATACACTAACTTTGTACAGCCTAGTTCTCCTAAACCCCTGGCTGGATTTCAACGAAATTTGGCAGGAATGATCGGACCAAGCCTAGTTGTGCAAGTCATTGCCTTGTTCCGGTTTAATGATTTTTGACAGAGTTATGGCCCCATTATACACAAACTTTATCCGGACTAGTTTTTCTGAACCTCTGGTTGGATTTTAGTGAAACTTGGAAGGAGTATACTGTATTTTGCCTGGTTAAGACGATAGGGCCTTCATTTTTCATCTGATCTTTACCAAACTTTACCAGATTATTACTGTCAATGAAAGCTCTGACGAAAAACCAACCAAATCAGGTTAGTAACACCAGAGTTATGGCCCTTGATTTAGTTAAAAACGCAGTATGTTGCCTCGTTAAAATGATGGGGCCGTCATTTGGCCGGATTTCAACAAAACTTTGCAGGGATGATCAGTACCAAGCCTAGTTGTGCATGTCATTGTCATGTACCGGTGGAAAGATTTTTGGTGGAGTTAGTGGCCTTTAAATGTTTTATTACCCAAACTTTGTCCGGACTAGTTCTCCTGAACCCCTGGCCGAATTTCAACGAAACTTGGCTATGATGATTAGTATCAAGCCTAGTTGTGCATATCGTTGCCGTGTTACAGTTGAATGATTTTTGGCGGAGCCTTTAAATGTTTTTGATACACAAACTTTGTCTAGACTAGACTCTTCTGAACTCTTGGCCGGATTTCAACAAATCTTGAGGGGATGATGTGTGCCAAGCCTAACTGTGCATATTATCACTGTGTTACAGTTGAATATTGTGACGACAATCATTGTTATAAGAGCCATTAGCCAGTAGAGCGTCCATAGGCCCTCTCTGGCCTCTTGTTGGGTGATACATCTGTTTTTACTAGAAACAACCTCTAGTTTCCATTAGAATAGCAGCTTGTGTAATCAACTATTCTTAGGTGGCCCATTGCAATTCATCATATTAAATTTGGAGGATTTCACTTCTTGGCCTAAGTTCCCTGTGGGTCACAGTGAGATTTTGTTTATAACATTTTCAGTCTCTGTTAATATATAAGTTTGATTGACTTTTCCTGCTTTGTCAATGTCACAAAGTGAGCGATTTAGGGCCATTTACCCCATTGTGTTACAACTAGATCTGATATATCAGTAATTGTTTTTATGGGTTTCCATAAAAACCCACTTTTAATAACATTACATTTTTCATATTTTAAATTCCACAAATAATTTGTATTTGAAAATAGTTTTATATTTTATATAAATGGAAGGTATATAACACAATGTTCACCTGTATAAATGGCAGGTAACATAATTTCCACCTATATAAATGCCAGGTAATATAAATTTCCACCTATATAAATGCCAGGTAACATAATTTTTACTTTAGAAATGGAAGGCAACAAAATTTCCACTGTATAAATGCCAGGTAACACATACTTTATAAATACAAATTTAATATTTGTTTTGCAGCATGGTCAAAATAAGTTTGAGATGAGATCCTTCGATCGTACTCTTATGGATACATGTCGCTTTCTGAGGCTCTTACCAAGACAGGAGCAAATTGCTAGATGCATTTGTCAAATGTGGACGACTTGTAAATGCTGAAAGATCAATGAAAAAATGTAAGATAACAAATATGAGGGTCTTAAGCTTGATTTGCAAAGGATGTGCAATTTAAATAAGTAGTCGGAAATGTCCTATTAATAATCCAAAAACAACATATTTGGTCAGATGTCCATAAAATTTGATAAAATGCCGATTCATCCTTTAAACTCATCTAAGCAAAATGTATCCGGTGACCTTTTGTTAAGCTTTTATCCCTATGTATAATCATCGTCAATCTTTCATTCCCTTATCCAAGGCTCGCATTATATTTAGTATGAATTAGCAAAGCTTCACACTGTCAAGAGTAAAGAGCATTTCAACTGTGAACTTGTAGCTCTGATGTGTGTGCAGAAACACCTCCTTGGTTTCAGAAAAGAAAAAATAAATATTTTATTTTATATACTTTCCAGTGAAATGGTGGATTTATGATTAAAATAAAACCTTATCAATGGTTTTATGTTTCATATGTGAAAATATCTCGAAATGAACTGATGCCAACTGTTGACGTTGTTTACGTTATGATGTCATTGTTTTGGCGCATTATATTTTTTCTTGCATAAATTTCCAGGTTTTGATATATAATAAATGAGAATATTTGGTGGATTGTCATTAATATAGGATTTATATTCATCGAGAAGTGAGGAACAACTAATATTTTTCATGAGTGCTTAGCACGAGTTGAAAATATTTGAGATATCACCTCCGTGCTTAAGCACTCGTGAAAATATAAGTTTCTCACATCTCGATGAAAATATAATCCTATATTCACATCGAAACAAACAAATATCCTCTATATACTATATATTGCTGTTAGAAGAGCTACATGTATTTGGATTTTACCCAACTATAACATATCCTGATTTACTATTATAAAACAGTAACATGTAAACAATTTTTAGGTTTACCACAGTATTTTTTAAAATCACAAACTATCATCCAGAGAAGAATACATGAGTCCATACAATGACATCCACATTATGTCCAATGTCAAGGATATGGGTCAAAGGGTCCATTCAATTTCCTGGCCCGTTACTCCTTATAAGCTGGGGATAAAGGGGCTTAAACTGATGCATTTATTCACCAGCAATTGACATTGTCTCAAGCACTTAATGCAATGTCATGTAATTTTTGTGCTCATTCTCGTCCTTTAGTAAAGGTGATAATATACACTGTGATCATATTTAATGGTATTTCTTGTCAATCGAGTTTGTATAATTTACAAAATAAGTTTGAATGCAAATGTTTTTCTCAACATACCCTCGAATCAGCTTTCAGTCTACCTAATGTTTTCAGCTGGTCTAAAGGAGCTGAAAGTGTTTGAGGACTTGGCATCATGTCAGCAGGAGATGAGCCAATGATAACATTAAGCGTGTAACAGTGTCTCCACTCAGCCGTGACAGGTTATTGCACCCTTGATATTTGATCTTGACCATCATCAGGATACGAGGAAACTTCTGGGAATCATGTAAGGTTGTTGGAGGGAATTGGAGGCTGACAAAAACCTGCCCGCAAATTGGTATGTATTATACTACAAAGGATTACATTCATGTTTCTGAATTATGGTTGTGACATATTGCCATATCACGATGATACAGTCCACTCTCAGTAACTCAAACTCGCTTACTTCGAATTTTCCGCTCATGTAAATTTTTGCCACGATCCAATTTTATTCCTTCGATTTTTATGCAATTGACTTCTTTTAAGACAAATTTCGACAAGTTGAATTATTCGCTAATTCACATAATTTCTGGTCCCAGAAAGGAATCTATACAAGAAATTAACACTCGCTAATTTCGAAGTTCAAATGAAGTGCCGGATGCATAGTTTGATCAAACACAAGCCGCATCCGAAGTTGATTTGTACAAACAAAAGGTGATAATTGCAGAGATTGATTTGACCTGTGACAAAAATAATTTAAATCATGGTGACATGTTTGTTAAGTTATGTTCTTGTCTCTGATTGTTCATGGTAAATATCAAGGTATTGTTAACGAGGGAAGTTGTTACCGCTAATTGAAAACAGTGGCCATCGCGCTGGGTTAAAACAAATATAAGAATTATACTAATTTGACATTGGACGAAACGTATAATTGTATACATGTCTTTCTATGTTTTTAATAAAATATGAAAATCATAAATATTTGTCTGATTTATTCATATAAACCAAAACGTTTTTCCTTAACTGCTTTAACATGAAATGCCAGAATATACAAACATCATGAAAAAGGAAGTAGCATGCTGCAATACCGGTGATACAGTGAGTGTGTCTCAAATTTGAGAGTGGTAATAACAATCAGTAAGTAATGTAAATTGCATTTTCTTATTCGATCTGAATGAAATTATAACAGTAAAAGAAACATATTCATAAACAATATATAAAGGAAGAAAATATGTATTACATTAAAAGCCGGCTAATATCGGTAATATTTATGTTTAGTGTAAAACTGGTGGGTGGGGTAATAAAAATTAAGACAAGTCTGCCATAATCGTTTAATTCGAACTTTGGATAACTCAAACTTTCTCCCGGTACCCTTGAAATCGAGATACTTGAGTGTGGACTGTAATATTTAATGAAATCTTAAGGTGTTATAAGGGAACAGAGGTAAATGGACAGCAACAAATAGAGGTTGTTGAATTGGGTTTTTACGTCCCATCAAAAGGAATTCTCTACAATAAAGTCCACATCCAGAAAAACTAACAAAAGAAACACTTAAAGATGTTGTTTTTTTTGTAAAGCTATATAAAATATAAAATAAGAACATCTCAGGCTGTATCAAGAGTGTACTGAACAACCACACATTGCGCCAAAGAGAAAACCAATCTAGGGTACAAACAGAAATCCCGAGGGACGAAAGCTCATGCACCTACCTCCCTTGGTCAGGTTTTTAGGTAGATGCAATCATAGAGTTCCCAAGGAGGTTATCCAGATCACGCACAAGGGGAAAAGTGAAGTGTAGTGGGCTGACTGTAGAGGGGTCAATCACTAAACACGCAGTGCGGTTTGTATATACTAAAGGGTCTACCCTTTTCTGAGGAACTTCTTGATTAATTTAGGTAAAGTGGTCAGGGAAACTCGCCGAATCACTTTAACTTCCGAAGTTTATAGACAACATTTCCATAAAATAAAGGGTGTGTGATAAACCTTGTCGCAGAGTGATTTAAGGTGGGGTTGTACTCTCCAGGTAGGTTCTACGTTGCTGCGGTAGAATTTTGAGGAAAGATCTACGTAGTTCGTGATAACGAATACCCTGCTGAAGAGTTACTGTTATACTTGATTTCAATCATTGAAGTCTATAATATCATTACAAGCACTAGAAAACGATGAGCTGGGAGATATAACCCCCGTATGACGTAGTAGCACGAGGTACTTCCCATTACAGGTGTGGATAGTTAATGATGTTAAAGTTGAAGTCATCTCTCTTATCATAGGATTTTAGTATGTATTGATAGTCATTAGAATAAGAGTGATATCGAGAATGCGCTTCAGTATTCGAACTGTTGGCTTTATTAAACGTTGAGCTCCTGGTAGATAAATGTTAGTACCATATAGCAGAAGACGGATTATCAATATTGAGTATGTCATCCAAGATATCGAGATGTATTATTAAACGCAACAATATAACTTCACGCTGGCTAACAGGTTAAAAACTCAACATAAATCTCTTTCATAGCAGTACAAAAACAAATCCGCAACAAGTGGCGCACAATTAGTACCCAATAGGATACCAACAACCTGGCGGTAAACAGTTTTACCGGATCTTATAATGATGTATCGAGAATGAAAGATAACGCTCTACAACATTAGTCACAAGTCCACAAATTATAATTATCAATAGGGG